>OZ010711.1:16112285-16496190 GCA_963932345.1 Ophion ventricosus
AATGCGGGAGAAAAGCCCCGAAGCTATTGGTGCACCGGTCGGGCGATTTCCTCGTCGCCCCCACGATCCGACCTTTTGCGCGAGCGTGTACACGCGTACGATCTCCAGGACGACAAAGGCAACGAGGAAATTCGAGAAGTCGACCTCCGAGACAAATGGTGCGCTTCGCGACCCTCAGAATGAACGGCCATGTACTCATAAGGTTGGAAGCAGGCAAGAAAAAAGCCCGTTTCAAATGCAAAACGCTCATAATCAAAGGACCTCGCGAGAGACTCCCCCAGGCTTAAGGGGGCCGACAGAGACGGGACAAGAAAAAAAACACTCCGGAAAAATGATAAATAAGACGGCGAAAAGAATGTGTAGCTTTGACGACATTCTTGGCGTATGAAATATCTACGAAGACTCGGATTAAACGTATGACAAGTGCGAGGACATCGAGACAGCGATAAAAAAAAAAAGCCACGTGGGTCGTCGAATATTTTCTATCGCCGGTGCGCCATGGAAATGTCGAGATGAAACGCTAAGATATTTAATTCTTGAAATAATATAGTATCGCATTTTTTTCTTTACACAGTTAATATTCATCAATGAAGGATTTCGTCAGCTCAAGGTTTTTTTTCTGTATAAAAGAAAAACTTGTATTTTTCTCAGATTTTGGTTCGATTGACGAGTTGCAATGGTCGTTAAAGCTGCGGAAACTATGTATGAAAAGATGTCAGCCTTGCACACATAGGTGTATAAAATTATTCTTTGGTTGGACTCTCCTTTGTAAGGATATGTAATTAGAAAATGTTTTAAATGAAATTTAAATAAATTGCATTTTTAATCAAATTAAATGAAATAAGATTCAACTGAATTGGAATAAAAATGAAATGTAATTAAATATGATTCAATTAAAAAATGTCAAAAACTTTAAACAAATTGAATGAATGTAATCAATTTTAATTCAATAAAGTAAATCAATGTTAGTTCAATAAATTGAATAAATTAAATACATAAGTTTGAAATCAATGATAAAAGTAATATGCATTGTACGTATTACTAAACGTCAATTCATTGATACTTTTCGGTTAAACCAGCCGGTTTATTTATCATTATTTTTTTTTTACTTACGCAAATCCGAATCCAGCTAAGTGGAGCGCGGAATTCTTGGTATTCTTCCTGGAAAACAATGAACAATTGATCCAGAGAATGCCCTCAACAGACTTCAAAAGAGCGAGAGGAAACCTTCCTCATCTCGTCCATATATAGATAATATATGTGGGTGTGTGTGTGCGTGTCCAAATAGGATATTATATGTAGCAGAGTCCATGAGCGTAGTCAGCCCACAAAAGGAGCAAGCATATACATGTACATACGTGTTCATGTCAGCCATTCCAGTCTCTATATAACAAAGACCCGAGAAATATATCTATTTGCGTGCAAATTCTTCCGAAAGATCTCGCGCAACGCTGATAGATTCTCGAGAACGCCTTGTTACGTTGTTACTTCGATGATATGGAATGCGCAGCACGGCGAGGGCTCTTATCGAAAATATACATGTACGTAGGAAAATGTATCTATATATATATATATGTACACATGTTCATATATAATAAGGGAAGAAAGCGTATTCCATCTTTCCAGCCGTTTGGACGGTATTCCAAGTATTTGAAAGCGGAATGAGCCTCGTGAGATGGACACTCGAAATTGCGCAACTATATATGGTTCAAAATTTTGGGAACTATTTTCATGATTCTATACTATTGGTGAACGTCAGAACAAAAATGAATTTTTATAACTACAAAAATTCATTTTCTACCGTAAACCGGGGTAACTTTATCACAATTTTTCAGCTTTTTCATGACTCCTGCCAATAATAGGCCTTAGGCCACTCTAGGATTTTCGGAGAATCGATTTTTTTTTGTTAAAAATATACCTTAGTACCTATAAAATTATATTCCAAAAGATTATGGGTGTGAAAAAGCTCTAAGTACTCGATTTTCGAGTTCTAACGCAACCCCTCTTGATTCATGTCATGACTTTCTACTAACTTTGAACGCGTTTACGTCAAAACTACACTTGTCAAGTCGGCCGGACTCATAACTCAAACAAATTTCAACCGATTCACTTGAAATTTTAACTGTATATTTAGAATTACATTTTCTGAGGCACTACGTAGGAATTTTTATAATATTGCATAGTTCCTTTTTTATAAACAATTTTCTGACGATTTTCTCAGGGAATTTTATACTTTTTGTTTTAGAAATGTGCCATTTTGACAAAAATCAATATATCAAAAAAATCCTACGTACTTCTATAGCTATTCTTATATAAAATTGAAAAAACTTTAGTATCTTATCATAACTCAAAAATTATAGGAGCTGTTGGTCCGGCCATTGACCTTCCAGAAATAAAGGCGTCATCGGAAAAATGCTGTGCAGTCGCCATTTTGACATGTATCACTGTGAAAAAATAATTTTGTATAGTCAATTATGTGTATAATAAAACCCCTATTTTGTAATTCCGATTTATTTTATGGTTTCGCTGAAAAAAAATCACAAAATATGCCCTTTTTCGGCCTCTAGAGTGGCCTAAGGCCTAAATCCTACTGCCACGTTTTCTCCTAGCCGGATCATATTTCCGGCAAAAGAAGAGAAAGCCGTTGTTCGTCGTTCAACAGAGCGGAACGTGCTTCTTTTCTATTTTCCCAAAAATCAACCGTTTGAGAAATCATTGGGAATCTGCAAATCAGCTATCTCGCTCGCACTCATGGCCGCTCGGTCGGTGTGACACTTGGCCTTAAGCTAGGTAACTGAGACTATGGTGTTATATGAAGTTAACCTTCTTCTTTCAAAACATGGGCATGATTTTACTCTACAACCAATGACACACTCATAAAAATCCTTCATCTTTGTCCCAATCTTTGGGGGATCCCAAAGTTTGAGACAAAGATGAAGACCCAATTCATGGTGACGAAGATGGGACAATCCTTCATCTTTGTCCCCATGAATTGGGGTAACTTTGGGACAGTAATGTTATTGTTTAGAAACACTAGGGAAAATTCAATCTGTCCAAATGTTACATAGAACTATTTTAATAGATACTTAAGGTACACTCTTTAAAACATTTACAAAAGGTTTTATTTCACAATTGTATTAAAATTCTACAAATTTCAGTAATAGTTTTAAAATACTAGAATTTAAAATAATATAATTAGTTAGGAAGGATAGACAAATTTAGATAGGAAGGTAAGAAACTTTTTAACATAAATTAATTACTCAAGTGAATTCAAAACGTGTTCGTAAACAGGATTAGTACCAGGTCTGTAAATATGAAACCGGAATTTGCCCACAGATGGCCCTAGCTGTTAATGTAGTTACCGTCAAGTCGCGTCATTGGCGCCATTTGCTTTGTTGACATGTGACAAAGATTTTTAACTCACAACAATACAAGTTTCATACCCCAACATAGTTTATTATAGCGTTGAACATGTCGAATTTTGTGCCTGGAAGCTACGATTTGCGCACAGCATTAATTTTCTCTTACCATTTGGAGAAAACTGCTGCAGAATCGCATCGAATTCTTGTCGAAGCTTACGGTGAACATGCTCTTGGTAAATCTCAGTGCTTTGAGTGGTTTAAAAAATTCAAAAGTAGCGATTTTGACGTGAGAAACGAAGAACGTGGGAGGCCACCGAAAAAGTTTGAAGACAGCGAATTGCAAACGTTGTTGGATGAGGATAAGAATTAAACTGTTAATACTGAACGCTACCGATAACGAATGATCGATTTGAATTAAGCTTTGCGTGAAAAACGACCAGAATATCAAAAAAGGCAACACAAAGTGATTTTGCTTCATGATAATGCACCATCACACACAGCAAAACTGTGTGTGATGGTTTAGCGGGCCATTTCCAGTTTAGGGCAGACTTCTTTATCGTGGAGATAAGTACTTCTTCATCATTTTTTTATCTCAATGATCCATACCGGGTAAAACTAACCTTCGTATCTCACCAGAACATAGTCGCCCACCATGGGGGTTCTGGTAGAAACTTGAAGATTGTGGGGGTGGCGTTGATGGAGTATGCTGTTCTTCGAAATCACTTTGGAACTGTCCCAATGTTACCCCAGTCAGTGCTAAAAATGTACAACTTTCAAGTTATAAAATTAAATGAAAAAAATAAAGGTATTAATAATACTTCGAATAGATGTCAAATAATGTACTTCTAAATACACATACCTGCCGGTAGTGAAATATTTCCAGTTTTTCGAAGGCGAACGAAAGTTTTAACACGAACTAAAAATGCTACAACGAACGGTGAAAAGCAAGATGAACTGCCGTCTGACCTCAGTAGAACTACAGCTTCAAATATTTCCCGCGAGATAGTACCAATACCAACGTATGCAGAAGCGGTAATTGCACTCCAATTCATAAGACATGGTGTTGGTGAAAAATTCAAAAGTCGAATATTACGCGATGTCCCAAAATTGTTCCCCCAGTCCCAAAGTTACCCCGGTTTACGGTAGTTGCAAGATAACAGAGAAGCTAGTTGTTCAACTGAACAACTAGGTTCTCTGTTAGGGGAGACTACCAGTTCGACCATCAACCATTTTTTATGGCTACCCAGTTGACAGAATGAAAATTCCTTTCAGTGGACTTTATTCTACATAGGGCACATCGTCCGGTGAATGGACGTATGACCCTCGTATAAAATTATAATTTTTGTTCAACACAGTGATCTCCATTCTAGCATTTAATAAAAATAGATGATAGATCGTTATCGTTTACAGTTTTTGACTATACTACACGTCCATTTACTGGTGGTCGAGTGTCCAGATACTGGTGGTCGAGTATCCATTTATTGGTAATTTCGTCCATTCACTAGCGATCCAGTAATTTCGTTACTTATTTATCAGTTTCTTTACTACTATTTGTTGCAATTGCTTTGAATATTTTTATCTACTATCAGAATAATATCTTTTGTTAGCTATAGCAATAAAAAAAAAATAGTTTTGATAATATTTTCATTTTACAGTCCATCTGGATCCTACAATGTCGTTAGTCGTTCATTCACTGGTCGGTTTACCCTACTCTCCATTATCTTAGAAACTTTTTTTCACATGATTTTGTAACAAAATAGCGGTGCTCGAACTGGAGAAAGCGACCCGCCTTTGTCTGATAGTGTCCTGCGGCCAGAAAGAGTTCTCCAATTTTTTACTTTCAACGAAAATGAAAAATAATTTAAGTTCTAGATAAGATTTGCCTTCGAAGTGCGAAAAATGTCGATGTTTTTTTTAATATTGCACGTTTGAAAATAAAAAATTGTTTGCAGTAAAAAAAATCGCTGAGAATAATTTTTTCGGTAAAAGTGTTCAACATATAAAAAAAACCCCTACGTACTTCAATGTCAAATGTTGTTATAAGGTTCCGAAAAAGATGTCAAGTCAATCGATGAGAATTGGCGATGTATTGTTGCCGGCCACAGGACACTATAAGACAGCGGTTCTTGAACTGTGTTCCGCGGAACCCAAGGCTTTCGTGGGAAAGTCACCGGGGTTCCGAGAATTAGTTACTTTTTGTCATTAAAGCATTGGATTATTTTAGATATTAAAAAAAATCATTTTTGGCATACGTGCGTTGAAAATAGCAATGTTGAGTGTTTTCCACTTTTATTGAGTTTTCTGAAAGAAAACGAGTTAGAATTACCAAATGAAATTCAAAATATCATAATGGGACATTGAGTAAGCCTGCTGAAGTCTATCGGATTACTTTCCGAATTATTCTGATAATGTCAACAAGTGGGTACAAAATCCATTTGTCGATAAAAGTAAACCTGCCATGCTAACCGTACTGAAATATGAATCATTGATAGATGTTCAGAGCACATCCGCACTAAAACACAAGTTTGAGTCTGTGCCACTTAATGAGTTTTGGGTTAGTGTTGAAAGTGAATACCCTGAAGTTGCCAAAAAGGCAATTCTAACCTTGCTCCCTTTTGTAACAACGTGTCAATGCGAAGTAGGCTTTTCCGCTCATGTCTATACGAAAGACAAATATAGGTCTAGAATGGATGCTGCCTCAGATAACCGAATACAATTATCAGATATAAGACCAAACTTTAAAACAATAATTGATAAAATTGATAAAAGTAAAGCAGTTCCATTCGTCTCATTAATCTTTGTTTGAAATATCTTTTGTAATACATGTTTTTACTCTCATTTTAAATTACAGTATCTTTTATTTTTTATCATTTGGTATGAGGTTCCGTAAAATCAAAATGATTTACTGAGTGTTCCATGGCCTTGGCAGTTTAAGAACCGCTGCTATAAGACATAGGTCACATGCTTTATCCAATCAAAGTGCCGCCATTTTGTTACGACATTTTCTGATGAAATTTGTAAAAATACTCGAAGATATATAGAATAAAGAACACTAAACGGAGTTATTATTCTATCAACTGAGTATCCTCAAAAAATCGTCGAAAGCCACGTTTTTCCGGGCTCTAGACTGGTAGTTTCTCGAGGAGATAACTCTCCCCCGCACGAGAAGAAAAAAAAAGTAGCGCACGTAAACTTAAGGCTGTGAAATAAACTCGTTACGCGTCACTGTACATTGCGACGTAATGAACGATTCCACAAATTTTCGTACCTAGTCCTTAAGCACACTGTTTCCGAGACTTCAAACTACGGGTTAACGTTGCCGCGTCGTTCAAACAGGCAAGATGAACTTCAAAGGCGCTATTTGCGGAGAGGAAGTTCGTGGAAAGACTGGAACGACGGGGTTTATCCGGAGTGGAAAATGAAGTCATCCGCGATCACGAACATCGAAATATTAAGTCGTCGAATACATTTTACGGTATAGTGGGCTTCGTCAGAAAAACGCGGTGCATTGTTCGGGAACGGAAGCAAACGAACCGGAAGTAAATCGTGTATGTCGGGTAAGACCAGCGGGAAGTGGATTTTCATTTTGAAAATACGAAAGTTAGGTTTTGCAGTTATTCATAATGGGATCACTGCACGATACGATTATCCTGCTCAGAGCTTTACTTGCAGTGGACTCTTTTCCCACCTAGGAAACATTTATTTGAATCTAATCATCGTATAAGATGATGATGAGGATCTAATCATCATCTAAAATGGTGTTGACGATTCAATCATGATCTAAAATGATAATGATCAAAATTCTGACCAAAATGATAACGACGATCTAATGATATAATATGATGGTGACGATCTAATGATCTATAATGGTAATGACGATCTAATCATCATCTAAAATGATATTGACGATCCAACCATGGTTTAAAATGAAGGTGACGATCTAAACATCATCTAAAATAATAATGACAATCTAATCACCATCTGAAATGAACATGATGATCTAATCATCATCTAAAATGATGACGACAATCTAATCATTATCTAAAATGATAATGATCAAAATTCTGACTAAAATGATGATGACGATCTAATGATGTAAAATGATGATGACGATCTAATGATCTATAATGTTAATGACAGCCTAATCATCATCTAAAATGATATTGACGATCCAATAATTATCTAGAACGATGATGATCGAAATGCTGACCAAAATGATGATGACGATCTAATCATCATATAAAATAATAATGAAAATCTAATCATCATCTGAAATGAACATGACGATCTAAACATCATCTAAAATAATAATGACAATCTAATCATCATCTGAAATGAATATGACGATCTGTCATCATCTAAAATAATAATGGCAATCTAATTACCATCTAAAATGATGTTGACAATCAATATGCTGACCAAAATTATGTTGACGATCAATATGCTGACTGTACGATACAAAATGATGATGGCGATATAATTATCTAAAATGATGATGACGATGTAATTATCTAAAACGGTAATGACGATGTAATTATCCAAAATGATAATAACGATCTAATGATCAAAAATGATAAAGATGACCTAATGATCATCTGAAATGATGATGACGATCTCTAATCATTATGTAAAATAGATGATGAATAATTGCTCTACGGATACATTTATTAGACGGGAAATAATTATTTCATCGAAGTTGCCACTCAAAGAAAATTGTTTATTCGATGAGACAAGTATCCCAAAATAGAATCATTTTTATAAATCTAATCAATATTTTGATAGAAGTTAGCGAAAGCATAATTGCCTCAAATAGAAATCTATCAAATTTATCGCAGTCGACTGATTCAAACAATTTATTTCTCTCGCTATGGGTCGCGACCCCTCTTGATCACGATTACAAGCCACATTCGAAGACTCCCATCAATACCCAATTTATATTAGGTATATATATTTAGAAGAATGAATATTATTCTGTACTATGAACGCAATGCATATTTTCCAAAATAAACCGATCCCTTCCTTCGAATACGGTTCGCCGATGCTCACGAGTTTCGACCTCAGGGTATTTTAACAGGAGCACTTGCCTCTCGATATATTGGTACGTGTTATTGATTTTGGAGTTATATTTCCGAGTTTCTACGCTTTATACATCAGACGCGGAAAGAAGCGGCTTTCCCCCCTCAGTGAAGGTTTCAGTGAAGAGGAATTCACTCTATATTTATTACCGTCAAATCTTGCGAGGAAATTGCATTCCAAATATGCAAGAACGGACGGGAACAACAATTTTATCGCGACAATGTATATAAACACATTTAAAAGTTATCCACGCGTTGGACGGGTCTGCATAACCTTGGAACCCAAAAAAAAACAAGAATTTCAATATTTTCTGATGAGAGTATTGTGATGGCGATGTCGGAATTTTACTCATGATTCAAGCACTCCCTATAGAACGCCAAATCTTAGTCGATTTTCATGATTTTTTTTTAGAGTAAGGAATGTATATATCTTTTCAGGGTCATAGATACTTTTTATTACATGATTCTAGTTTTCAAAACGATTTTTGTTGTTTAAAAAAAGTGAAAAATGGCAGAGATATTAGATGAAGTAAAAAGTTCTGAGCGTTTTTTCGCTTTATTTCGACGATGAAATTAACATAGTTAGGATTATCCGATTTAGATCCAATATGCGCCGTTTTGTTCGATAACTTTGGTCCATTTTGAAGGCAATTTCATAATTCCGCGATTGAAGAAGTCCTCGTCCCTATTGGTAAAAAACTTGACCAGCTCATTTTCACAAGCCTCTCTTGAGGCCAGTTTTGTACCATCAAGAAAATTTTGCAAATGCTTGAAAAGATGATAATCACTTGGTGCCAGGTCTGGAGTATACGGCGGGTGCGATAGAACCTCCCATCCAAGCTTCTGGAGCTTCTGGCGCGTCGTTAAAGATGTGTGAGGCCTGGCGTTGTCTTGATGGAACACAACACCCTACCTATTGGCCAATTCTGGCCGCTTCTGGTCGATCGCCTGCTTCAATCCGGTCAGTTGTTGACAGTAGAGGTCCGAATTAAGTGTTTGGCCCGATGGGAGCAGCTCATAGTGGATGATTCCCTTCCAATCCCACCAAACACACAGCAAAACCTTCTTGGCTGTTAATCCGGGCTTGGCGATCGTTTGGGCCGGCTCACCGCGATTGGACCACGATCTTTTTCGGCTGTTGTTCTCGTATGTGACCCATTTTTCATCGCCAGTCACCATCCGCTTCAAAAATGGGTCGATTTCGTTACGTTTCAGCAAAGAATCGCAAGCATCAATTCGGTCCAAAAGGCTCTTTTGCATCAATTCGTGTGGTACCCATACATCGAGCTTCTTCTTGAGACCAGCCTTATGCAAATGGTTCCAAACGGTTTTCTGGCTAATGTTCAGTTCCTGGGCAATGGAATAAGTGCTCACATGCCTGTCCGACTCGACGATTTCCATGATTTTATCGACATTTTCGACGATTGGCCTACCAGAACGTGCCACATCTTCGACATCCATATTATCAGAACGGAATCGTTGGAACCACCGCTTTGCTGTTGCATTCGATACTGTATTGGGTCCATAAACAGCACAAATTTTTTGAACTTTTTACTTCACCCAATATAACCAGTCGCCGTGAAGCTGTTTGGTAGGAAAGCCGAATGCGGTTTACACTTCAGCACCTCGTAGGATTATCTAAAACAGTCTGCGCAAAAAAAAATCATTAGTATATACATGTGGTCACTTGATGAACTAATAATATTGGAAATAATAATGATAATTGGCTAAAGGAGGAGCCTTAGAACAAAAAAGTTAATTTTTTCGGGAAAAAAATCAAACTTGGCCTAGCCAAAAACATGTTTATTTAGATAATTTTTCGTCAGTCTTTACTTGATCAATTGGACATAAGTATTATAAAAACGTGTGCCAAATATGAGCTTGATAGGTGAAATATTTTTTGAGTAATCGTGTACACCGATTTTCAACGCATTGAAAAAAAAAGTTTCGAGATCATCGCGTTTAACGTTTCGGCAAGGGAAAAACGTATGATTCTGTGACTTACCGACTAGTCCGCTATTCCAGCACATTCCAGTCCTTCAGCTTCGTCGTAATACTCATTTTGCCCATCTAACAGCTATTATTGAATAGACGACTCGTCCACCTCTTTAAATAGTGCCTATACCTGCGCGCAGGGCTCCAAACGGAGCAGAGATGGATTACGCTCAAAGGCTTCCGGGATGTCATTTTTGAGAATTAGCAAAAATCACTAACTGCATCGTATTCTACAGGTTTCAAACTATAAATTTGGGCATTCAAAAAAAATGCTTTTGAAGCCTTTATAGGGAGTACCCCCCTTCACAAATAGTCTTGCCATGTTTGAGGTTATTTTTCTTGTAGAATATTGATAAACAATGAAGTTATTATTGTTTAAGCAAAGTGCCGCCGTTGCTGCATGGCCAATTGATGTAGGTGGTTTTGACAACTGGGCTCATGTGAAATGGAAAAGAAAAAAATATAATTTCAGTATAATGATAAAATGTTCGTATAACCGGATCCGTTTTTGAAATTTTGCAGATTACGAAAATGCCAAGCTGTATAAATTCGACCTTGGACCGAAAAAAAAACAACTCTAATCATTTGTTATCGACAAATGGATAAACGTATCAAAAAAATCATCCGACCATGCGATAGAAAACGTTATAAACTATGCCCGTCCGAATTCGAAGTAAATCGAACGAATAGATTCTGAGATACGACTTATACCCTTTCATAAAACATAGCGTTCGAGAAAAACGCAAAAGAAAAAAGGGTAAATTGCAGGGCAGTCGGCTGCAATGCAGTGAGCTGACCCTACACAAAAATCACCACAACTCCGTCAGTTTTTGTAATTCTTACAAAATCTTCATTGCAAATTGAAGCTAAGAGCCTAGGCAAAAAAAAACTATTCAATAACTAAACCATACATTGTAATTTTTAAGCCTTATGCAGATTTTTTAATGCGTACATATATTGTCCGGAGATGAACCAATTTATGCAAAAATGTTTTTACGAGAAACGTCGTCGTCTCGATGATACTCCCACGATACCTACACGATCGGATACCAAGTGTACAAGTATGAAATGCGGATTTTTTTTCTAAAAAAAAACACGTTAAGTTCGGAACAATGATAAAAAGTGCTTTATTCAAAGTATGCTCCATCGCTTATTATACATATTTCCCATCTTTCGGGCAATTTGTGAATACCACGCCAGTAAAAAATCTTCCCCTTTTGCTGCAAACCATTCATCGAGCCATTTTTTCACATCTTCGTACGAACCAAAGCGCTGCTCAGCAAGTGCGTGACCCATCGATGCAAACAACTGGTAATCGAAAGGAGCCAAGTCTGCTGAGTAAGCCGCATGGGGTAGAACTTCCCAGCTGACTGCTTCCTACGTGTCGCGAACCGGTTTTGCCGTATGTGATGGAGCATTGTCATGAAGAAAAATGACTTTGTGTTGCCTCTTTCGGTATTCTGGCCTTTTTCAAGCAGCTAACGGTTCAAATCGGTCAATTGTTATTGGTAACGTTTAGTGTTAACCGTTTCCCCAGGTCTTAACAGCTCAGAATAGACCACGCCCCTCTGGTACCACCAAACACAGAGCATCCTCTTTCTGCCAAAGCGATTCGATCTTGCGGTCGATGTGGATGGTGCGCCTGGGTCTACCCATGATTTTTTGCGCTTGGGATTCTCAAAATAAATCCACTTTTCATCCCCTGTAACTATACGATGCAAAAACAACTTCCTTTTGTACCGAGCGAGCAAAATGTCACATGTGTTTTTGCGCTTTTCCATTTGCCTGTCGTTCAACTCATGTGGTTACCCATCTACCGATCTTCTGAATCTTTCCCATCTCTCGTAGCCGATTGGAAACAACTTATTGACTAACGCCCAATTGCTCGGCGAGTTGTTTTTGTGTTTGCGAATCATCTTCGTCCAACAATGCTTGCAATTCCACATCTTCGTATTTTTTTGGCGGTTTTCCATGTTCCTTGTCTGCAACATCGAAGTCACCACTTTTGAAACGCCGAAACCATCGTTCACACTTATCTTGCGATAGAGCATGTTCACCATTAGCTTCTCGAAGTAATCGGTATGATTCAGCAGCAGTTTTCTTCAAATGAAAACAAAAAATTAATGCTGTCCGCGAATGCTCTTTGTTCGGTATAAATTTCGACATATTGAACACAACAACTTAACACTATGCACACACTTTTCCAATTCATCACTCGTGCGCGTCTGACACTTGTTGATGACACAACAAAATAGCGCAGTGTCAAATCTTTATAGCACAAACTGCATTGGTGCACCATCTGTTGTCTGAAATCCGCATTTCATACTTATACACCTGGTACATTTAAGAAAGGTGAATAAGAACATTTACTCTACGTATTACATCGTGAAACTTTCCTCAGTGTTTGTTCAACATTAACCATGGTATTTAGTTATTACATCCTATACGTATTACAAGACTATACATTTGTACATGGCTTTGTGTCGTTGAAAACCTTTTGACCTATCTCACTCTGAAACATCCATAGGGAGGATTTCATGGGAAGGGTTTGCTTCTCTACCAACGTTCTCGTACAATCGCCTTGGGAGGTGTACATGGTCAACCTATATATATATATATATATATATATATATATATATATATATATTTATATATATAAACGTCTACATAGATATATCTAGACGTTTTTTCCTCTCGCCATCTCTGTCCCTCTCTCTCTCTCATTCTCTCTCTCCCTTCGTTTTACTCTCTCATACTTTCGATACACTTCGGATCGGACTTTTCCGAGTAAACCTCTTTGGTGCCCACCTCAAAATCGACCATATATATATATATGTAGGAATATGGGCGACGTTGCACGAAAAGCCACCGTATTTTTTGCCACAGTGCCGTAGAAATTGGTATTTCGTTTATGGGAAACTGAAATCTCATTGGAAAATTTAAAGAAATCAACTGTGATTCAAAATCGAAGGATCATGGAAGCCCGCAGTGAGCAGGCATTCGGACGCATTTATTTGAAAGCACTTTTCGAGATTTCGAAAAAGTTGAAACATGAAAAGGCATTTTGTCTGAAAATGTATACTCCCTTATAATCGAAAATGTTTTATCAATTTTTGCAAATTTCAATATGAGTACACCCTGCAACCATACTTGATAACTGTACAATGATGTATCCGTGTCTTTTAATTTTTTAGATAGTTACAGAATGAAAAAAATAGTTTGCAAACTCCAAACTCCCTTGGAATGTAAAGCCTTTCACGGATTGTCGCAAAATTGGTTCCCAAAATCTCTCGCAGGATACTGTATTTTTGTAGAAAAATTTCAGCAGACAAAAATATCGGCGCTAGGGAACATTTTTCTGAAAATTAAAATTTCTAAGAACCATCATTTCTGAGAACCATTAGAAACCAAAATTTCTAAGAACCATTAGAATTCCTGAAAATCAAAATTCCTGTAAATTGAAATATCTAATAATTAAAACTTCTCTAAACTATAATTTTTGAAAATTAAATTTTCCGATAATTTAAATTTCTCGAAACTATAATTTCTGAAAATTGAAATATATGAAAAGAATTTTTTTAAATTATTTAAATATCTAAAAACTAAAACTTCGACAAATTGAACTTTCTAGGAATTAAAATTTCTGAAAAGATGTTCATTAAATTCTTTCGAAACGTACTTCCTACGAGGCACTACCAGTTTCACAAAAATTGAGCCAAGTATCCCAAAAACTGGAATTTTCGCGTTTACAAAAAGACCCGTAGACACATGCGTACATTCAACCCAAACGTCATTTTTCCGGCGTTTTCGAGAACCCTGGCCAAATTTCCATTAAAATCTTTTAAAAACGAATTGTTTTCGCGAAAACAAAGCTTCCATTAAAAAAAAACAACAAAAATCCGCCCCGTCATGTTTTTTCTCAAAAACGTCCGACTCGTACGAAAAGCGCCGTCGTAGGACAATCGTGAAATGCGCTGATCATCATCATCGTTTGCACCGAAGCTACTTCCTCCGCTCATCTCGCTCTGAGGCCGAGAGAGAGACAGAGAGAGAGAGAGAGAGAGAGAGAGAGATCGCGCGCGAAATGCGACGATGACAAAGATCTTCAATATTCATGCATCGAGATATACGTGTATCTGGGCTGGGTGTATCAACTTGCCAAAAGCATGAATATTCAATGTATCTATCAGGAGGGGCGGTGGGGAGGGGGGCGAAATGAGGAGCGCAATGAGACCGAGGGACAAGAAGGGAGTAGTATACTCATCTCGTGGGCGTGTGTAATCTCGGTAGTAGCACGGGACATAGCAATTTCCAAATCTGCGTAGAGTGATATCAAGGCTTCTGTGTCGCGGGGCGTACCGCTACACGACGCGTTACACGCAGTCGGTATAACGCGCTACAGATAGTAACACGACTGCGATGAGAACGTTCTGCTGCAGAGAGAGAGAAGAGAGAGAGAGAGAGAGAGAGAGAGAGAGAGAGAGAGAGAGAGAGAGTGAGAGAGAGGGGGGGGAGAACTGACATCTCGTTTGTACGATCTGGGGGATGGAAAGTGTATACTGAGAGCAGAGGCTGGAGAGATTTACAGCCCGATGCTACTCCATCCACAGTGGGGAGTAACCAAAGCCGTTCATTGGTGTATATTTACCAAATTATGAACACAAACATATGTACGTATATTTATATTTTTTTTCTTCATTTTTCTCTTTTCTGTATGTACTTTCCTCGCATTTTTTTTTTACTTGTGTTATCCTTATGAAGCGCACTGTTGAGCAATAAATAAATGCCCAACTGAGCACTAACGTAATAGCCTCAGTTTTGGATCAAAAGTTCTAAAAATAGGTTCGAGAGGATCAGTCACTAAAGTTCAAAGGATAAAAAAAATACTTATACAGTAGAGGCCAATAGGAAGAGTGTTGTGTTCCATCAAGACAACGCCAGGCCGCACACATCTTTAACGACGCGCCAGAAGCTCCGAGAGCTTGGATGGGAGGTTCTATCGTACCCGCCGTATGGGCCAGACCTGGCACCAAGCGATTATCACCTTTTCAAGCATTTGCAAAATTTTCTTGATGGTACAAAACTGGCCTCAAGAGAGGCTTGTGAAAATGAGCTGGTCAAGTTTTTTACCAATAGGGACGAGGACTTCTTCAATCGCGCAATTATGAAATTGCCTTCAAAATGGACAAAAGTTATCGAACAAAAAGGCGCATATTTGATCTAAATCGGATAATCCTAACTATGTTAATTTCATTGCCGAAATAAAGCGAAAAAACACTCAGAACTTTTTACTTCATCTAATATAAACTGTCATTCATTGTTACACGTACTCGGAAATGTCTTAACCGGAAAAAAGCAGACGTTTTTCAGAATACAATGCTGCGACGATATCTATCAATTTTTCGGAAGCTTTGTTGATCCTCCTGCTTTTTCCTGAATGTTATGTAAAGATAAACGCTGCCACAATTTCCCTGTACTCTATTTCATCTGGATTCATTGGGTAGACTCTGAGCAAATGTCATTTTCATCCTTATTTAGCTGAATTTTTTAATGGTTTTTTTTTGCGGCTATGTAATCACGAGCAAGCATCAAGCTGTATCAAAAAGTATTCTTTTAAGTATGCAGTAAATGTGTGTGTTTTTTTAAATTTATACAAAACGTGTTTTTCATAAAAACCTTGGTGTATAATCTTAATGCGAGATGAGCCTAAGATGACCCGCGAGCAAAAGCCAGTAATATGTATCCAATATTCTTTATCCTGAGTTTCAACGTAGACCCTTTCGGGTTTTTATGTATCACCCTTCCCAGTTGAACCCTTTCCTATCACTCCCACCCGCACTTCGTTCATCTAACCTAACTTTCGTTACGTCCACAGCGGTCTTAAGGGCTAACACCACTGTAAATTTTTCAAAAAAAACAATTTTTTTTGCTTAAAAGATGCTTTGAGCCCTCTAGAAAATTAAGCAAAAAGTT
This sequence comes from Ophion ventricosus, assembly GCA_963932345.1. Lineage (NCBI taxonomy): Eukaryota > Metazoa > Arthropoda > Insecta > Hymenoptera > Ichneumonidae > Ophion > Ophion ventricosus. The sequence continues at coordinate 16,128,691 of OZ010711.1, forward strand.
TTTTTTTCATGGAAGGATTTTTTTTCATCAAAATTTCGACCTCCTCCCCTAGCGCGACGGACTGATCCAAAACGACATTTCAAAACTTTAAACGCGTTTTTCTCGAAATACGATTTTTCAAAACGGCACGCAGCTAACTCAAAGAATTTTCATTTTTTTCGTTTGAATTTTTAACCATATCTTTGTAACAACATTTCCGAGAGAAATACGTGGGGGATTTTCGATAGATTAATTTAAACATTTCTTATTAACAAAAGATAGCCCTTTCTTTCGAAAATTGAAAGTATCCATTCAAATACTCGCCAATTTCACAAAAATCAATATTTTTTAAATCCCCTACATATTTCTCTAGCTATGAACATCAAGATTGAGTGGTTTTTTTCCAGAATGAAATTTACACCAGTTATAATGCGTACCGTAGAGCGCCGCGAATTCAACTCGCCTCGGGAGAATGGCTCTGGAGTCGCAATATTTGATATTTTTTTAAACGTTTTTTTTCATACTTAAATATCTGCTTAATAACCTCCTTGAATATTATCATTGTATCACCTTTCCTTCCGTCCGAAAAAGATGGTTAAAAAAACGCTTTTTTAGGCGTTTTAAAATTTTCTAAAAATTGACTTTTTATTTTTATTTTTTCTCATAGTTTGAACATTAAAGAAAATCTTAAGCTGAATGCGAAGTCTGTACTTACAATATTAACAAAGATATTAATTTTTTCTACCGCTCTGTGCAGCGCTCCCTTAGATAGATTCACCCTTCGCTTCTATGAAACTAGTACCCGAGCATAGATTTCTTCTTGGAAGCTCCGATTCCACTGTCAATTGGAGTTTTAGAAGGATATAATTAAAACTGTAACGAAAGCATAAACGCTATAAAGTGGACAATCGCACCGAAAATAAGTTTCAGCCGTATGAAAGTAATTGAAATACCTACTTACATCGCTACATGTATTTATAATGATGGCTACAATAATATTTTCTTAATATTACACGTATTAAACATAACCATCGGGTGGATTTGTTATGACATGTGTAATGACGAAGACGAGCACCGTATATCGCTTGCTGAAAAACGCGCGCAAGAAACTACAAAAGAGGCTAGAACAGCTCGAATAAGGTCAAGATTATCTCTCGAGGACCAACAACTTGCTGAGAAGGGACCCCAATATGGAGCAGGAATCACCGATTAACTATACAACAAGGCATGTCATAAATTTTCAATGTTATTTACTGTTGAAGCCGCGTCAAAACTTTAAACGCGTTTTTCTCGAAACGACATTTTTCGAATTTGCAGGAAAGATAACTCAACAACAGCTATTTCGATTGATTTGAAATGTACACCACACATTTGTAACATAATTATTTCAATCCGTACGTAGGATTTTTTTCTAATGTTAACCGTTTTTGTTTAATCAATGTTTTTAAGTAGAAATTTTATATGAAAAACAAACATAAATTTCTGCGTGATACCAAAAATCCATTTTTTTTCACAAAATCCTATGTAGCGCCGTGTATTTAACCTAACTCAACAAAATATTTTTATTCTTTTATGTTTCAGATGAACCGTGAGGCCATTAGGATTCCCGCAGATTGAAAGTGGAAAAAAAAACTTGACGCGCGCTGAGGCGTGTATCTCCGCCAATTATCAATATTTTTAGATTTAAAAAATACATTTAAGAAGCTGAAAACATGTAGTAAAAGAGTGTAAAGATAGAAATTAAAAAATATGCATTAGTATAGCTACAAAATATTCATGAATACCGAGTCTTATTCTAGCCTCACAGGGTGGTGTAACCCTTTAAACTATACTATACCGCATTTCCCGAGGTTAAGAATTGTGATTAATATTTTGCATTGATAAAAGTTCATTCTACTCTTTCTTCAAAATTGCCCTTTTTTGTCAGTCCATTCTCCATTCTCTGAATCTCCCAATGACCTTAAATATGTGGGTCCGTCATTAATGTCTTGACTTATTTAGACACGTTTCGTATACATATATATATATATGCATTAGGTGTACGACTTAATTTTTACAGATTTTTCAGCAAGCTTATATAATATAAAAAAATAGAGAACAACGAACTTGATCTTAGAAATATTGTCCATCGTTTTCTATGACCTTGCGCCATCTCTCAGGTAACATACGAATGCCGTCGCGAAAGAAACTTGCAGGCTTCGAGGCGATAAAGTCATCGACGAATTTACGCACATCCTCCAGCGTTTTGAACGGTTTATCCACTAAAGTGTGCTGCATTGACCGGAACAAATGGTAGTCGGTTGGGGCCAAGTCTGGTGATTATACCGCGTGCGGGAGAACTTCCCATCAGGGTTTTCTGAGTCGCGCAAGCAACGTAAGGTCGAGCGTTGTCATGCAGCAGTATGACTTCCCTGATTTCTTGCCCAGTAAATAGCCTTTTCGGATCAAGTTCTTCGCTCAGTTTGTTCAATTGTCGGCTGCAGCGTTCCGCAGTCACCATCTGACCAGTTTCCAGGAGTTCGTAATAAAGCACACCCTTCATATCCTGTCCAGAGCACGGCTGGTCACTAAGATCGAAATCACCACTTCTAAAACGTTTGTACCAATAATTACACGTTTCATAAGACACAACGTCGGCACCAAGAATACTACAAATTGATTCCCGTGCTTTAGAAGCATTTTTTCCTTGTTGGTATTCGTATAAAATGCAGTGCCGAATATGCTGTTTATCAGTTGCCATCGTAAACTCTGCTATTCTGAGAGGTTATGTAACTCACGTAGACTTGTCGTTTGGTGTTCTGAAACCTTGCGCCCGATCCTTTCAAAACCACAAAAGACCGCGAAAATATTTCTATTTTAAATATAATTTTAAGCTAGAAGAAAAAATCTAAAAATTAAGTCATACGGCTAATATATATATGGAAACATAAAATCGCGATAATGCGAAGTGAATCGTTGGGAAGTCGAAACGGCGTACTATTCGGCCGCACTGGTGTCGAGCGATTTTATTAGGTGGTGCCCTCTCGGCAGATCCAACGGGTGCAGCATTAAGGGTGTCACGAGCAAACGCTCATTTATCATCCAAATGTCCGTACAGCGAGAATATGCACCATATATATATATATACCCATAGAGTACCAGCTTCAACGAACTTGCGTAAATATATTTCACCCAGTTCCCTCATCTCTCGGTCCCAACGACAACACCGAGAGGCTTTCATCCCTGAATATTCCAAAAGGTGTGTCGGCAGCTCTCCCTCTCACTTCTCTCTCTCTCTCTCTCTCTCTCTCTCTCTCTCTCTCTCTCTTTCTCTCTCACGCCCTCTCTCTCTCCCTCGGACTGTCTCAAATGTTGCTAAGCGTTCATTCTGTTTTATGAATACGGTCACGTGCACCCTTCCGTTCGCGTTCGCCACCCGCGACGTCAGCAAAACTGTAACTGTCTTGTACGAGAATAAAGCGAGAGAAATTGTTGTAGGAAAACAAGGGTATGGGAAGCATCGCGCTCAAAACCGGAGACCCGCGGAGCTAAATCAGCGAACATCGCCCGAACACAAAAGAATTTTTAGTTTTCAACGAGAACGACAGTCTGTTTTAATTAAAAGCGGGGCTTGCCGGTAGCTCAACGCGACACGCGGTGCTGCTCGCCTCGATATGAAAAAAAAAAAAACGTACCGCTTTATTTTTCCTCCCTTGAACTAATTATCACAAGAGATCGCACAAAGCAAAACGCTCGCGCATATTTTTCGTCAGCGGCTAAGGGCAACATCGAGGGGAATATCAACTCAAGGGCTTGGGATTTCATGTATTTGGAAAAACAAATATGTGACAGATAAGGTATTTTTTCTCCCTTGAGGTAATCAAGTGACGCACAAGGTAATCGCTCCCGGATAATTTATACGGAAGCGCCCGGCGAGTACGGGATTTTTGTGCGTTTTTTATCGGAAGCAAAACTTACATGTGGTGACGAAAAAATGGACAAAAGGACCAGGCGGAATTTGAAAGAGAAAAAAAAATATCCGTGATGTGGGCTTGAAAAAAATTTCTACGGTTTTCTTACACTCGCTGGGTGATGAACATGGTTGTTTTTTTTTGCGATACTCTCGCAAAGTCGCGTGTAGTTTTACGAAAAATACCGGCAGAGATCTTTCGGGAGAACGTTACATCGCCAATTCTTCACCGATTCACTTTCCTTTTTTTTGGAACCTTGTAACAACATTTTAAATCAGAGTACGCAGGGGATTTTTAACCCTTCATGGTCACACTTCCAAATTCCATCGCGGTGGACGCACTTGGGCCGATTCTACCCAATCAGTTTTCAAAAAAGTATTGTGACCAAACTATCCGTCCAAAGTGGTTGAAAAAATTACGGATCGTGCTTTGAACTTTCTAGATTTTTCGCTTAAAAAATCATAGTTCCGTGAGTTTTCAACTTTTTTACCTAAAATTTGGACGTGATACTTCTTAGATAAGCTACTTTTGGAAAAAAAAATAGTAGCATAATGCGTATTGCAAAAAAGGATATTTATTCCGACATGTGAAAAGGGTAAATTTTATGGTTTGAGGATACTTCAAACTCCACACTGTAAAAAATAAGCGTGTTGTCGGTGTGTTGAAACAACACATAACACGCCTACAACTTGTGTAGAACCTGGTTAATGTGTTGAAACAACCCGAGTAGAAATCCTGCTCCGGGTACAAGAAAGGCCTGATCAGGCATCCTGATTTCTTTTTCATGCCTTGAACAGGATTTTTGATCAAGCCCTGATCATTTTTGTGACACTTTCCCTGACTTCGGCCTGATCAGGGTAAAAGATCAAGGCTTGATCAATGAAAAAGATCAAGGCCTGATCAGGATAGAACATCAAGATTTGATCAGTGAAAAAAATCAAGGCCTGACCAGGATAGACCATCAAGGCTTGATCAGTGAAAAAATCAAGGCCTGACCAGGATAGAACATCAAGGCTTGATCACAGTGCAAAATAAAGGCCTGATCAGGATAGAAAATCAAAGCCTGATCAGCGTAAAAAATAAAGGCCTGATCAGTGCAAAAAATCTAAGCCTGATCAGGGCTTAATTTTTCAAGGATTAATTGAATTGAAACATCATCGCCTAGTCAGGATGATGGAATGAACCTCTGCTGAGGATGTCCTATTTATTCCTGAAATAAAAAATACCACGCAAACCCAAAATAGAAAAAGACACAAATTACAAATAACGTTGATACTTTATTTTATAAACTAAATAGGAATCTTATTTATCACATAAATTTTTCTTATTACTCTACTTTAGCACATGTTTTTTATGTGTAAAATAAATAAAACTTTGTTATATATTTTTTATATAGCAAAAACGCGAAATAGACTTTGATATTTTTACAAAAAACTGCAGGAACTTGGAAAACAAACAAAAAAACTTAGAAATGAAGTTAAACTTAGAAATTAAGGTTATACAATTTTTATGGAGCGACGTTTTCAGGGAACGTCACACGTTGGTTCTTCCCTCGATATTTCTCCCAGTCTTTTGCAGAATTAAACACTATCCCAACGGCTTGCCCGATTTGTTTTGAAAGAACGTCGATGCCATGATCTCTATATTTCGAGATAACCGCCGCTGAAAAATTGGAAAATATTATATGTATCGCACTTAAGATTCACTTAAGATTCGAAATGCACTGCGAATGGGCATTACACTGAAATGTAATGCCCATTATGTCCGCAATGCATTTCGAATTCGAAATGCACTGCGAATGGCCATTACATTCACATTACTAATATTTGGTTTGTCTACGCTGACCGGGCTAACCTGCACCGATGGCATCACATTCTTAGATACAGGTTAGCCCGGAGAGCGTAGGCTAACCAAATAATGTTAAGTTCCCAGTGTAGTTCAATCCAGTAAATGTGATTCCATCGGTGCAGGTTACAGGACAGCGTAGACAAACCAAATAATGGTAAGTTGACAGCGGGTACAATTCAATGAATGTAATGACCATTCGCAGTGCATTTCGAATCGACTAACCTGCACCGATGGTATTACGTTCACTGAATTGAACCACGCTGTGAACTTATCATTATTTGTTTGGCCTACACTGTCCTGTAACCTGCACCGATGGAACCACATTTACTGGATTGAACTACACTGGGAACTTACCATTATTTGTTTGGCCTACGCTGCCCTGTAACCTGCACCAATGGAATCACATTTACTGGATTGAACTACACTGGGAACTTAACATTATTTGGTTGGCCTACGCTCTCCGGGCTAATCTGTATCGAAGAATGTGATGCCATCGGTGCAGGTTAGCCCGGTCAGCGTAGACAAACCAAATATCGGTAATGTGAATGTAATGCCCAATATGTCCGCAGTGCATTTCGAATTCGAAATTAGGCTATGTTTCACCGAAATGAATGGCTACACGTGGGCAACAGAAAAAATGCAAATAAACGCATGCAAGGAAACAGAAAAATGTTGAAAAAGTAAGTAAAATAAAAATTTATTGTTGGAATATAACAAAACGGTATATACAGTTCTCTTACCTCAAATAAATATCGCAATGACAACAATCGAGAACACGTCAATACGGAATGAAACGCGCGAAATTACTGCTGCACTTTCGTCCGGTTCCCGAGTAGAAATATTGTCAGACTGGCTTGATATCTGATCCGGGCCTGATCACGTTGTAGTCCGGGGGCCTTACTTAAAGGTATGCCTCAATTTGCCTGATCCGGTCGGTGTCAGGTGATAGTCAGGCAACTGGATGTAATGTTTCCTCCAGTTGCCTGATCCAGCTAGCTTCAGGCTATGGTCAAGTAAGTGGACTTACGGCTTGCTTCAATACCCGACTACTTAAGTAGTCGGATCAGGTGAATTGAAGTGAGCCGTAAGTCCAGTTGCTTGACCATCGCCTGAAGCTAGCTGGATCAGGCGAATTGAGGCAAGCCGTAAGTCCACTTACTTGACCTAGTAGGACCCTCTTTTCAAACTGGTGAACAAAATATCACGAGATCTCCGCAACCAATTTTGATGAAATTCATAGCACATATTCTTTATAATATTATCCAGGATATAGCATAGGATTTTTTCATTGGATGTCGCGTTTATTTTTTATTAATTATAAAAAATCAAAATTTCTGTAAAAATCCGAGTTTTTTTTCAAACAGCTGTCATTGCTACTAAATAATGTTAAAAATGTTTTCCCTGTGCTGTACTTCAGTTATTACCTTTTATTACGAGAAATTTGTTTATTTTTTTATTTTTCAGACGATGCCTGACAGAGAAAAAAATTCCAACATCGGCAAAAATTTTCAAAAGAGGGCCCTACTAGATGACTTATTTCTCCGCCATTTTTAAATTTGATTTATTCGTTTTTTTTTTATTAGTTCATAAAAACTATAATGTATTTGTGAAAAACAAAAATTATTTGATATGTATAATAGTCCCGTCGAAAAAAAAATTATTTTTATATCTATTTTTCCGAGCGTCAAGGTTGTGTAACGCCTTAATAAGGATACTCAGTCTGATAACTGAGCGCATCTCCAAGGAGTCCTCCATCTTGAATTTTTTCGTTAAAATTCTCTTGCCGCACAATGTGAATTTGTCGCAAAGATTTTTTTTTCTCATGAATATTGAAAACGCGACAACTCAACATCCCTGACGTTGTAACTCTCGAGTAGGCACCGTTAATGGCGATTATACGGAGGAAGGAAAGGAGCGAAACGAATTGTACGATTTTGACAAGAGTACACGAGAATTTGAGGCAAACGTTGTTACAACCTGGTGCGTCTCTTATACGAGTCCAAGTACAAAGGGAACAAGTACCTAAGATCGGAGAAAACGTAAACACCGATGTTTTAATTACGAAGCATGAAACGGGAGAGAAAAACTCATCTGCATCGTAAACGACGTTGCACAGGATGGAGACACGCTGCTTTTCGTGAAACAGACCACCCGTGCAACTTCATGCGCACTTCCAAAAACCTGTATGCATATTTATGCAAATATGCCTCTCGAACAGTCCCGTCTAGCCCTTCGTTTGCTTCGCAATCTCGCAATTATAACTTTCTTTTTCATCGAAAAATATCAGACTACATCTCCCCGTCGAGCATTTTATTTTTCATTTATGATTATTTCTTTCTTCGGTAGTCCAATTTCATACGATCGCCCATCGTCCCAATTAAGGGTGCTGTGTAAGCTTTAAATTTTGAAAATACGATTTTTCTCATTGGATAGTTTTATAACGTAGGGTCTTAACTTTGATTCGGGACAATGATTATGTAAAAAAAAATTAATTTACGGAGTTATGATGATTTTTGTGAAGTGTCAGATCGCCCCCTGCACGACGTTGTTCGTTCTTTTGCCTTTTTCTCGAACACTATTTTTTATGAAACGGTGTAAGACGTAGTTATAAATCTATTCGTTCGATTCACTTCAAATTCGGACGTAACATAGTTTATAAAATTTTATATCGGATGACCGAATTATTCTGTGATATTTTTATCCATTCGTAAATAAAGAATGATTAAAGTTGTTTATTTGGTCGAAAATCGAACGTTTTTTTTCTACAGCTTGGCATTTTCCGTATTTTTTAAATATCAGGAAAGTATCCGGCCATCCGAAAGTTTTATTATTATACCAAAAGTACATATTTTTTTTTAATTTCAGATGACCCTGGCTTGCATAATCATCTGCACCGACTGGCCTTGCAGCAACAACCGCACTTTCTTCAAACAATAATAACTTCAGTGTATATCAATATTTTTTAATTAAAAAGAGCCGCAAAATTAGCAAGCCTCTGTATTAATTGTGTGTAAAATTCGGACTTCGTTATCCCAATACTCTCATCAGAAGAAAAAAAAACTTGAAACTCGACCTGTTCCTGAGTTGCAACACAAAAATGTCAACGTTTCAAAAAAATTCATTCTCTTTCAATCAATATTCTCTTAAACGTAAGCAAATTTCTTCGACAATTGAACTTTTAATTTCAGCCTTCTAAATTCAAAATCTAAATTTTGAGAAAATGTCGCGCTCATAAAAATACCGATAATATTTGTTGTCAGGCAGCATTCAAATTTAATTTGTTTTTTTTTTTATTTTATTTTCGACAATAATTTATCTTGCTTTTGACTTAATGATCATAAAAATGGCTTTTTGTCCAAAGGCAACAGGTTTTCGGACTGCACCGAGAGAATTTTAGCATTGAAAATGCTTTTAAAGATGTATATAGGGGGTCTGATTTAGCGACATGTCACACGAAACTAACGCTGCCCCCACTCCACTGCCACTGTGTTGTAGCAGGGCGGGGGGAGCTGCGACAAGCTGAACGCCTGTGACTTGTTGAAAAATTTATAAGTTGTAAGTTACAAGTAAAAATTGTAAGTTTCAATTTGTTGGTGTGTACATTACAATGTTGGTGGGTTTGGGTTAGGGTTTGTTTGGGTTAAGGTGGGTTTGTTTGGATTAAGTTAGGTTAAGTTGGGTTTGTTTGGGTTAAGTTGGGTTTGTTTGGGTTAAGTTGAGTTTCTTTGGGTTAAGTTGGGTTTGTTTGGGTTAAGTCGAGTTTCTTTGGGTTAAGTTGGGTTTGTTTGGGTTAAGTTGAGTTTCTTTGGGTTAAGTTGGGTTTGTTTGGGTTAAGTTGGGTTCGTTTGAGTTAAGCTGGGTTTGTTTGGGTGTGTTTGGGTTAAGTTGGGTTCGTTTGGGTTAAGTTTGGTTTGTTTGGGTTTGTTTGGGTGTGTTTGGGTTAAGTTGGGTTTGTTTGGGCTAAGTTGGGTTTGTTTGGGTTAAGTTGGGTTTGTTTGGGTTAAGTTGAGTTTGTTTGGGTTTATTTGTTTGTTGGTTTGAGTTTGATGGATAGATGGGTGGATAGTGAGAGAACGAGAATGTGTGTGAGAGACCGCGAAAGTAAGAATGTGAGAAGAGAGTGAGAGAGTTAGAGAGAGAAGGTTAGAGAGAGAGAGAGAGCAACTCATATTATTTGCATGTACCTTTTTTTATCACCCGAAAAGTCTGATTACATTTTCAATGCCATGAAATAGTTGCACTTCGTGTAATATCTGTGGATTTTTTTATATTTATATTTTTTAATTATTAATATTTTTTTCGTAATAGAATTGATTTTCTTTATTATTTATATTTCTTTCATAATATTATCTATTTTCCAATGACTAATATTTTTTTCTCAAAAATTGGTTCTTCAAAAGGAATTGTTTTCGTTGATTCGCACTTATTTAAAAAAAAAGCTCAGTCACGCTTTGGCGAAGTTATTTGTCACAATTGCGAAGGCTGCATATTATCCTAGATGGAAAATTATACCGCGCGTTTAATGAGATTAATACACGCGGTCTATTTATTCCTACGATGCGTAAACGAGACACTCGATGCACGCGATCAACTTTTTTCACTTCCTGCTTCGTCACACTCACGCAGCTATACGTCGCACCCTCCCCCATGAATGTCCATTTTTAACTCGCTTTGACGTTAAATAATGCGCGTGGTAATGCGTTTCATGCCGATAATCAAGATGTTACGAGACGTGACATGAAAAAAAAAACCACAATGTTTCCAACTTTTTACGATAGCCTTGCTCGCACTAACCAGCAAAAAAAAATCAGAGCGATCTCACTGACTTCTGGGAGCGGAAGTCAGTCACATTCCTGATCTAAAGACGAAGACTTCCGGAACTGCGAGCTTAAAGATCAAAAGCTGTAAAAAAAAATGATAAAAAACAAACTCATAACTCGATAAAATTGTCGGAGTTCGCAATTTTCAAAACGTCGCTTCAGTTTCCAGCGTTAGAGAAAACCAGACGATCATCGATTTTTTTAGAGTTCGTTCCAAGTTTCTTGATACGTGAATGTAAACAATCTGGGCACTTCCGATGTAAAGACGACCTTCTTTGCAGTTCTTATTACCAACTGAATGTGTTACGCATTACTACTGTACCGGTCGATAGTAAGCTAGGACGCTGTGTAAAATACTCTCCTTCGGTAACTAAAACTGTCCTACTGCGTTCGTGATTTTCCATTTGGCCGGAAGGTCACGACACTTGTGCATTCTGCTTTGCTAATGACTTCTCGTAACCTCAATAAATTGAGGTCAGTATCTTGATTGGTCAATTTTTCGAATAAAAAGAATATCTATGGAGGTTAGAGTACAGGAGAATAAACTCCATAGAGAAAGCGGTGGAAAAAGCGTCCACGGAAATGTAAAATATTCAGGTCCAAAATTTGACCAGCAGAGTGGCCGCGACACTGCGATTATTCCTGAAAAAAGAAAAATTAATTACATCATTGAACACGGATTTACGTTTCTATAAATACGCGTTCAAATAGAAACTATTATTAACGATGTGAACCATGTAATAACCGAAAATAGCTAACATATGGCTATATAAAATTAAATATCCTGGACTATTGATAAGTTGATTTTTATAAAGATAGTGATACTATTTGTAATTCAAATCGGCATCAATTTGGACAACCAAAAAATTATCCATATCCGTTTCGGGATATCTTTCGGATACCATATAGATAACATTTTGCTACCTCCCAGATAACCAAGCGTACCATTCAGAAATTGTATCCTACAGCGTACCGGTACAGTACCAGTACTATACCGGTACGCGGTGGAATCGTACGCGTTACTAGTACTGTACCGGTACCGTACCCTCAGCGTACTAGCACGGTGGCGGTACGGAGTACCCAGTATGACGTACTGGTACTGTACCATACGCACTTACGTGGGTAGGTACGGTACTGATACGGCGTACTCCACTAGAGCAGTACGTGGTTATGTGGGTCGGTAGAGACTGTTTTTGTTGTCGATAAGTAGGAACAGCCAATCGCATGGAGGATTACAGCAGAAGGAGCGCCTCTCACTGGCTGTCGCTAGCTAACGATAACGAAAACTGTCCCTAAAACATTAGAGAATCCCGGCCATGAAGACTAGAGTAAAGGACAGCCCCCTGGCCAAGGAGGTTAGAGTAGAAGTTCGATCTGTGCATTTCAAAGTGGCTACAAAAACATGCACAAACAGGGATGGCGCCACTACCTCTAAGACCTCGAGAAGTAAGCAGAGCTTCAGCCTCACAGACAGCTTCTTCTCATAATTCATTTGTTCCGTCTCTGTCACACGCAGCTCACTTCTCGAGGTCGTAGCGATATTGGCGCCATTCCTGTTTGTGCATGTTTTTGTAGCCACTTTTTTCAAGTCTCTCCATAAGAGATCGGACTCCTACTCTAACCTCCTTGCCCCTGGCACTGCTGGGTCTACCGTGTCCCCGTTATTGTCGCCACGTAAACTAACCCACCATGCGGCGCTAGTAGTCGCCCGCATGACCCCCATTCCAGTCGCGCAGCGTCAGCATAATTTGCGTTCGACGCGTTTGGATAATTCATTATTTCGATTAGAATTTAAAAGTCTATGTGTATATGGGGAGGGATGCAATATTTACACTTGTTGAAATATGATGTATTATAAAAATATTTATTGAACGAAATAAGCAGATAACATTATTATTTTTTTTTAATAATGGACTCGTCACGTTGTACAATGTTTTGCCATTTTTTTCTTGTCGAGGTTGCTTTTTTTTTGTTCTGCGTTGAGACGTGCAGAATATTGCTGCATCCGCTTCTGGATCTTTTGGTACATTGAAAAAATACGATTTTTCCTTGTTTGATTGATAACCTGAGGTGCAGCCAAGGACCACGCACGCAGGCATTCTTAAATATAAGCACAAAAACCCCAAAAATTGTTTTTTATTTTATCGCTACACTAAAATTGTTTATTATTTTATCACTTTGTAACACCACACTATGATTTTTTTATTCGAGAACAACGACAGATCGAGAAAATGAAATAAAATATCCACTTGGTCCACGCGACGAAAAAGATGACGAAATAATACGGAGAGGCGCTTTGCGGAGTGGGGGTCATGCGGGCGACTACTAGCGCCGCATGGTGGGTTAGTTTACGTGGCGACGATAACGGGGACACGTTACGTTAAGAGAATTTATCCCAGTGTCCGACCCCTGCCCTCCACGAATATCGTATAACCTTCTGGTCTTTTATGACCATGTGCCGACTGGCTGTTCTGGTGGGGATCGTCGAGCTCGCATTGACAGCGAGCCGGTCTCCATATAAGTTTCACGAGGTCGCCCGAGGACGGACACCTTTTTTCCCTCCTTATATGGTGATTCACGAAAATAATCGAGTCCCATAAGCGTAGAGATGGTGCGTGTGATCAAACAAGAAACCTACGACGATGTCGTGCGCGAAAACATCGAAGATTTCGCGATGTCGGCCGAGGAAGCGATCGAAGACGCGATCAAACAATTCGAGGCCCAAGTATTCACATTTTTTCTACTCAAAGAAAATTTTTTGATATAAAAAAAGAAACTCACCAAATTCCATGAACCGAAAGAAAAAAAAAGCTCTTGTCTTTTTTGTCTCTAGGGAGTGGACCTCACTAACATCATCAAAGATCTCGCTCTGACGGACAAGGAGGACGTCACTGCAGCTTGCTTGGAGAAAATCCGATCAGCCGTGGAGAATGATAACTACGAGGGCCTTACCAGGGTCCTGGACGGACTCAAGTCAGAGCTGGACAAAGATATAGCGCGCAGAGTCCACGCCGGAAAACAAGGAGCTTACCGAACGCTCTTGGAACTCGTGACAAAATGCAAACACGACAAGAGCCTGCTAAAGAGTTCTCTTAGAACATTGACCTCCCTGATGTCCGGGAACCCTGACCTGCTGGACAGCGATGGCATACACCTGCAAATGGAGTGAGCATCCTTGCACCCTAATGTTCGGCTAACAAGGGAACCTTGCCAGGCATGCAATCGATTTCGGGACGTCCTTTCAGGGTAGTGTAGGGTTCGGTCCCAAGTGTCACCCCCTGCCACCGTTCATCCTGATGAGCCCTTGTTTTCGCAAAATCGACCAAACAAAATTTGTGTGACAATTTTTGAACCTTGAAAATAACAAAAATTTTCGAAGCGTCGTGATAGCCTAGCGGTGAAGTACGCCGAAGTCTTGGGTTTGAGTCCTGTTAGTGCTATTTTTTTTTTTTTCAGTCAAAACACTTGTAAACGTTATTTTTATTTATTTTATTTAATTTCACCTTTTGGATATTGCATTTAGAATTCTTGCCCGTGTGATTGTAATCACCGTTTCAAAAATTTTGTATCAATTTTTTTTCTTATATTCTTCATCTTGTTTGAAATCATTGCTCGTTTTTTTATTGTTCTTATATATTTTCTTTGTTTAAATTAATTTTCTTCTATAGTTTGATATTTTCGTCTGTATTAATACAATTATTATTTTATTTACGCTTTTCATTTGAATTTTAGTTTTCTATGATTCCTTTTTTCGTTTGCACCGTGTTTAAACTCTGTTTTGACAAAACGGAGCTTAACCGAGAACTTTTCCTCTAATTTGAATTTTATTTCATTGCAATTACCTTTAACGTTAAAGTAAATTTAATTCGAATTCTTGCCCGTGTGATTGTAATCACTGTTTCAAAAATGTTGTATATTCAATTTTTTTTTCTTATATTCTTCATCTAGTTTGAAATTATTGCTCGTTTTTTTTTTATTGTTCTTATATATTTTCTTTGTTTAAATTAATTTTCTTCTATAGTTTGCTATTTCGTCTGCATTAATACAATTATTATTTTATTTACGCTTTTCATTTGAATTTTGGTTTTCTATGATTCCTCTTTTCGTTTGCACCGTGTTTAAACTCTGTTTCGACAAAACGGAGCTCAACCGAGAACTTTTCCTTTAATTTCAATTTTATTTCATTGCAATTACCTTTAACGTTAATGTAAATTTAATTTCCCTTTTCCATAAACCTTTCCTTGAAATCTCCATCCACGTCATTATCTCCATCCACGAAAAATAAATGACATACACTTTCCCACATAATGTGAACATAGTGTTTTGTATTTACATTTCATCGAAGGAGCGATAATTTTTTCATTTCCTCATATTAACAATAATAGAAGTTAATAGAAACAATAAAAAAAAGTGAACAATAATTACAAACTAGATGAAGAATATAAGAAAAAAAATTGGATATATAAAATTTTTGAAATTGTGATTACAATCACGCGAGCAAGAATTCTAAACGCAATATAAAAAAGTTGGATTTAAATTAAAGTAAATAAATAAAAATAACGTTTACAAGCGTTTCAATTGAAAAAAAAAGAAAAAATAGCGGTAGCCGGACTCGAACCCAAAACCAGCAGCGTACTAGCCGAAGACCTTGACCGTTAGGCTATCGCGCCGCTTGGAGAATTCTTGTTATTTTCGAGGTTCAAAAATCGTCACACAAATTTTGTTTGGTCAATTTCGCGAAAATGAGGGCCCACCAGGGTGAACGGTGGCAGGGGGTGACACTTGGGACCGAACCCTACACTACCCTGAAAGGACGTTCCGAAATCGATTGCATACCTGGCAAGCTTTTTTGCATCGTTCTCTTTTCAATCGCTGAATGGGAGAACTCCTGCTCTGTAAAAAGTCACTCGAAGTCTGCCTTTGTATTTATTTATTCTCGTATCGCGACAAAATTGCCCCTGAACCTTGAGGGACTAAGCGTTATGTATCGTCATCACAGAATGTTGGACGAACAGAGAGATCCCTCGGTTCGTCATCTGCTCCTACGCTGGATCAAGGAATGCTGCCTGAAACACGAATTGAACCGCCAGAATATCTTCAATGCCGGTATATTGTCCAGACTCAAAATTATACTGACGCACGAAGACTCGACCGGACCGGAGTTGAGGGACACTTGCTCCGTCATGAGAAGTCTCGTCCTGGACGACGATCTGAGACACGAGTTTGGCAAAGCTCACGAGCACGCTACTCACATCGCTCGTGAATCCCTCGAGGTCCTCACCAAATCACTGCCCAGTGAGTTCTCGATCTATTCGAAGTTTCATCAAACAACAATTTGGAACAGGTTTCGGCAGCGCCCTCTGAAACGAGCCCTTGGGTCTCCAGGGTCTCTACATACTTTCGGAATTAACACAGAGTTATTAAGGAGTTTTGAGACTCAAATCGAAATGCTTGTAGACGATTGAAATTTATATCACCGAGAGATTAATCGAGGATGCAGTGACTGTCGAAAAATCAATTAGTTTCACAACATTGTTTCGGCGATTTTTAATGTTCAAGTTGAACCTCTATCCATTTGGTAATACACGTGACACGTCGTAAACACCATTTATAGGACTGTAGGGAGAAAAATAATATCGAGATTTGGATTAAAAAACGAAGTAAACTGTGATTATAGTGTTAGGAATATTGTGTTAAATGATTAAGTTCTTTTTCTACTTCGCTCATTAACAATACTGAAAAAAAAGATGTGAATTTTGAAGTCCAATGGTTTGTTTTCGGACATTAAGGTTGTCCTGTAGTTTTGTTCAAATCTTAGGTATTGCCTGAAATTTAAGTATGGTGGAGACATGACCTTCACGGACTGATGCCCAAATTTTCTATTCGTTTCACCGTTTAGTTTATAAGATAATTGCAATTGAATATGGGTCTTTTTGTACGCGATCCCTATACCTAACACATAAACCGACAGGACTTTGATCACATTTTTCATTATGGGTTCTAAACGGATCTTAGGATTTATAAATATAAACACTCGGGTATACAGTACTATTGTGGGATTAATTCGAAAAAAATGACTACTTTTGACCGTTTGGATTGGAAGATATCGACTTTTAAAAAGTATTAATTTTATTCCACACGGAACTCGGGCACAACCAGCTGCGACGAGCGGATTGGCGCATGGCTGGGAATTTGAAGCGTGTTTTTTTTTCCGAGTTTTAGTCATTCTGGGAAGGATTTGAAATAGATTTATTCTGTCAACAAATTTAATTTGTTCAATTTATGGACATATATATATATTGTTTAAGCGTTTCCGCTTTTTGCAGCGAATCATCCTCATTAGAACTATAATTAAATTATTTCATTTCATTTCAGCAGCATTTGCTCGACACATGGCTGTCACAGCTTTCATTTTTTTGTCACGCACGATTGCAGCGCCGCTCTGTAGGACATACAGTAGGTTTAACTTGACGACACCGCGTTAAGGAATTTCAGGACAAATGACTAAATGTTTCCATTTGATTTAAATTTGTACAGTAGATTATTTTTCGTATACTAAATGCACCCTCCAAATTTTATATCGATCATTTACACCGTTTTCGTGAAATTTACAATTAAAAAAAAAACACTTTAACATAGGACGATGCCTACAATCATCGCTGGTCGGCAATTTCACGCATGAAATAGTGTTGAAAAATGCTAAGAATGGTATTAAAAACTGTTAAATCATTCGGTACATTAGGACAATTATGTCACCCAAAAATTAAGTGATTCGTTTACACCGTTTATTAAGTATTGACATTTTTATAAATGAATTACGATCTTTTTTCCCCCACCGACGAAACGTAGAGGCGAAGTATGGTAACATCGCATGAGTGCTAAATGGCACGCATGTTTTGATACCACTAATCACCGTGGCGCGGCTATACGTTCGATGAAACGCATTTTTTAAAGAGAAGTCGTATATTTTATTTTCGACACTTGACATTGATCGTTAAAAATTAATCCGGTTTAATGAAGAAATGTAAATGTTTTTTTTTCACAGTGGGCTATGTGAGTTGCTGCGCTCGCTCATGCTCGCGAATGACAAAATAAGTGACGATAACCGTGAAAAAAACTAACTCCCAACACAAACTGTGCGTTGTTGCCAAATTTATCAAACTTTTTAAATATACAATAATCGAAAAATACACATTGATATAATATTGAAAACACGTTATTAATACGCTTGTGTAAAAAAAAATTATCTTAAATTCACGACTCGAAATGTATTACAGTAATCGTGTCGTTTTCGAACGAAATATTGGTGTGAGGAAGTTGGCGCCTTGCTCGAAAAAAAAAATATAGATTCCCCCTCCCCTGATTCTCCCTAAAGATGAACTTTTCCCAAACTCCTTAAGGCGACGTAGAAGGTGTACCACGTGACATATGAATGCGAGAGAGATAGCTAAAATTTTCGAACCGCCATTTCTCAACGATGAATAATTTTTTGAGCAAAAGAAAATCGTCAAGCCCTGTGTCAGGATATTCTCCAGAGCCTGATGCTTTGTTTATCCTCAAAAATCTTAACTATTTATGAGAAAACTGGGTTAGAAGATTTGTGAGGTTATGTTGACCTTGTACACGCCCTTAACTGACTGTCGAGTGAGCTACTCACAGTCAAGAATTAACTTGCGGGTATTGCCAAATTGGCGGGTGTTTAAAACATACATAGTATTACAGCATTTGAATTTTATAATAAAGTGTATTTATTCGTCCACTCGACATTTTCAACGTTTTCTCGACTTTGTCGAATCAAAAACTCTTCATAAACAATTGGACGTTAAAAGTTTTTCACCATGTGAATAACCTGGAGCCGACGACGCTTTAGCGATAGTCAATCGTGCCAATAGCAGAAACTGCCGCTGTTGCCAAGTCCATCGGTTTTTTGTTTTTTTTTTTTTTTCAATAAAATTGTAACATATTTATATTTAATTGCGAAAATGACAAGTATTAATATCATATCCCGGCTTGGAAATGTTTTACAATAATATTATGAGTTGGAAATTGCCCAATAATATTTAATTTTTACATGAAATTTTATTCGCAAGAACTTGACAACCTTCCAAAAACTCATTGTATTCGATGTCCACTCTTGCAGCCAAGGGACGGTATCGAAACTCCTTAACGCGAAGTAGAAGATGTACCCACGTGACATACAAGTGCGAGAAAGATAGCTCACAGTTTTGAACAGCGATTTCTCGGAGATGAATAATGTACAGCGCAAGAGAAAATCGATAAGCTCTGTCCCAGGAAATTCCCTAAAACCTAATGCTTTGTTTTTCGTAAAAAAAAAACTCAACAATCTATGAGAAAAATGGGTTGGAAAATTTATGAGGTTACGTTGATGCTATGCCTTTAATTGGCTAAACTCTTACTGTTCACAGAGCACAAAGAGGACAAGGGAGTGATCGGTGACATAATGCTCACTCTCGCTTCTCTCCTAGTTAGAAACGAATTCTGTCAGAGCGTACAGGACACCAACGGACTGCAGTTCATACTCGACGTCATGATCGATCATCCCGACTCGGAGAAACTCAATTGGCAGTCTCTGAAATTGCTCAAGGCACTCGCCGGCAACGACAACGTCAAGTCCCACATTGTCTCGTCGGGAAGCGCACCTTTGATCGTTTCCGCCATAAGCAGATACAAGGTAGGCGTAACGCGGCGCCGATAAATAAATCCGTGCAAAGTTTTTCGGAACAAAACAGCTGGCACGAATTAATCGAAATTTTGACATTTTAAAATTTAGAGAAGACAAAACAGCTCCCATCGCATTTTGATCGAATTCGAGCGCGCGCACGCGCGGCTTTTCAATGAAAATCCATCGATTCCCTAAACCCAAAAAATTCCAGAGTTCCGAGACGATTGTCGCGGCCGGATTCGCTTGCATATCAGCTCTGACGTTGAAGAGTCCAACGAACGCCGGAGTCTTTTACGACTGCGGTGCGGCAGCCGTGATCGTCGACGCCATGAAGCAATATACAACTAGCAAAAACGTACTCAGGCTCGCCTCCTGGGCGGTCAGAAACATGTCGGTGAGGAACAAGATGGAGGCGCAAGCTTTCATTTCCCACGGGATCGAGGGTCTGCTCAACGATGGTCTGAAGATTCGCGATCCCGAATTGGAGGCCGATCTCAAAGCTGCCCTTCGAGATCTCGGCCTGAAAGTCGAACTCAAGGAACGATGGTCGGGAAAAGGTTTGAAAACGAGAAACGAATGAACTCGTTCTTCAATAATAATTCTGTTATCTTATCTTGTTGCACTCTCGCGAGACCGGAAGTCGGAAAGATTGCCACGATCGAAGACGAAAAGAGCCGGAAGTATTGCCTCTGAAAATTGACTGGGATAAAAAGAAAGACATGCTTGTGCTTAAAATAAATATTCTATATTAAGTTCGCAAATCTAGAGAAAAAAAAAAGATTACAAAAAAAAGTTAACGACAATTTTTCTATTTATACGAGACGTTTATGATTGTATACGAGCAGGCTTTTTTTTATACAATAAATTGATCTACGCTGACGCGTTCTTTTTTTTCATCAGTCCCACGCAACCTCGACTAATATTTATGCATCGTCCGTTTGGGGACATTTTTATCACAAGAAGCGTGATTGGAAATACTTGGAACGAAAGTTGTACACTCTGAGACTCGGTCTGTCGAAATGTTTAGCTGTGACGAAAAAAAAGGTACAATTCACCCAATAGTGGATTCAAATGGTAAAACTATAGAATCACGGCTCCAGACTAATTTCAATGTCAAAATTTTTTTATGCCATGAACGCCTTCGTAATGTCATCACTATTGATATTCAATTGGGGGAGGCCGACATTTTTTATTAATTCCATAAATTATGGGATTTTGAAGTTTGCGGAAACGAGGGACAAAATAGCGCATTATAGACACACACTCGCATACGCACACACACGCACACACATACGCACACACACACACACACGCGCACACACACGCATGCATGCATGCGCGCGAACATACACGAATGCATGTACGCACACGCATACACACGCACGCACACACACACACAATCATGTGCGACGGGTGTACCATACTTTTCACCGAAGCAATCGTAAAATTTCAATCCCGAAAAGAAAGCATCGAATTTTTAAAAATCACGGGGTATTGCAGCGGGAAATAACGTGCGACACATGTGGAGTTTGAAAACACTCACAAAAGTTTGAAAACGAAAAATCATGTTACGTATTTCTTTTTTACCCTCCACCGTAATGACACTTTTTAACGTTTTTTTTTTCATATTAGGGCTTCCCCCACCTTAATTCAACATGTAACATCGTTTTTTATCCATAACAATACCCCAAAAAAATGTTGGACCGATTTTGGGCTGGAGCCGTGATTCTATAGTTTTACCATTCAAATCGTATCAGGTTAAAACATTTATGTCACAAACTAAATCGCGTTTCTCAATGCACCGTAACCAATTTTAGATGTCGTTGATTGACAAAAGCTAATTCATAAAACCAAACTATACAGGGCGATTCACAACTATCAGGGTGAGCATATAGTGTATGTAATTGCGAGCAAAATAATTTTTTTTTAATGTCGCGCGACAGAAATTGGCCGAGATATTCGCGTTTAAAGTCCGACGTTGAGTAAACAAAGGCACAGTAGTTGCTCACGCGCGAATTCTTTTTTTTCCTTCGAGTATTAAATAATAAATGAAAATTATTGAATAATATTATCGATTTACAATGCAAGTCTCCATGTTCATTATTTTTTACCGAAAAAGAAAGATTTAAGAAAAAAAGGTTCACTTGTCTGAAGGTAAATTCGATCCGGCTTGGACGTTCCGCGTGTGAGCAACTACTGTGCTATTGCTTACTACTTAGACTGAACAAGAATATCTTGGCCAATTGTTGTCGCATGACATTTAAGGAGTCTCGACACTAAAATCGAAATGTTTATAGACGATTGAAATTTATATCACCGAAAAATTAATTTAGGATACATTAACTATCGAAAAATCAATCAGGTTCACAACATCGTTTCGGAGATTTTCCCATTTGGTAATAGACATGACATCTTGTAAACACCAGTAGTGTTAGGAATATCGTGTTGAATAATCAAGTGGTGTCTCTACTTCGTTCATTAACAATACTTGAAAAAAATATGTGAATTTTGAATTCGAACGGTTTGTTTTCGGACATTAACGAAACTTGGTTAAACGTGGCGACACCGCGTTAACTGGCTCTGTGGAGTGAGCCACTCACAATCAATCATTAACTTGCCGGGTATTTTATAATCAGCGGCTGTTTAAAACGTGCATAGTATTACGGCATTGGCGTCGACGACGCTTTAGCGATAGTCAGTTGTGCCAATGGCAGAAACTGCCGCTGTTGCCAAGTCTAACGGTTATTTTTGCTTGAATGAAATTGTTACATATTTATATTTAATTGCAAAAATGATAACTATTAATATAATTTCCCGACTTGAAAATATTTTTCAAGAATATTATAGTAGGAAATTGCCCAATAATAATTACTTTTTACAGAAATTTTATTTGCAAGAAGTTGGCAGCCTGCCGAAAACTCATTGTATTTTCATCCACACTCTTGCGGCCAAGGAACGGCATCGACACTCTTTTAAAAAAAAGCGTTTTGCTCGCAATTACACACCCTATGTGCGCACACAGGGAACCCTAATAGTGTGAATCACCGTGTGTATATATGTGTGTGTATATATATATATGGGGCATTCCACGCCAAATCGACTACTTTTCGGCCCGACCCCTTTCGATTTGGCTGAAACTTTAATATGTTATTGTTTTTATCTTAAAACGCTTGTGTGATTGTTTCCAAATTTTTTTACATAATCACAAATACGTAGTGATTTTTTGAAAAAATTGCTCGTTTTTTTTCAAATGCTCATAACTTTCTGAAAAATGGACCAATTACGATCTTTTTTTAATTCTTCGTTTTGAAATGTTCTTTATGAAATTAAATATTTGAAAAATATTTAAAGTCTTTTTCGACATGATTTTTTTAGTTTTTTTGAAAAAAAAAACGCGATTTTTTCAAAGAACGCTAATTTTGATTTTTGATTTAGTTCGTAAAAAAATATGATAAATTTAGCATTTTTTGCCGCCAGACCCATCCTGGTAAGATTTTTCTTTCTATTGTCGTCTAAATGGAAAAATGTTTATTTTAATTTTTTTTCCAAATATAGCTGTTTTCTATGATGAAATAATTTTAAATCGTTAATTCTATCGTACTGAATACTTTGAATATAATATTAACTCGCTTAAAAAGTTTTCCAATTATTTAAAATTATTTTCAAAGGATTATTTAATGAGGAATAAAATAAATAGTTATTCAATTAATTGTTTAATAGTAATTAATGATGAATTTATTCATCTCTGTGACATTTGAATAATATACATAATTTGTGATCTCTTGAATTAGAGACATTTTTAACAATAAGACCACCATTTGTGTCAGATATCACACAGTGCAACTGCTGAGTTCCTGAAATGGTTTTGGTTTTCTAGAATCGATTACGGAGACCGTTTACAACATTATTGTAGTGTTCCGACGACGAAAACAGTCAGTGTACATCAAACAAAACCGATTCAACTGGAACGTTTTTTTAACATTGACAGATGCTTGTCGTTTAATATTTTAACGGCAAAACTAAATGAAATAGTACACTGCATCTATTTGGTAAACCATAGATTTTATTAACGGGCATTATTGCACCATAGGAAACAGCTATATGTGGAAAAAATTAAAAAATTTCAATTTAGAAAAAAAATAGTAAGAAAAATCTTACTACGATGGGTCTGGCGCCAAAAATACTAAATTCATCATATTCTTTTTCCAAATAAAAATAAAAAATCTCAAGAGGCGTTCTTTGAAAAAATCGCATTTTTTTCCGAAAAACTAAAAAATCATGTCGAAGATGAATTTGAATATTTTTCAAATAATTTGTTTCATAAAGAACATTCCAGAACGAAGAATTAAAAAAAAGATCTTAATCGGTCCATTTATCACAAAGTTATCAGCATTTGAAAAAAAGGGTGATTTAAAAAAAAAATCATAACGTATTTGTGATTATGTAAAGAGGTTAAAAAAACAATCACACAAGGGTTTTAAGATGAAAACAACAACATATTAAAGTTTCAGCCAAATTGAAAGGGGTCGGGCCGGTGAGTGGTCGGTTTGACGTGGAATGCCCGATGTATATATGAAGGAAAAAATTATAAAACCGAGTCAACTTCTTCGACAATTAACACGCGGTAAATTACGTTATGAATAACTTTTTTCCAAACAATCGACGATGACCAAAATTGATTGCACTGCATTAAGAAACATGTTTTTTAATAACCGTTTTTATAAGCTGAGTTACCGCTAAATTCCTATCAGTCCGCATTATCGTCGATAGCGAAAAACTTTAATTGACCGTTCTCTAAAAAAAGCGTCTAAAATCTCATCATTCGTCAAATACTAGTCCTCCGAATCTCCCAACACTGGGTTGGGTTAGGGAGACAAAAAAATGACTGTAAACAAGGATGAAAATTTTCGTTGCGTTTCTAACGAAGTTCATCACATTGCTGCGTCGAATCTCACGATTGGCAATCTTTGCATTGTCTTCTCTTCGGTTTCGCAGTTCGCCGTAGCGCGGACGAGAGTCCTTCTCGGGGCCTCGACTCATTCGCGACAACCGCAACACGAATGCTTGTAATATTTGATACGGCAGAGTCCGGTCTTCACGACCAAACCGCAATTGGGATAGTCGTCAGCGCACTTCCCAGACCCGTGTGCTTCTGCAATTAGTCAAAGGCAGATCGGCCCAAATGAAAAATCGATAATCGAATTGCGATATTTTGTGACGTCAAGAAACAAAATTGATGAGCTTTAGTCATTTTGGTAGCAAGTTCGCGAATATTGGACAATTTTTTTTTTTTCCTTTGCGTCTGTTTAGATTTCGTTAGATTCTTTTGAGTGATTTCAAAAAACGTCAAATTAAACTATGAAACAGAAATCTGATAAATATTTTCATTTTATGGGCGTTATAGTAAATATTTTCAACGGTTTTTTAGAAATATCAATAAATCTTTTCAGGGTTTTTAGTCAATCATTTTTGAGGAATGATTTTTGGTAAATATTTTCATTGATTATGCGGAATTTTGGTGTTCACCGTTTTTCTAGAAATTTTAATAAACATTTTCAGTTTTTTTGGTAAATAGTTTTATAGAAATGATTTTTGGTAAATATTTTCAATGATTTTATAGAACTTTATAGTTAAATGATTTTATAGAAATTTTGACGAAAAATTTTCATGATGGTTTTTGACAATTGTCACTAACGTTTATTGAAACTAAAAATTATCACGATAGTCAATAATCATCGCAATGGAACGTGATCGGCATTTTTCTAAAAATATTTCCAGTGATATAATTAATAACAGTGATATTATTAATAATTGTGATTAAAAAAAAATAAAAAATTTCCATAAATAATTTTAAAAACTTTTTGCATAATAACGCGTTTTTCATAAGAACTCTTTCACTCACTTTTGGGCCCTCTGCTCACTGAATGTCGAGGATTCACTCTGCAATCTTCCAAACCACAGCTCCTTGTCTCGGGCAGCTTTTTTCCCAGCTGACAAGTCGCTACTACGACTTTCCCTAGCATACAACGAACTAGACGATTCTGTACGCCCCCGCCGCATTTTGCTGAACACTGGAAAAAGAGGGCACGAACGTTTTTACTTATTTTCTGTAAACGCGTTTTTACATTAAATATTAAATTGGAAACGATGTTCATCATCTTTTTTTTCGTTTTTGAAATTATGTATATTTATATACAGGGTGGTCCAATAACTATTAGCACCTTGAATATCTTCGAAACTATAAGGTTCACAGAAATATTTGCTGAAATGAAATTGCACAGTACGAAAGGAGCCATCCGATAGCGATAATAGTTTTTTTTGCAGGTGGAGGTACTTCGGACATTTGAAGGTCAACTCCATTTTTTTTAATGGATCGGTATGTTTTTTTTTCTGTATCATAAAAGAGGAGCTTAAAACGAGTTCAACGACCTATAACATAAGATCATTGAAGGTAATAGAAAGTACAGAAAGGCGTTTATCTTACTATAAACGTAGTAATTTTATTTACTACTGAAACTGTAAGTATTATCGCCTTTCTGTACTTTCTATGACCTTCAATGACCTTATGTTATAAGTCGTTGAACTCGTTTTAAGCTCCTCTTTCATGATACAGAAAAAAAACATACCGATCCATTTAAAAAAATGGAGTTGACCTTCAAATGTCCGAAGTACCTGCACCTGCAAAAAAAACTATTATCGCTATCGGATGGCCCCTTTCGTACTGTGCAATTTCATTTCAGCAAATATTTCTGTGAACCTTATAGTTTCGAAGATATCCAAGGTGCTAATAGTTATTGGACCACCCTGTAAAATGGTCTATGATAAATTCTTATTATGCTCATTATTATACTTGACTTATGTATATACGTTAATAAATAAAAAAGTCAGTTCATTTTCGTTCGTTTTTAAATTTCAAGTCACCTCGCTCCAGTCGGACGTGAACCATTCACCGGCACAGTCAGGCATTTTGCAAATTTGCGAAATCTCCGGCCTCCCTGGCGGGCAATTCTCGTTCGCAACTATTCTCGACTCTTGTCCGATCCTCTCGACGCAAATGGCATCACGATTTTTTTCGCCCACACCGCAACTCACAGTGCACTGAAAAAAAAACAAGAAAATTTAACCATTCGAAAAATTATACACTTTGTGAAATTTGGGAAAAAATAAAGACCTGCAAGTTTCTTCATTTGGAAAAAAAAGCGGTTGAAGCAAGTAAAAAAGCTAATTATGTACGTTAATAGATATACATAATTAGATCACCAGAAAATGAAATATAAACAATTGAGATAGGAGAAAAGAAAATATTAAAATCGAAGTAGATAATAACAAAATTGAAGTTATTGGTAAAGCTTTACTAACTAGCAAAGCTAATTAGCTTTACTAATTGTCTAATTTTAGTAATTATTAGAGCTTTAGGAATTACTTTACTAATTATTATGTTTTCATTATCAATTTAGTAAAGTAATTACTTAAAAATTAAGTAATTTTAGTAAAATAAAAATTGAAGTAATTGCTTAAAGTTTAAAGCAATTTTAGTGAAGTAATCTTAAGTAATTAGCAAAGCTTTAATAAATAGTACATCTAATAGCTTTACTAGTTACCAGCTTAATTTGAGCCCGCAAGAAAACGTATGTACAGACAGGAAATGCAGTTTTGTGAAATGAAAATACTAACCGGTGACCAAGGTCCGGTAAACCATTCGGCTGTACTGCACAAAGTTGCGTTATTGGTGCACGCTCTGGTAACTTCCGGTTTCAGTTTGGATTTGCAAAATAATTCGTTCGTGTGACTGCAAACCAATTGTCGAGTCTCAAAACCCATACCGCATTTCGAGGAACACTAAAATATAACGACCCAATTTTTTCATGATTTTGGCGATACGAATTCCAGTTTATTGTCAAATGGTCGATGCTTCATGAATGATTCGTGAATATTTATGATTACACGAATTTCAATGATTGTTTTTTAAATTGCTTACCACGGACGACCAATCGGAGTACATCCAGACGGCGCTATCACTCCCGGATTTCGTATTGCAAGACCGAATTTCGCAAAATTTTTCCTCGTCTGGCTTGTCGACGAAAGAACACGGCACTCCGTCTGTTATACACGTGACTCTTCGATTTTGCACACCTTGACCACAAGAGCTCGAGCACTGCGAACAAAAAGACGGGAAAACATTTTCAAGAAATAAGAATTTTATATTGACACAATCGTAATAACAGTATGTTCCCTAAAAATGGCCAGAGATCGAAATCACACGAAAGCTTGACGAAACTAGAAACTTCTTATGAATTCGAAGTATACTGATTTGAAGAGAACAGACGAAGCAAAAATATTGTTTGAAAATACTGTCGTTATAATACTTGGATAAAAAGAGTAGATGTAATGAATAAAGTGAAAACTAAAATGAACAGAAATAAAGAAATTAAAAAATTAAAGAAATTAAAACATTCGAGAAAATAAATAAATGAAACAAAAATTCTACATATAATCACGAACATTTTTCCAATACCAATTGATACTAAATAAAATGTTATTTCTTCCTAATGATATCACAGAAAGAAAAAAAATTGGCCTTGTTAAAAAAAAATTCCTCATCATCTGATTATGTGTTTGGTGCGGTGGTAAAAATAATTCCTAAGATTTATAACAAATTATTTTAACAATATAATTTGTAATTTTTTTTTTTATCTTCCTCGTGATTGTTTATACGAGAAAGAGGAATAGTAAATAAGAAAACAAAATATGTTTTCTGAAGTCTCCAAATCCAATAAAATACTTTTTTACCGGTCACGATGAATGAAAAATATTAAAATATTTTTCACCAGACTATTTTGTAAATTGCAATTTTTCAATTACAGTAGAACCTCGATTATCCAAACTCCCATCATCCGAACGGTGAACATACGGTTATTTGTATTAGAAAGCTGGCCAAAAATCCATTTTTTGAAGTTTACAATTATAACAATACTATTACTTCGGAGAATAGTACAATAGATGACGTACGCTATGACGATCATCTTGAAGTATACAGGGTGATTCATAATAGGTGACGCACTCTGAATTGGCGGGTTCAGGGGGGTGCCCGGAGTGTAATTGTCAAGGCTTTTTTGTTTCCGTCGAATAGATTTTGAATGGGAAGCATTAGAATTTGGGCGTTCGATACATTGTCATAGGACTACAGTCCGCCATGATCGACGCCGCCACTCAGTCCTCGGAGCCGAGCGCGGGGCACGTAGCAGACGACAAGCAAGGCAGATCGGCATCTGTCTCGCTTTTTCTGGTGATGTGACGTTTCGTGTATCGTCTGCTAACGCTTTCCGTCATCTTGGGTGCGCAAGTTCAGAGCGTCAAGCCGCGCGGAACACAAGCGAATGAGCGTGAATTGTCTTTTCGTGTGTCGTCGCCTGTTATTCGTCGCTCTTTCGTCCTTCGTTATTTTCTTACTGTCACTCATTGGCATTCTTGCGTTTCTTATTTCTCCTCGATTATACTTGTCGTTTGTCTCATCTTCCCTTACGTCTGCGCATTCTTTCGCTTTTCCGTCGATCCACTCTCAACGACTCTTACATGAAAAATCACTTTGAGTTTCCGCCTTCGAATTTCAAATTTGACCGTGATTATTCATTGAGAGAGCCTGTAATTGTGTTTTATGAAGAAATAAAAATGAATAAAATCAGCAAATACTCAATAGTCCTCAAATTACGATAGACCGAGCGACTTTATCGCGCAATGAAAAAAGAAGATGAAATTTTATTACCAAACTGTCAATAATTTGTCGCTAAATTTTCGAAGATTGGATGTTTTCCGGATTCTATTTCTCATTCGATCACTCCGTCTTGTATAATACTCGGATTGATCTCCAAAAATAAATTACGATAAAAGACGAAACTAGTTGGTACGGGAAGACGAAAACTGATACGAGGTGTTATGAGGATTTGAAAAAAAATGAGATCTTCACAGCGTGAGATAGGTACGTATTTTCACTTTTCTATACGGACGGTTTCCGGAAATCCAAAAGGGTTGCAAAGAACCCTCATATTCTTAGAAGGAAAAACAAGCTTTGTTTGTTTTTCCTTCTAAGAATATGAGAATACCGGCGTCGTCTAAAGCGTCGAAATTTGAGCGACTTAAAAAAAAATTCACTTATTTATACATTTTACTTGTGGTCATAGTGAGTGGACAATTCGGGCAGTTCAGGAAGCTGCGAGTACGACGAATTATTTACGTGATAAATATAAAATCATTGTTGCGCTTGATGTTTCCGCGCGAGTTTCAACGTCGTTGGTGCATGCTGAGTCGATGCAACGCGGCTCGAGCGACTACCGGCTCGCACCAAGCGATCAAAGATGAAATCGATGCTCAGGATGGTTTTTGGAGCTTCAATCGGGTATCCCTAAACGTTTCACTCAATATCGTTCTCGATCGCATCTTATTATTTTCGGTCACAGCGAGTGGACAAGTCGTGCGGTCTTGCGAGTCGCCACTACGACAACAGGGTGGTTATTTATGCGATAAAGATGAAAGCATCGTTTCCCACGACGTTTCCGCACGACTTTGAACGTTGTTCGATCATCCTCGTCATAGCAGTCGTCGATTTCATCTTCGATCAAGCAAGCGATTGCGAATAAGGGCAAGGTGCGTCGTTGAACCGCAGCTCGAGCGACCACCGGCTCGCACCAAGCGCCTAAGATGACATTATCGTTGCCTTCGACGTTTCCGCACAACTTTGAACGTCGTTCGACCATCCCCGTCATAGCGGACGTCAATTTCATCTAGGATCCAGCAAACGATTGCGAATAAGAGCATGGTGCGTCGTTGAAACGCAGCTCGAGCGGCTACCGGCTCGCGACAAATGAACAAAGACGAATTCGATGCACCGAACGGCAATCGGACATCCCTGAAATGATCGACTCAAAGTCGTTCTCGAGAAGTAGCCAGAAGATTCAGACACGCGCAATTTTTTTTTGTACAAGGTGTACAACACAGCAATTGGGTGTTGTTCCATGTCACTCTCTGCTGATTTATTAAGTCTAATATTTTTTTTCAACTACTAGAGAGTTCTAGTATACATGAGAAAACATGTCAGAAGGAGCGAGAAGCATCGGGCGAACGGAATAATTTTTTTGATCGAAAGTGTACCAAACAACGGTGAAACAGCCACACCTCTCATACCGTGATGACTGTTGGCTAGCGATTTTTTTGTAGTACTAGAGAGTTTTGGTACACATAAAAACATCTGTGATAAGTAACAAGATTTTTCAGACGAGCGAAATGATTTTTGTATGGAAGCTTCACCACACAACAATCGAGTCTTTTTTTATTTCACACTCTGATGATTTATTATGGTGTAATATTTTTTGACAGCACTAAAAAGTTATAGTAAGCATAAAATCATATGCGAGAAGTATTCAGAAGCTCCAGATACCCGAAAATAATTTTTTTTAGTGAAGCTCTACCACAAGACAATCGAGCAGTGTCACCTCTCATTCCTTGATGGCTTATTGCGGTCTAGTATTTTTTTTACAATACTAGAGAGTTATAGCATACACAAAAAGGTATCTGAGAAGTAGTCAGAAGATTGAGAGGCGCGAAATCATTTTTTTCATGAAAGTTGTACGGTAGAACAATCGAGCAGTGTCACTTTTCATCCCTCGATGACTTATTGTTTTTTAATATATTTTTTCAAGTGGTAGACAGTTCTAGTACATATGAAAACATGTGTGAGAAGGATAAGAAGCTTCAGACGCGCGATATTATTGTTTTTATCGAAGCTGTATCATACAACATTCGAGAAGTCTCACCTCTCATTCCTTGCGGATTTAATGTTGTCCAATATTTTTTTTTGGAGTACTGGAGAGTACTAGTATACATAAAAACATATGTGAAAAGCAGCCAAAAGATTCAGACATACGCTATTTTTTTTTTTTTTTTGGTAGAAGGTGTAGAATACAACAATCGAGTGTTGTTCTATCTCACTCTCTGCTGATTTTTTAAGTCTAATTTTTTTTCGACTATTAGTACATATAAAGACACGTGTGACAAGAAGCCAGAAGCTTCGGACGAACGAAATAATTTTGTTGATAGAAACTGTACCATACAACGTTCCAGCAATCTCACCACTCATCCCTTGATGACTGATTGCTGTCTCATTTTTTTTTTGTGTGATCTGCTGTTAGATAGGCGTTATTTCTAGGTACTTTCTGGGTAGGATACTATGGAATTTGTATTGTTCGATGTATTCGAAAAGAGTTCTGGCTCCTAACTGTTGTCAAATAATTTTTAAATAAAATTATCAGCATCTGAACTATGCAAGTGTGATCTGCTGATGGATAGGCGTTAGTTATAGGGACTTTCTGGGTAGGATACTATGGTATTTGTTTCGCATGATATATTCGAAAAGAGTTCTGGCTTCTTACTGTTGTCAAATAATTGTAAACAAATTTTATCAGCATCTTAACTATGCAAGTGTGATCTGCTGATGGATAGGCGTTAGTTCTAGGTACTTTCTGGGTAGTATACTATGGGATTTGTATTGTTCGATGTATTCGAAAAGAGTTCTCGCTCCTAACTGTTGTCAAATAATTGTAAAAAAAAATTATCAGCATCTGAACTATGCAAGTGTGATCTGCTGATAGATAGGCGTTATTTCTAGGTACTTTCTGGGTAGTATACTATGGGATTTGTATTGTTCGATGTATTCGAAAAGAGTTCTGGCTTCTAACTGTTGTCAAATAATTGTAAAAAAAATTTATCAGCATCTCAACTATGCAAGTGTGATCTGCTGATGGATAGGCGTTAGTTCTAGGTACTTTCTGGGTAGGATACTATGGTATTTGTTTCGTATGATGTATTCGAAATGAGTTCTGGCTTCTAACTGTTGTCAAATAATTGTAAAAAAAAATTATCAGCATCTTAACTATGCAAGTGTGATCTGCTGATGGATAGGCGTTAGTTCTAGGTACTTTCTGGGTAGGATACTATGGAATTTGTATTGTTCGATGTATTCGAAAAGAGTTCTGGCTCCTAACTGTTAGCAAATAATTGTAAAATAAAATTATCAGCATCTGAACTATGCAAATGTGATCTGCTGATGGATAGGCGTTGGTTCTAGGGACTTTCTGGGTAGGATACTCTGGTATTTGTTTCGCATGATATATTCGAAAAGAGTTCGGGCTTCTTACTGTTGTTAAATAATTGTAAACAAATTTTATCAGCATCTTAACCATGCAAGTGTGATCTGCTGATGGATAGGCGTTAGTTCTAGGTACTTTCTGGGTAGGATACTCTGGTATTTGTTTCGCATGATATATTCGAAAAGAGTTCTGGCTTCTTACTGTTGTCAAATAATTGTAAACAAATTTTATCAGCATCTTAACTATGCAAGTGTGATCTGCTGATGGATAGGCGTTAGTTCTAGGTACTTTCTGTGTAGGATACTATGGAATTTGTATTGTTCGATGTATTCGAAAAGAGTTCTGGCTCCTAACTGTTAGCAAATAATTGTAAAAAAAAATTATCAGCATCTGAACTATGCAAGTGTGATCTGCTGATAGAAAGGCGTTATTTCTAGGTACTTTCTGGGTAGGATACTATGGAATTTGTATTGTTCGATGTATTCGAAAAGAGTTCTGGCTCCTAACTGTTGTCAAATAATTTTTAAATAAAATTATCAGCATCTGAACTATGCAAGTGTGATCTGCTGATGGATAGGCGTTAGTTCTAGGGACTTTCTGGGTAGGATACTATGGTATTTGTTTCGCATGATATATTCGAAAAGAGTTCTGGCTTCTTACTGTTGTCAAATAATTGTAAACAAATTTTATCAGCATCTTAACTATGCAAGTGTGATCTGCTGATGGATAGGCGTTAGTTCTAGGTACTTTCTGTGTAGGATACTATGGAATTTGTATTGTTCGATGTATTCGAAAAGAGTTCTGGCTCCTAACTGTTAGCAAATAATTGTAAAAAAAAATTATCAGCATCGGAACTATGCAAGTGTGATCTGCTGATAGAAAGGCGTTATTTCTAGGTACTTTCTGGGTAGGATACTATGGAATTTGTATTGTTCGATGTATTCGAAAAGAGTTCTGGCTCCTAACTGTTGTCAAATAATTTTTAAATAAAATTATCAGCATCTGAACTATGCAAGTGTGATCTGCTGATGGATAGGCGTTAGTTCTAGGGACTTTCTGGGTAGGATACTATGGTATTTGTTTCGCATGATATATTCGAAAAGAGTTCTGGCTTCTTACTGTTGTCAAATAATTGTAAACAAATTTTATCAGCATCTTAACCATGCGAGTGTGATCTGCTGATGGATAGGCGTTAGTTCTAGGTACTTTCTGGGTAGTATACTATGGGATTTGTATTGTTCGATGTATTCGAAAAGAGTTCTGGCTCCTAACTGTTGTCAAATAATTGTAAAAAAAAATTATCAGCATCTGAACTATGCAAGTGTGATCTGCTGATAGATAGGCGTTATTTCTAGGTACTTTCTGGGTACTATACTATGGGATTTGTATTGTTCGATGTATTCGAAAAGAGTTCTGGCTTCTAACTGTTGTCAAATAATTGTAAAAAAAATTTATCAGCATCTTAACTATGCAAGTGTGATCTGCTGATGGATAGGCGTTAGTTCTAGGTACTTTCTGGGTAGGATACTATGTTATTTGTTTCGTATGATGTATTCGAAAAGAGTTCTGGCTTCTAACTGTTGTCAAATAATTGTAAAAAAAATTTATCAGCATCTTAACTATGCAAGTGTGATCTGCTGATGGATAGGCGTTAGTTCTAGGTACTTTCTGGGTAGGATACTATGGAATTTGTATTGTTCGATGTATTCGAAAAGAGTTCTGGCTCCTAACTGTTAGCAAATAATTGTAAAAAAAAATTATCAGCATCTGAACTATGCAAGTGTGATCTGCTGATAGATAGGCGTTATTTCTAGGTCCTTTCTGGGTAGGATACTATGGAATTTGTATTGTTCGATGTATTCGAAAAGAGTTCTGGCTCCTAACTGTTTTCAAATAATTTTAAAATAAAATTATCAGCATCTGAACTATGCAAGTGTGATCTGCTGATGGATAGGCGTTGGTTCTAGGGACTTTCTGGGTAGGATACTCTGGTATTTGTTTCGCATGATATATTCGAAAAGAGTTCTGGCTTCTTACTGTTGTCAAATAATTGTAAACAAATTTTATGAGCATCTTAACCATGCAAGTGTGATCTGCTGATGGATAGGCGTAAGTTCTAGGTACTTTCTGGGTAGTATACGATGGGATTTGTATTGTTCGATGTATTCGAAAAGAGTTCTGGCTTCTAACTGTTGTCAAACAATTGTAAAAAAAATTTATCAGCATCTTAACTATGCAAGTGTGATCTGCTGATGGATAGGCGTTAGTTCTAGGTACTTTCTGGGTAGGATACTATGGAATTTGTATTGTTCGATGTATTCGAAAAGAGTTCTGGCTCCTAACTGTTAGCAAATAATTGTAAAAAAAAAATATCAGCATCTGAACTATGCAAGTGTGATCTGCTGATAGATAGGCGTTATTTCTAGGTACTTTCTGGGTAGGATACTATGGAATTTGTATTGTTCGATGTATTCGAAAAGAGTTCTGGCTCCTAACTGTTGTCAAATAATTTTTAAATAAAATTATCAGCATCTGAACTATGCAAGTGTGATCTGCTGATGGATAGGCGTTAGTTCTAGGGACTTTCTGGGTAGGATACTATGGTATTTGTTTCGCATGATATATTCGAAAAGAGTTCTGGCTTCTTACTGTTGTCAAATAATTGTAAACAAATTTTATCAGCATCTTAATTATGCGAGTGTGATCTGCTGATGGATAGGCGTTAGTTCTAGGTACTTTCTGGGTAGTATACTATGGGATTTGTATTGTTCGATGTATTCGAAAAGAGTTCTGGCTCCTAACTGTTGTCAAATAATTGTAAAAAAAAATTATCAGCATCTGAACTATGCAAGTGTGATCTGCTGATAGATAGGCGTTATTTCTAGGTACTTTCTGGGTAGTATACTATGGGATTTGTATTGTTCGATGTATTCGAAAAGAGTTCTGGCTTCTAACTGTTGTCAAATAATTGTAAAAAAAATTTATCAGCATCTTAACTATGCAAGTGTTATCTGCTGATGGATAGGCGTTAGTTCTAGGTACTTTCTGGGTAGGATACTATGGTATTTGTTTCGTATGATGTATTCGAAAAGAGTTCTGGCTTCTAACTGTTGTCAAATAATTGTAAAAAAAATTTATCAGCATCTTAACTATGCAAGTGTGATCTGCTGATGGATAGGGGTTAGTTCTAGGTACTTTCTGGGTAGGATACTATGGAATTTGTATTGTTCGATGTATTCGAAAAGAGTTCTGGCTCCTAACTGTTAGCAAATAATTGCAAAAAAAAATTATCAGCATCTAAACTATGCAGGTGTGATCTGCTGATAGATAGGCGTTATTTCTAGGTTCTTTCTGGGTAGGATACTATGGAATTTGTATTGTTCGATGTATTCGAAAAGAGTTCTGGCTCCTAACTGTTTTCAAATAATTTTAAAATAAAATTATCAGCATCTGAACTATGCAAGTGTGATCTGCTGATGGATAGGCGTTGGTTCTAGGGACTTTCTGGGTAGGATACTCTGGTATTTGTTTCGCATGATATATTCGAAAAGAGTTCTGGTTTCTTACTGTTGTCAAATAATTGTAAACAAATTTTATCAGCATCTTAACCATGCAAGTGTGATCTGCTGATGGATAGGCGTTAGTTCTAGGTACTTTCTGGGTAGTATACGATGGGATTTGTATTGTTCGATGTATTCGAAAAGAGTTCTGGCTTCTAACTGTTGTCAAACAATTGTAAAAAAAATGTATCAGCATCTTAACTATGCAAGTGTGATCTGCTGATGGATAGGCGTTAGTTCTAGGTACTTTCTGGGTAGGATACTATGGAATTTGTATTGTTCGATGTATTCGAAAAGAGTTCTGGCTCCTAACTGTTAGCAAATAATTGTAAAAAAAAATTATCAGCATCTGAACTATGCAAGTGTGATCTGCTGATAGATAGGCGTTATTTCTAGGTACTTTCTGGGTAGGATACTATGGAATTTGTATTGTTCGATGTATTCGAAAAGAGTTCTGGCTCCTAACTGTTGTCAAATAATTTTTAAATAAAATTATCAGCATCTGAACTATGCAAGTGTGATCTGCTGATGGATAGGCGTTAGTTCTAGGGACTTTCTGGGTAGGATACTATGGTATTTGTTTCGCATGATATATTCGAAAAGAGTTCTGGCTTCTTACTGTTGTCAAATAATTGTAAACAAATTTTATCAGCATCTTAATTATGCAAGTGTGATCTGCTGATGGATAGGCGTTAGTTCTAGGTACTTTCTGGGTAGTATACTATGGGATTTGTATTGTTCGATGTATTCGAAAAGAGTTCTGGCTCCTAACTGTTGTCAAATAATTGTAAAAAAAATTTATCAGCATCTGAACTAAGCAAGTGTGATCTGCTGATAGATAGGCGTTATTTCTAGGTACTTTCTGGGTAGTATACTATGGGATTTGTATTGTTCGATGTATTCGAAAAGAGTTCTGGCTTCTAACTGTTGTCAAATAATTGTAAAAAAAATGTATCAGCATCTTAACTATGCAAGTGTGATCTGCTGATGGATAGGCGTTAGTTCTAGGTACTTTCTGGGTAGGATACTATGGTATTTGTTTCGTATGATGTATTCGAAAAGAGTTCTGGCTTCTAACTGTTGTCAAATAATTGTAAAAAAAATTTATCAGCATCTTAACTATGCAAGTGTGATCTGCTGATGGATAGAGGTTAGTTCTAGGTACTTTCTGGGTAGGATACTATGGAATTTGTATTGTTCGATGTATTCGAAAAGAGTTCTGGCTCCTAACTGTTAGCAAATAATTGTAAAAAAAAATTATCAGCATCTGAACTATGCAAGTGTGATCTGCTGATAGATAGGCGTTATTTCTAGGTCCTTTCTGGGTAGGATACTATGGAATTTGTATTGTTCGATGTATTCGAAAAGAGTTCTGGCTCCTAACTGTTTTCAAATAATTTTAAAATAAAATTATCAGCATCTGAACTATGCAAGTGTGATCTGCTGATGGATAGGCGTTGGTTCTAGGGACTTTCTGGGTAGGATACTCTGGTATTTGTTTCGCATGATATATTCGAAAAGAGTTCTGGCTTCTTACTGTTGTCAAATAATTGTAAACAAATTTTATCAGCATCTTAACCATGCAAGTGTGATCTGCTGATGGATAGGCGTTAGTTCTAGGTACTTTCTGGGTAGTATACGATGGGATTTGTATTGTTCGATGTATTCGAAAAGAGTTCTGGCTTCTAACTGTTGTCAAACAATTGTATAAAAAATTTATCAGCATCTTAACTATGCAAGTGTGATCTGCTGATGGATAGGCGTTAGTTCTAGGTACTTTCTGGGTAGTATACTATGGGATTTGTATTGTTCGATGTATTCGAGAAGAGTTCTGGCTTCTAACTGTTGTCAAATAATTGTAAAAAAAATTTATCAGTATCTTAACTATGCAAGTGTGATCTGCTGATGGATAGGCGTTAGTTCTAGGTACTTTCTGGGTAGGATACTATGGTATTTGTTTCGTATGATGTATTCGAAAAGAGTTCTGGCTTCTAACTGTTGTCAAATAATTGTAAAAAAAATGTATCAGCATCTTAACTATGCAAGTGTGATCTGCTGATGGATAGGCGTTAGTTCTAGGTACTTTCTGGGTAGGATACTATGGAATTTGTATTGTACGATGTATTCGAAAAGAGTTCTGGCTCCTAACTGTTGTCAAATAATTGTAAAAAAAAATTATCAGCATCTGAACTATGCAAGTGTGATCTGCTGATAGATAGGCGTTATTTCTAGGTACTTTCTGGGTAGTATACTATGGGATTTGTATTGTTCGATGTATTCGAAAAGAGTTCTGGCTTCTAACTGTTGTCAAATAATTGTAAAAAAAATTTATCAGCATCTTAACTATGCAAGTGTGATCTGCTGATGGATAGGCGTTAGTTCTAGGTACTTTCTGGGTAGGATACTATGGAATTTGTATTGTTCAATGTATTCGAAAAGAGTTCTGGCTCCTAACTGTTAGCAAATAATTGTAAAAAAAAATTATCAGCATCTGAACTATGCAAGTGTGATCTGCTGATAGATAGGCGTTATTTTTTAGGTACTTTCTGGGTAGGATACTATGGAATTTGTATTGTTCGATGTATTCGAAAAGAGTTCTGGCTCCTAACTGTTGTCAAATAATTTTAAAATAAAATTATCAGCATCTGAACTATGCAAGTGTGATCTGCTGATGGATAGGCGTTAGTTCTAGGGACTTTCTGGGTAGGATACTATGGTATTTTTTTCGCATGATATATTCGAAAAGAATTCTGGCTTCTTACTGTTAGCAAATAATTGTAAAAAAAAATTATCAGCATCTGAACTATGCAAGTGTGATCTGCTGATAGATAGGCGTTATTTCTAGGTACTTTCTGGGTAGGATACTATGGAATTTGTATTGTTGGATGTATTCGAAAAGAGTTCTGGCTCCTAACTGTTGTCAAATAATTTTTAAATAAAATTATCAGCATCTGAACTATGCAAGTGTGATCTGCTGATGGATAGGCGTTAGTTCTAGGGACTTTCTGGGTAGGATACTATGGTATTTGTTTCGCATGATATATTCGAAAAGAGTTCTGGCTTCTTACTGTTGTCAAATAATTGTAAACAAATTTTATCAGCATCTTAACTATGCAAGTGTGATCTGCTGATGGATAGGCGTTAGTTCTAGGTACTTTCTGGGTAGTATACTATGGGATTTGTATTGTTCGATGTATTCGAAAAGGGTTCTGGCTCCTAACTGTTGTCAAATAATTGTAAAAAAAAATTATCAGCATCTGAACTATGCAAGTGTGATCTGCTGATAGATAGGCGTTATTTCTAGGTACTTTCTGGGTAGTATACTATGGGATTTGTATTGTTCGATGTATTCGAAAAAAGTTCTGGCTTCTAACTGTTGTCAAATAATTATAAAAAAAATTTATCAGCATCTTAACTATGCAAGTGTGATCTGCTAATTGATAGGCGTTAGTTCTAGGTACTTTCTGGATAGGATACTATGGTATTTGTTTCGTATGATGTATTCGAAAAGAGTTCTGGCTTCTAACTGTTGTCAAACAATTGTAAAAAAAAATTATCAGCATCTTAACTATGCAAGTGTGATCTGCTGATGGATAGGCGTTAGTTCTAGGGACTTTCTGGGTAGGATACGATGGTATTTATTTCTCATGATATATTCGAAAAGAGTTCTGGCTTCTTACTGTTGTCAAATAATTGTAAACAAATTTTATCAGCATCTTAACTATGCAGTTGTGATCTGCTGATGGATAGGCGTTAGTTCTAGGTACTTTCTGGGTAGGATACTATGGAATTCGTATTGTTCGATGTATTCGAAAAGAGTTCTGGCTCCTAACTGTTGTCAAATAATTGTAAAAAAAATTTATCAGCATCATAACTATGCAAGTGTGATCTGCTGATGGATAGGCGTTAGTTCTAGGTACTTTCTGGGTAGGATACTATGGAATTTGTATTGTTCGATGTATTCGAAAAGAGTTCTGGCTTCTAACTGTTGTCAAATAATTGTAAAAAAAATGTATCAGCATCTTAACTATGCAAGTGTGATCTGCTGATGGATAGGCGTTAGTTCTAGGTACTTTCTGGGTAGGATACTATGGAATTTGTATTGTTCGATGTATTCGAAAAGAGTTCTGGTTCCTAACTGTTGTCAAATAATTGTAAAAAAAAATTATCCGCATCTGAACTATGCAAGTGTGATCTGCTGATAGATAGGCGTTATTTCTAGGTACTTTCTGGGTAGGATACTAGGGAATTTGTATTGTTCGATGTATTCGAAAAGAGTTCTGGCTCCTAACTGTTGTCAAATAATTAAAAAAAAAATTATCAGCATCTGAACTATGCAAGTGTGATCTGCTGATAGATAGGCGTTATTTCTAGGTCCTTTCTGGGTAGGATACTATGGAATTTGTATTGTTCGATGTATTCGAAAAGAGTTCTGGCTCCTAACTGTTGTCAAATAATTTTTAGATAAAATTATCAGCATCTGAACTATGCAAGTGTGATCTGCTGATGGATAGGCGTTAGTTCTAGGAACTTTCTGGGTAGGATACTATGGTATTTGTTTCGCATGATATATTCGAAAAGAGTTCTGGCTTCTAACTGTTGTCAAATAATTGTAAAAAAAATTTATCAGCATCTTAACTATGCAAGTGTGATCTGCTGATGGATAGGCGTTAGTTCTAGGTACTTTCTGGGTAGGATACTATGGTATTTGTTTCCTCTAATGTATTCGAAAAGAGTTCTGGCTTCTAACTGTTGTCAAATAATTGTAAAAAAAAATTATCAGCATCTTAACTATGCAAGTGTGATCTGCTGGTGGATAGGCGTTACTTCTAGGTACTTTCTGGGTAGGATACTATGGAATTTGTATTGTTCGATGTATTCGAAAAGAGTTCTGGCTCCTAACTGTTGTCAAATAATTTTTAAATAAAATTATCAGCATCTGAACTATGCAAGTGTGATCTGCTGATAGATAGGCGTTATTTCTAGGTACTTTCTGGGTAGTATACTATGGGATTTGTATTGTTCGATGTATTCGAAAAGAGTTCTGGCTTCTAACCGTTGTCAAATAATTGTAAACAAATTTTATCAGCATCTTAACCATGCAAGTGTGATCTGCTGATGGATAGGCGTTAGTTCTAGGTACTTTCTGGGTAGTATACGATGGGATTTGTATTGTTCGATGTATTCGAAAAGAGTTCTGGCTTCTAACTGTTGTCAAACAATTGTAAAAAAAATTTATCAGTATCTTAACTATGCAAGTGTGATCTGCTGATGGATAGGCGTTAGTTCTAGGTACTTTCTGGGTAGGATACTATGGAATTTGTATTGTTCGATGTATTCGAAAAGAGTTCTGGCTCCTAACTGTTGTCAAATAATTTTTAAATAAAATTATCAGCATCTGAACTATGCAAGTGTGATCTGCTGATGGATAGGCGTTAGTTCTAGGGACTTTCTGGGTAGGATACTATGGTATTTGTTTCGCATGATATATTCGAAAAGAGTTCTGGCTTCTTACTGCTGTCAAATAATTGTAAACAAATTTTATCAGCATCTTAACTATGCAAGTGTGATCTGCTGATGGATAGGCGTTAGTTCTAGGTACTTTCTGGGTAGTATACTATGGGATTTGTATTGTTCAATGTATTCGAAAACAGTTCTGGCTCCTAACTGTTGTCAAATAATTGTAAAAAAAAATTATCAGCATCAGAACTATGCAAGTGTGATCTGCTGATAGATAGGCGTTATTTCTAGGTACTTTCTGGGTAGTATACTATGGGATTTGTATTGTTCGATGTATTCGAAAAGAGTTCTGGCTTTTAACTGTTGTCAAATAATTGTAAAAAAAATTTATCAGCATCTTAACTGTGCAAGTGTGATCTGCTGGTGGAGAGGCGTTAGTTCTAGGTACTTTCTGGGTAGGATACTATGGAATTTGTATTGTTCGATCTATTCCAAAAGAGTTCTGCCTCCTAACTGTTGTCAAATAATTATTAAAAAAAATTATCAGCATCTGAACTATGCAAGTGTGATCTGCTGATAGATAGGCGTTATTTCTAGGTACTTTCTGGGTAGTATACTATGGGATTTGTATTGTTGTGATAAATTTTTTTTACAATTATTTGACAACAGTTAGAAGCCAGAACTCTTTTCCAGACTCTTACCCAGAAGTTACTCTTACCCAGAAAGTACCTAGAAATAACGCCTATCTATCAGC
This sequence comes from Ophion ventricosus, assembly GCA_963932345.1. Taxonomy (NCBI): domain Eukaryota; kingdom Metazoa; phylum Arthropoda; class Insecta; order Hymenoptera; family Ichneumonidae; genus Ophion; species Ophion ventricosus. The sequence goes on from OZ010711.1 coordinate 16,170,884, forward strand.
AGATCACACTTGCATAGTTCAGATGCTGATAATTTTTTTTTACAATTATTTGACAACAGTTAGGAGCCAGAACTCTTTTCGAATACATCGAACAATACAAATCCCATAGTATACTACCCAGAAAGTACCTACAACTAACGCCTATCCATCAGCAGATCACATTTGTATAGTTAAGATGCTGATAAAATTTGTTTCCAATTATTTGACAACAGTAAGAAGCCAGAACTCTTTTCGAATATATCATGCGAAACAAATACCATAGTATCCTACCCAGAAAGTCCCTAGAACTAACGCCTATCCATCAGCAGATCACACTTGCATAGTTCAGATGCTGATAATTTTATTTTAAAATTATTTGAAAACAGTTAGGAGCCAGAACTCTTTTCGAATACATCGAACAATACAAATTCCATAGTATCCTACCCAGAAAGGACCTAGAAATAACGCCTATCTATCAGCAGATCACACTTGCATAGTTCAGATGCTGATAATTTTTTTTTACAATTATTTGCTAACAATTAGGAGCCAGAACTCTTTTCGAATACATCGAACAATACAAATTCCATAGTATCCTACCCAGAAAGTACCTAGAACTAACGCCTATCCATCAGCAGATCACACTTGCATAGTTAAGATGCTGATAAATTTTTTTTACAATTATTTGACAACAGTTAGAAGCCAGAACTCTTTTCGAATACATCATACGAAACAAATACCATAGTATCCTACCCAGAAAGTACCTAGAACTAACGCCTATCCATCAGCAGATCACACTTGCATAGTTAAGATGCTGATAAATTTTTTTTACAATTATTTGTCAACAGTTAGAAGCCAGAACTCTTTTCGAATACATCGAACAATACAAATCCCATAGTATACTACCCAGAAAGTACCTATAAATAACGCCTATCTATCAGCAGATCACACTTGCATAGTTCAGATGCTGATAATTTTTTTTTACAATTATTTGACAACAGTTAGGAGCCAGAACTCTTTTCGAATACATCGAACAATACAAATCCCATAGTATACTACCCAGAAAGTATCTACAACTAACGCCTATCCATCAGCAGATCACACTTGCATACTTAAGATGCTGATAAAATTTGTTTACAATTATTTGACAACAGTAAGAAGCCAGAATTCTTTTCGAATATATCATGCGAAACAAATACCATAGTATCCTACCCAGAAAGTCCCTAGAACTAACGCCTATCCATCAGCAGATCACACTTGCATAGTTCAGATGCTGATAATTTTATTTTAAAATTATTTGACAACAGTTAGGAGCCAGAACTCTTTTCGAATACATCGAACAATACAAATTCCATAGTATCCTACCCAGAAAGTACCTAAAAAATAACGCCTATCTATCAGCAGATCACACTTGCATAGTTCAGATGCTGATAATTTTTTTTTACAATTATTTGCTAACCGTTAGGAGCCAGAACTCTTTTCGAATACATCGAACAATACAAATTCTATAGTATCCTACCCAGAAAGTACCTAGAACTAACGCCTATCCATCAGCAGATCACACTTGCATAGTTAAGATGCTGATAAATTTTTTTTACAATTATTTGACAACAGTTACAAGCCAGAACTCTTTTCGAATACATCGAACAATACATATCCCATAGTATACTACCCAGAAAGTACCTAGAAATAACGCCTATCTATCAGCAGATCACACTTGCATAGTTCAGATGCTGATAATTTTTTTTTTACAATTATTTGACAACAGTTAGAAGCCAGAACTCTTTTCGAATACATCATACGAAACAAATACCATAGTATCCTACCCAGAAAGTACCTAGAACTAACGCCTATCCATCAGCAGATCACACTTGCATAGTTAAGATGCTGATAAATTTTTTTTACAATTATTTGACAACAGTTAGAAGCCAGAACTCTTTTCGAATACATCGAACAATACAAATCCCATAGTATACTACCCAGAAAGTACCTAGAAATAACGCCTATCTATCAGCAGATCACACTTGCATAGTTCAGATGCTGATAATTTTTTTTTACAATTATTTGACAACAGTTAGGAGCCAGAACTCTTTTCGAATACATCGAACAATACAAATTCCATAGTATCCTACCCAGAAAGTACCTAGAACTAACGCCTATCCACCAGCAGATCACACTTGCATAGTTAAGATGCTGATAAATTTTTTTTACAATTATTTGACAACAGTTAGAAGCCAGAACTCTTTTCGAATACATCGAACAATACAAATCCCATAGTATACTACCCAGAAAGTACCTAGAAATAACGCCTATCTATCAGCAGATCACACTTGCATAGTTCAGATGCTGATAATTTTTTTTTACAATTATTTGACAACAGTTAGGAGCCAGAACTCTTTTCGAATACATCGAACAATACAAATTCCATAGTATCCTACCCAGAAAGTACCTAGAACTAACGCCTATCCACCAGCAGATCACACTTGCATAGTTAAGATGCTGATAAATTTTTTTTACAATTATTTGACAACAGTTAGAAGCCAGAACTCTTTTCGAATACATCGAACAATACAAATCCCATAGTATACTACCCAGAAAGTACCTAGAAATAACGCCTATCTATCAGCAGATCACACTTGCATAGTTCAGATGCTGATAATTTTTTTTTACAATTATTTGACAACAGTTAGGAGCCAGAACTCTTTTCGAATACATCGAACAATACAAATCCCATAGTATACTTCCCAGAAAGTACCTACAACTAACGCCTATCCATCAGCAGATCACACTTGCATAGTTAAGATGCTGATAAAATTTGTTTACAATTATTTGACAACAGTAAGAAGCCAGAATTCTTTTCGAATATATCATGCGAAACAAATACCATAGTATCCTACCCAGAAAGTCCCTAGAACTAACGCCTATCCATCAGCAGATCACACTTGCATAGTTCAGATGCTGATAATTTTATTTTAAAATTATTTGACAACAGTTAGGAGCCAGAACTCTTTTCGAATACATCGAACAATACAAATTCCATAGTATCCTACCCAGAAAGTACCTAAAAAATAACGCCTATCTATCAGCAGATCACACTTGCATAGTTCAGATGCTGATAATTTTTTTTTACAATTATTTGCTAACAGTTAGGAGCCAGAACTCTTTTCGAATACATCGAACAATACAAATTCTATAGTATCCTATCCAGAAAGTACCTAGAACTAACGCCTATCCATCAGCAGATCACACTTGCATAGTTAAGATGCTGATAAATTTTTTTTACAATTATTTGACAACAGTTAGAAGCCAGAACTCTTTTCGAATACACCGAACAATACAAATCCCATAGTATACTACCCAGAAAGTACCTATAAACAACGCCTATCTATCAGCAGATCACACTTGCATAGTTCAGACGCTGATAAATTTTTTTTACAATTATTTGACAACAGTTAGAAGCCAGAACTCTTTTCGAATACATCGAACAATACAAATCCCATAGTATACTACCCAGAAAGTACCTAGAAATAACGCCTATCTATCAGCAGATCACACTTGCATAGTTCAGATGCTGATAATTTTTTTTTACAATTATTTGACAACAGTTAGGAGCCAGAACTCTTTTCGAATAAATCGAACAATACAAATTCCATAGTATCCTACCCAGAAAGTACCTAGAACTAACGCCTATCCACCAGCAGATCACACTTGCATAGTTAAGATGCTGATAAATTTTTTTTACAATTATTTGACAACAGTTAGAAGCCAGAACTCTTTTCGAATACATCGAACAATACAAATCCCATAGTATACTACCCAGAAAGTACCTAGAAATAACGCCTATCTATCAGCAGATCACACTTGCATAGTTCAGATGCTGATAATTTTTTTTTACAATTATTTGACAACAGTTAGGAGCCAGAACTCTTTTCGAATACATCATACAATACAAATTCCACAGTATCCTACCCAGAAAGTACCTAGAACTAACGCCTATCCATCAGCAGATCACACTTGCATAGTTAAGATGCTGATAAATTTTTTTTACAATTATTTGACAACAGTTAGAAGCCAGAACTCTTTTCGAATACATCGAACAATACAAATCCCATAGTATACTACCCAGAAAGTACCTAGAAATAACGCCTATCCACCAGCAGATCACACTTGCATAGTTAAGATGCTGATAATTTTTTTTTACAATTATTTGACAACAGTTAGAAGCCAGAACTCTTTTCGAATACATCGAACAATACAAATCCCATAGTATACTACCCAGAAAGTACCTAGAAATAACGCCTATCTATCAGCAGATCACACTTGCATAGTTCAGATGCTGATATTTTTTTTTTACAATTATTTGACAACAGTTAGGAGCCAGAACTCTTTTCGAATACATCATACAATACAAATTCCACAGTATCCTACCCAGAAAGTACCTAAAACTAACGCCTATCCATCAGCAGATCACACTTGCATAGTTAAGATGCTGATAAATTTTTTTTACAATTATTTGACAACAGTTAGAAGCCAGAACTCTTTTCGAATACATCGAACAATACAAATCCCATAGTATACTACCCAGAAAGTACCTAGAAATAACGCCTATCTATCAGCAGATCACACTTGCATAGTTCAGATGCTGATAATGTCGTTGACAGTGGATCGACGGAAAAGCGAAAGAATGCGCAGACGTAAGGGAAGATGAGACAAACGACAAGTGTAATCGAGGAGAAATAAGAAACGCAAGAATGCCAATGATTGACAGTAAGATAATAACGAAGGACGAAAGAGCGACGAATAACAGGCGACGACACCCGAAAAGACAATTCACGCTCATTCGCTTGTGTTCCGCGCGGCTTGACGCTCTGAACTTGCGCACCCAAGATGACGGAAAGCGTTAGCAGACGATACAAGAAACGTCACATCACCAGAAAAAGCGAGACAGATGCCGATCTGCTTTGCTTGTCGTCTGCTACGTGCCCCGCGCTCGGCTCCGAGGACTGAGTGGCGGCGTCGATCATGGCGGACTGTAGTCCTATGACAATGCATCGAACGCCCAAATTCTAATGCTTCCCATTCAAAATCTATTCGACGGAAACAAAAAAGCCTTGACAATTACACTCCGGGCACCCCCCTGAACCCGCCAATTCAGAGTGCGTCACCTATTATGAATCACCCTGTATATACATATATATCTATATATATATATATATATATATATATATATATATATATATATATTAAAGAGGAATATTAAAAATACCTGGCCTTTTTTTATTTTTTCCGGTATACAATATGTAAAACCGCTCTCCACCACTACGCGTTTCTATTATTCGAACTAGACCCGGTCCGGATGAGTTCGGATAATCGTGGTTCTACTGCATGGAAAATATACGATCTGCCAGTGATCGTAAGTGATTCATTTTCATATCAATTTTTCTTATAGAAAAATCGAGTTTCCGTAAAATTTTGATTTGAAAGGGGAGAAAAAAAAAGTTAAATCCGAGCATACCGAACTCCAGGGGGCAGCTTCCCATCGTGGAACTTTGTGCTCCGTCCGAACGCTCCTGACTTCCGGATTGGAAATATTCGTACAAGCCGATCTCGTGCAACTTTCCACTGTTCGGAGATCCGGTGGTTGGACGCAAGCGCCTGCGGCAACTCGCATCGTCAATTTCGCGTTTAATTCCTGCACGCATTCGATCTTTCGCGTTTTTATACCTGTACCACAAGTCACCGAACAATCGCTCCATGAATCGGCCTTCCATCTGAAATATTTTGAGTTCGTCGAAAAAGAGGTTTTTTTTTAATACAGAAAAAATATATCGTCGTGTAATCGTTGATCGGACTAAATTATGAAAGATAATCTTTTCTGTGACTTGATGAAATAAATTTTATAAGATCGCGATCTTTATTTATATGAGACTGTAAAACCAATAACTTGCCATTTTTATTCAGTATTATTTTATATTAATGCAAAATTATTTTATATTTGTCCAGAATTATTTTAAATTTATGCCGATTTATTTTATATTTATTTAGATTTCGTTTATATTTATTCAAAATTACTTGAAAATTATTCACAATTATTTTATATTTGTTCAGATTTATTTCATTCACTTTCTCTTACCTCCAAATACCGACCACATTTTTCGCAAAATGATTGAAAAGTACTTATTCACATTTTTCAATTCTCCTAAACAATGAAGTACCGTAAAAATACTGTTCAGTTTCTGCAGAATAGTTTGAGACAAATGATTTACAGCTAAATATAGCATAAATTTCCCACCGTTATTTTACGTAAGATATTGCAGAAATTTGCAGGCATGTTCTCGATATTCGGAAGAACGATTATTGCAAAATATTTTGAATAATTCAACCAAGAAGGAAGAATTCTCAAGATTGCCATATTTCGAATTATTTTCTTATACTAATTTGCAAATTTATTTTTCCCGACTGTTATTCTCACAAACGAATGATGGCCGTAAATTGTATTGACGGTTGCCCATACACGAGCCGGATCTTTTTTTTCGTGCCCAACAGTAAAACTCGTCATAATTTATCTTTAGCGTAATTTTCATAAAAATCTTACCTGGCGGGACAAGGACGATCGTTGCAACGCAAAGGTTGTGGCATTCGAGGTTTCTCGATGTTTCGACATCTTCTCTCGTTCGCCGGAGTTCCTCTTGCCTGACGTACGCACTTTAATATCACGCTCTGCAAGCCTCGAATTCAAAGCAGAAAAAAAAGAAAGCTCGTGCAATTTGGCGTCAAAAAAAGATCACATTTATTCGCTTCGCAATATTGTTGGTACATTGTTAGGGGGGGGGGGGGGATGAGAACGCGAATCTAATTGGGCCTAGAGCTGTCAATCTAAATTTGGTGGAATCAGCGAGGAAATCATGTAATTAGAAGACATTGAACATTCCATCGAGTTGGACGAGGTCACGACGAGACAATGAAAAAAACGTGAATGAACGTTCTGACGTTCGTCTTGAATTAAATCCTTCTTTTTTCTTCCACCCGTTTGTTCTTTCTTTCGCCTCCGTTCTCCTCCTCATTCCTCCCCGACACTTTTATCGCTGTCTCTGCACTTTCTCGTATACTGTAATCTTTAATGGCCGATGACAAAGTCATTCCCTCGTAAATACGAGGCAAGTGAGCAATTGGAACTTCGCACGTACACGAAGGGACAACATTTATTCGCCGAGTCTTTTGACGGAACGTGTTAGGATTTCTCGCAAAAACAAGCTTGAAAAATATTACAAATTTCCCGTAAGACGTTCCGAAATTTTTAACTCGATTTTTTTTTATTCGACCGCGATGCATCGAAACTGCATTTCTCAACGTTGCACTTTGCGTTGCATTTTTTTGACAAATCCCTCATTTCGGATTTCTCGTAAGACGTTTCGAAATTTTCAACGGGTTTGAGTCGATTTTCTTTTTTTTACCGCTATGTATTGTGCAAATAACCTGTCAATTTAAATGACTATTTACCTCCTCCGCAAGTCTTCGAACACGCCGTCAAACCGACCACTTTCCAGGAGAATTTCTTCTTCCCCTTTTTGCTCTTTTTTCTCTCGGGTGCACTCGTTTTTGGTGCATCACCAGCCATCACGGTCGTTGGCGAATATTTTGCGGCCTCTTTCGCCTCGTCGGGTTTTTCAACGCCCGCCTCAACCCCGCTACGTCTTTCCGGCGCCGATCCCGATCTTTTGTCCATCCTGTAGCGTTTTTTCGCACACAATTGTGTCACTCCAAAATAATACAATTAAATACGATCAAATATATTTTTCCCGTCCCATAACATGAATGAAGGAATAATAAATTATGAGATATACCTATGCACGAAGAAGTGTGCAAATCGACGTAAATATTTTCTAACATATTCGCACGATCTTGGATTTAAAAAAAAATAAATGCATGTAAATTCGAAATTTTTCAAATACGGGAAAACTTTTGATCAGCCTCGAGATTTTCTTGTAATTTCAATCACAAAAATCGTTCCTTTTATTTTTAGAAAAAAAAAATGGGTAGAGTAGTAAAAGCTGTGAATTTGGAAAATATAAGACAAGAATTCACAATGAGTAAAATAATAATAATAATAATAACGAATAATCCACTAATTGTTTTAAGCATTTATTTAAGATCGGTATTCCCATCTCAATTAAAATCAATATTCGATATTCATTGATCATAAATTCTTATCGTATCAAAACCATAAAATTAAGCGAGTTTCAGGAACGGTTGTTCCCCTCCACGTATTTTTTTTTCTTACCATTGAGCAAATACGAAAATATAACTGTGAAAAAATATTTTATATAAAAAAGTGTACTTACCCTGCCGGAATTAATTTGGCATCGGTATCCGGAATTTCGTTGCCACGATCTTTCGAGTCTGAAATATATTCATAAAAATCGGTTGTATGAATTTATGCGTAAATTCAATAATAAGAGAGACGAAGAAATGAACTTTAATAACGTCGATTGCAAAATACCGATGGCTCGTAACGGCGGAGCGATCATTGCGCCGTCCTCCAGCTCTTCCGTCAACGGCAGCATGTACTTGTAAAGAACACCCGGATTGAGCTCGTGGTATGAGATCTGCACGGGTCAAACGGTACAATTAGCATCAACGGTCCGATCCCCCAAGTAGTGAATCGCGTTACGTTTACTACGAGAGACACACGCGAGCTTAATCAAATATTACCGCACCGCGCTCGGTAAAATTCCCGGACAATTGTTTTGCGCGAAAAAAAATGTCAAACTTATCGACGTGAAAATAAATTTGAAACATCTATTGTATTTTATTTGCATTTTTTTGGACGTCGAATATATCGATAACTGTTTCTTTTGGTTTATTTGATTATAATTTCAATGAGTATTTTTCGATACTGATTTTTTAAATTAATCCATTTAGTAGAAAAATTACCAAAAAGTTGATTGCACACATAAATTACGCGAAAAAAATCTAAAAAATGCTGTACTATTTTTTTCAATGCGCTTTTTCTTGTCATGTCTGAGAGTTATCAGCTCGATAATGAAATCGAGTATTCTTTTTGATTGGGAGATTTTCCAAAGAGTTTATTGTACACATCAATTTCCCACGTGTTTTATTTCGGAAAAAAGAAGTATTTTCTTTTAGCTACTTTTTTATTGGCTTCGGTAGAATATAATTCATGAGGTTTTAAGATTAGGGGAAGTCCGGGTAACGCGAATACCCTGGGCAAAGTGAATACTCGCCACCACTCGCAAATTATGCGTTTGCCGATCGCCACATTGCTATAGCAACGTTCATCCATCGTCACCCAGTATACGTGGCAAATACTTTGGTGAGTGGCCGTGTCACGCGCCGTCCAGAAGACGACGATTTGTGTTTTTGTTTGAAAAATATTGATTCATCAAGGAAAGTATTTTGCTAATAACAAGAAAGTTATTTATTTATTGTCCTTTGTTTTTGGGTGTTTACAATATATGTTTATGTAGCTTTATACACTGTGTAGAAAATGAGACCGAAAGCAATAGTTTTTATTTGAAATGGGATAACATCAGGAGTGACCACGTGGGGCAAAGCGAATAGGGCAAAGTACTGTATTCACTTTGCCTGGTAATCGTAAAGAATTTCATCCATACAGAGTGGACCATTTAACGTGACCACCCCAAATATCTCCGTTGCCTTTAGAGTAACGATAAAAATGTCAGGAGGTAATTTGATTGATTTCGAAGGGCTGATACAGTGGTGAAAAATTAATTTTTGTCAAGATCATAGTTTTTGCGTTCTCAAGGTCATCAATGGTTTTTCAAATAGGAACATATTTTTTTTTTTATTACGACGTAGCTGATTTTCAGACGAATCCAACGACCTATGATATCATGAGCTTGAAATAATTCTTCACCAAAATACACGTGTAAAAACGAGAAATCGTGATGGTATTGACAATAAGAATATCCGAATAATGTAATTGAATTTTTAGCGCAGAAAATGTATTGTATCAGATGTTCGAAGTGATGGCCATTAACCTCGACACATTATTGAAGATGTCGGATGAATGATTTTCTTGACCTTCGAATAGTTTCTGGTGTGATAGCGGCGCAGGTTATCCAACGGATACAATAATGTCAATAGTCGGAAATGCTTCTGATGTTTGTAAATACTGGCATTGTAACGTAGTAAAACTGTAGTAAAGTGAAGAATGTTTACCATCTACCAATATTAGAAGCAGTAGACAAGTGTATCCATCCAAAGTAACATGTAATAACCGTATCGAAAATGGTATTGTACAGTCAATCAGAGTGATTGTACAGTCAAGCATGATGTTCCGACGATGCCGGCGAACATGCGAGAACGAATTACAAGAGTCTGCACCGCTATCACACCAAAAACTATTCGAAGGTCAAGAGAATCATTTATCCGACGTCTTCAAAGATGTGTCGAGGTTAATGGCCATCACTTCGTACATTTGTTAGAATAAATTTTCTGCACAAGAAATTCAATTACATTTTACGGATATTCTTATTGTCATTACCATCACGATTTCCCGTTTTTACACGTGTATTTTGGTGAAAAATCATTTCAAGGTCATGATATCATAGGTCGTTGGATTCGTCTGAATATCAGCTACAACGTCTTAATAAAAAAAAAACATGGTCCAATTTGAAAAACCATTGATGACCTTGAGAACACGAAAACTATGACCTTGACAAAAATGAATTTTTCACCACTGTATCAACCCTTCGAAATCAATCAAATTACCTCCTGACGTTTTTTTGGTCACTCCAAAGGCCACGAAGATATTTGGAGTGGTCACGTTAAATGGTCCACCCTGTATATAATAATCTGCATATTTCGTTTTAGATTCATAAAAAAAAAAAGATAACACAAAGTTCTTGAAGTGCAGACGTCATGCAAATAGCAATAAATTTATGTAAAGCTGGAGAATCCATCAAAGGAGAAGCCAAAAAGTACGAGTTAGTATACGCTACCTTATACAGATCATTTTGTTAGTTACTTACGTTTTCAAAGTTTTCTCTGTTGTTATCCACTTTGCCGTTATGCCATATCCACTTTACCCGGGGGCTCGGGCAAAGTGGATACTTTGACATTTTTTGTTATTTGATTTATAGCAACTAATTGAACTAGAATTAAGGAAAAATTGTTAACGCGTTTCGAAAATTGTTTAAATAAAGATTAATGTCATACAATTATTTTAATTTTCTCTATTATACATTATCGGAAATAATCATGGAAAGCTTAAGGTGTTCACTTTGCCCGGACTTCCCTTATACGTAATTCACCTCGAGTTTGAGAGATTCGTTGAGGGGTCCGGTAGCGACAATACATTCCGTTCGAGTTCTGTCGCCCCTCTGATATGTTATACTCGTTCCTGCTGCCTTGTAAGTCCCGCTGGGACTTACCGACCAGGGACCGTTCAGAATGTAACTTCCGTTTGCCGTTCTCAAAGCTATAGATCGATAGGCAAGTAAAAATAGATATAAATATTACGAGAGGCCTTAAGCTATAAAAAAAAACTAACAGTCCGTTTTAATAATAACTATTCGTAAGTATTCATTATTATGAAAAAAAACAACAAATATTCCGTTCTAATGATAGTTATTAAATAAATATTTAGTAAACATTGTTCAATTATAACAAATAATAATTCAGATTGAATAATAAAAAATATAAAATAATACAATGTCGACTACAAATATGAATCAATGAAACATTAAGTAATGAAAAATATTTTGTGCTTTCATCCCGCATTAAAAAATGTATTCCTCCACTACTCATCACTTTATCGAATTATCTTTGGCCTCGAATTTGATTTTCCTTCGACTTGAAAAAACAATCGTTGGATCAATTTGTCGCTCTACGATCCATTTACTTTTTGTTATTCTTGGCCCCGAACCTCATTTTTCATCGACTCGAAAAACAATCGTTACATAAATTGTCTATACCCCTCGTAATATACGTTGAATTATTAACGGGCCAGAATTTTATTTTCAATCGATTTCAGAAGGATCGAGCTTTTTTTTTATATACACTTATCGAACAAATATCAACTTCAAAAAATTCAACATCAAGCAATGAAACACGCGATGCTTCTTCGGGAACAAATGATTTTTACCTAAATAATTGGCACTGGAGCGCAACTCGGATATATTCAGTGACATCGCCCCTTTGGGTATCGTGGTTACCGGTTGATGACCCTTGGGCATTATTGGTTCCATGAAAATGCCTTCGTAGAGCTTGCAACCCTTTCCCACGCCACCGCAAATTCCGCAGGTGTCGCGTATTGCCCCAGAGCCCACAATACCGTCACAGCCTACGGGCTATAAAATTCGGAAACGAACATTTTTTTCGATCCAAAACCAACTTTTCATTAGTGCAGCTTGAATGAGGTTTTTCTAGTTAAAAAAAACTATTTCATGATTTTTAAAGCGAATTTTATCGATTAAAAGATGCATTGCTCATTAATATTTTTTAGCGCGGTTTTTTTTTATCGAAAACAAAAAAATTGCACGATTTTTGGAGCAAAAAAGCACGATTTTTTTACCAAAAAAACGCAGGAAAAAAGTTTTTAGCTAGAAAAAAAGCACGGCTTCCGAAGGCAGAAACGATTGTGCGATTTTTATAGTCATAACAAAATTGCACGATTGTTGGAGCTAAAAACATTATTCCTCAGTTTCTGGAGCAAAATTTCTTTAGTTTGAACAAAAGTTTTACCTCGTTCTTGCGTTGCATTTTTATGGTAATTCTCTAACGGTTCTTTCGAGAAAATTGATTTAACCTTTTTATGGATGAAAAGATTTTTAATGTCTGCGCAATTTCCAGGAGCTTTGCCGATTTAAAACGATCTATTTTTATTTAAAAAAATGCCGGACAGCAAAATTATGCCATTTCGTATTCATACTTCATTGTACTTAATTTTCGAAGTACAATAACGAAAAATATGAAATTTGGAGCAAGATTATGATCGTCACTCACTATCAGAAGAATACTTTATGGAACTGAAGAATGCATCACTGGAATGCAATGGAAATTATTATTTTTTAATTTCTCCAATTATTTTTGGCAGATATTAGCTACACAAATCCCTAAAAAAAAATTCAATTTACTTATTTAGATGATTTCAACCTCCAGAAAAAGATTTTTAGAAACAACAAAAATGAGGAAATAAAAGTATGAAAAAAAATGTTCATTGCATTCCAACAATGCAAACATCAAGACAATGATATTGGATCTATGCATAATTCTGTAGCTGTCGTTCGCAGTTGTTTCTCCGCTCGCACATGTGTTACCTATATAAAGTGTCGTATATTAAGTGAAAGCTAAAACTTGTGCCGATATTTAAAAAAAGTATCCATCGAGATCCGTGACGTATAGGAAGTTTAATTATATTTTGAACAAGACAGGAAAAAACGTGTATTTTCGATGCATTTCGCTTTTTTATTTCCGAAAAGGCAAAAACGTGTCGCAAACTCACAAAAAGATATACGCCGTCTACGGAGAAACTGCCGTAAGCGAAAGTGGTTTGTGAAATTTTGTTGTGAAGACTTTGATCTCTAAGATGTTCCTCAGTCGGCCAGTTACTACTGATGTCGATAGAATCAAGGCTTTAATGGACTCCGACCGGCATTTGACGACGATAGGGATCGGACATAACCTCAACATTGACCAATCAACGGTTTCGAGATATTTACGGAAGCTTGGGATGGTAAACAAGCTTGATGTTTGGGTGCCGTACGAACTGAACGAAAAGAATTTAATGGACCGAATTTTAGCTTGCGATTTGCTGGCCAAATCCCATAAAAACGAATCATTTTTAAAGCGAATGATTACTGGCGATGAAAAGTGGATTGTCTACAATAACTTCAGTCGAAAAAGATCATGGTCGAAGTTCGGGGAGGCTGTTCAGACGTTCGCAAAGGTTGGATCATAACCGAAGAAGGTCATGCTCTGTATCTGGTAGGTTTGAAAAGGAATCGTCTATTATGAGCTGCTGCCACCCAAGAAAACGATTGATTCGATCAAGTACTGCTAACAACTGGCCAAATTAAAGCGAGCAATCGATCAGAAGCGGCCCGGCTTGACGAACAAAAAGGGTCTTGGTCTACCGAGACAACGCTAAACCAGACGTTTCTCTGACGACCCGGCAAAAGTTATTGCGGCTTGGATGGGATGTTTTTCTGTATCCATCGTATAGTCCGGACCTTGCACCTTGAGACTATCACTTTTTCCGGGCACTACAGAACACTTTGAATAATAAAACCTTCAGTTCCCTGGATGACTTCTTTGGCCAAACCACTTGGATGACTTCTTTGGCCAAAGATCTCAGGACATCTATGGAAAAGGGATAATGGAGCTCATGGAGAGATGGCAGAAAGTCATTGAACAGAATGGAACATATTTAGTTTGAATCCTGTTGTTTGATAAATATTCTTTTGATAAAATCCTGTTTTGATAAATATTTTGCGTTTGAAATTTACTCGATTTTCGCTACAGAATTATGCATACAACTTTAGAGTATTGGAGCACGAGAACTACATTAATCTTTACCCTGCACTGCCCAGCGACGCACAGCCATTGCTCTGTTTTGTCGATCGTTATTCCCGTACTGTGGCCCCGAAGATTAGGCCCATCGCAGGGGGTCCCATCGATCACAGCTGGCTCCAGGGTCGCGTAAAATCGCTGGCCGACCGCGCGGCAATTAAGAGCGCAAGGATTCGGAGCTGCCGATATATCAATCAATACATTTTATAAATCACATCTCATTTTATTCGTCTTATTGGATATAAAAAAAAAACATTTCCTGATTACCGTTGAGGAACGGCATCCACAGGTAACTCTGGCCCTTGTAGATTCTGTTGTTGTACCTCGCGCACTGTTCGGACCTAGGATCTTCCGGAAAATCGGTACATTCCTTGAGAAAATAAAAACGTTCCCGGAACTGTCAATTCATCGATTCAGTCGCCTTTGCCATTTGAACGGACTGTGAAAATTACCTGGGTATTGCAGATGTGGTAACGCCTGTGGGTACCAATGCATACCGGTTTTTCCAAGCTCGTCGCGTTTCCCGATCCGGGAATGCTTCGTTTCCTTCGAGATCCTCTGCGGAACAAAGCTACCGCATTAGACGCGTCCATTTAAATATCTCCGCAACGCCCGGGGGACACGGATCTTAATTTTTATTTTTCAATTTTTTTTTTTGAACTTCGATTCTTCGATTTACATTTGTCAAATTATTCGAAAATTTATCCTCGCATGAGTTTTTAGATGGGCCCAAACCCAAACAGTACGCTAAGGCCCGTAAAATGGAGGCAACTTTAGTCAGAACTTTTTGTGCTCTAAAAAAAACGTAAATTGAAGCTACAAAATATTCTAAAAAGGAGTTAATTACCGAAAAAAAAGTTCGTGAAAAATTGTTTATGACGACAAGAGTTTTTAAAAAATCACGGAATTCCTAAGAATTTCTCTGGAAAATTTAATTCAGAGGTGTGAAAATTTGAAAAAAATTGTTCCTTTCGATCCTTCGAACTAATGCCACCAGTATCCTTTTATCCGAGAAAAAAAATGTCTAATCCGATTTGTCATATCTGACAGCTCGTCAGATATTCTTTTTTATCGTCATTCAAAAGCAAAGCTTTGAGTCTTCCAACAACTGAAATCGACACTCTTCACATAAAAGTTGCCATTAACCATTCAATTTTATTTTTTCCCTCCTTTTTTTTCATTCTCCACCGCGTCAATTTGAACGTTCTTTGGAGGCAATTGTAGCGGAAATTGAGCACGAGGATGATGAAAAACGGAGCGAGTTTCTGTTTCTCACTCGCGTAATTTATTGGCTCAACGGCCATACCGCCTGATTACGCGCACTGCACATATGCTATAGTTTAATCTCAAGCAACCGCAAAGTACGCGCGAAGAGACAGATACGTCTACGGGCATATAGATATAAATACATATATTCATATATACGATACGATGCACTAATAAGTGGCCTACGGGCTAATCTTCACTCTCGTTTGTACTTCTCGAATGACTCTACACTTGTAAGCGTACTCGTGCACGGAGCAACATCATCGTACATGAGAAAACGTGTAAGTCATCTTTGCTGCTTTCTGCGCGGGTCTCTCTATCGAAGCGCGAGAAAATAACGCTTGAAGAAATATCGGGGGCGCAAAGTATCGTCGGCGCCAAACTCATTACATTATATATATATATATATATGTTACAAAATAATATGCACACTATAATTTGGAGCACACTATAAGGAACTTTTGTTCCTCTAAAAATAATTCTACAAATATTTCTTTCTGAAAAAACTCTAAGGATAATTATTTGTAAAATAATTCGAAAAATATATTATTTTTCAACCATTTTTACGTACTCTCACATACGCATACCCGAACGCATCAATTTTTTTTATAAACATTTCGATCGCTCGGTCTCCAAAGAAAAAGAAATCTTCTTTCGACCGCTCCAATGGAAAATCGTATTATCAAGTTCTTCGGATCTTACTCGACTAGAAAAATCTTTCGAATGCTTGTTCAATCGTCCATAAAGCATGTATTTTCTTTCGTATTCTTTTTTCTCTTCCTGCAATGGAAGATGAAATACGTGCAGGAAAAATCGTATTATCAAATTTGGAGAATCGTACTCAGATGGAAAAATCTTTTTGAGATGTTATTCAACTGTTTGTGGAAGCCTAAAAAATACTTCAAATTGAATTCAAAAGAGAATAAAAGGACGCTTTATTTTATGCTGTTTCGCGTTTTTCTTTTCTGTTCCCACATCTTTATGTGGGAATCTCACATTATTGTTACGAATTCTTTCGGATCTGACTATTCGGACGAGACGAAAGATCCTTTATTTCAAAATTGTTACGTTAATTTGAAAAACGTTGCATTAGTCGAAATAAAAGTAATGTACCATTGTTATAAATAAAATTATGTTTTTATTGATCAGGATCGTTGATTCGAAACTACAAAACGAGTAAACTCGTCTCCAAATGTAAGAAAAACTATTCTAATTAATATATTAATATTAATATTAATATATTAATTAAAATTAATTAATTAAATTAAATCATGTTAATTAATAATTCGTTTTGAAATAATTTTTCAATATTATTGTACGTATTATAACAGTTGTTGTTTGTTATTGTTGTCGTTGTCATATTTTTGTTGTTGTTTGTTATTGTTATCGTTATTAGCATTGGTATTATTATTGCTTCTATTAAGCTGCATTTTGAAATTCGTACTTTTCCTAATATATTGAACGTTCGTTCAGCCATATATTATTGCCCTAACAGCAAAAAATTATTGAAATTGAATTAAAACCTCAATTACACTTGCCCTGTCGAAATGGTTTTTGTATTAAAAAAAATATGACATTTAAAAATCATAACTCTGGGAAATTACAAAGAATTATTTGGACTGTGTGGAAAACTTTAATCTGAGTTGTATAGTTATGCGTTTGAGGATGAGGT
This sequence comes from Ophion ventricosus, assembly GCA_963932345.1. Taxonomy (NCBI): domain Eukaryota; kingdom Metazoa; phylum Arthropoda; class Insecta; order Hymenoptera; family Ichneumonidae; genus Ophion; species Ophion ventricosus. The sequence continues at coordinate 16,188,354 of OZ010711.1, forward strand.
TAGTTCAAATTAATTGCGAACTCTATTATACGATAATTTTGTCGCTTGAGAAATAAATTTACCGAGCTGGCAGGCATTCGCGGGCCTGAGACTGAATCCCAGTGCCACATGATCGGGAACACTCGCTCCACGAACTCCACGGGCCCCAACTACCCTGCACACGATTTTCACTCCCAATTCCGTACTGCGTTCTCTCCTGGAGCATATGATAAACCTGGGGGGGAAAAAAAACAAATGCGACGGTCCAAAAAATGCGGGGAGACATCTCTCAAAGAAATTAAGTCACAACTACGAATAAGGAAATTGAACAAAAGACATGGGAAAAAATCCAATACGTTTCCCAACTAAACAAACAAACTTTTTTTCCTTTGGGCCCAAGCAATTTTTGGCAAACTTGCTTTTCTCGTTTTTAATCGTTCTGTTTGATTGTTCCATACATGTTAAACTTAATCTATAAATTCAGTTCCTATTGTAATTTATTTGATTGGTCGTCAGACTGAACTTTACAAAAAATTGCAACAGAATAATTTAGAAAAAGGTATGTAAATATATAACATTTGAAAAATGGCATGAATAGCCCGAGCAACGTTTAGCAAACACTATTTTCCCTTTCTTAATCGTTTTGTTTAATTGTTTCATTTCTGTTCAATCGTCCCAACTTAATTTTTTTTTATTAATCGTCATATTAGAATTTACTAAAATTCACAACGGAATAGTTTCAAAGATGAAATTGGGAATGAATTTTTTTAATAATTAGCACAAAGACTTATCTTCATCGACGAATAAACATAATAATTAATAATCATTAAAATCAATAATGTATTATTACTCTATGTATAATAATTCATTATTAATCTCATTATCATTATTTCGAGTGTGAAATATTTGCAACTCTTGTTAATGAATCGTTAAACGTAAATTACCTCTATTGGATACTTGTCCGGCAGATAAGAGTGAGCACAGCTGACGGTCGAGAACACAGTGAGGATCGCGATCAAGCACCTTAAATCAGATTTATTTGATTAAATTAATTGCCGGGTTACGGAAGTGACTACGAGTTCAAAGAAGATGGCTCGGGAGAGCCCAAGTATATAATAGGCTAGAATCAAGTAACAAAGCTTAGTTGAAACACTACGAGAGAGAGCGAGAGAGAGAGAGAGAGAGAGAGAGAGAGAGAGAGAGAGAGAGAGAGAGAGAGAGAAAGGGAAAAGATAAAGAGAGACAAATGAAAGATGAGAAAATAAGCGACGAGAAAAAACAGAACATTGAACGTTATGGCGCCTCTGCACATTTTCATACATTTCATCTTTATTTTTTTTTCTTTCTCTTTCTCCAACATCAATTAAAAAGAGTTTGCGCAAATGCTTCTGTACATTGTGGCTGAACGAAGCGCGTTGAGTAAGCTGTGCCATTATAAAAGCGCCAATAACGTTTCACTTGTTACGGGCTTTCTCGGAAAGCTTAATTAATCATTGAGCGGCAGAATGAGAGAGAGAGAGAGAGAGAGAGAGAGAGAGAGAGAGGTAAAGAGAAAATGACCTCGCGCCGTAGAAGCTTCGTAATCGCCCTCGCAAGCCCCCACAATGAATAGGAGAAAATTAAGTTGGAGTGCATAAACGTGCTATATAACATTATATAGCTGATTACCAAACGTCAAACGAGCGTGTGTGTACCACGCCGACAAGATTAAGACCGAGAGCAAGAGAGAGATGGATAGAAGGAGAGAGAACGAGATATATATATATATATATATATATATATATATATATATATATATATAATCACTTTTTTTCTGCATATATATTTTCTACGCAGCCTGTTCCAATTTAGAGACATTCATTGATTCATTCGGACACACACACACATATATACTTGGTATGTAACTCTTAAGAGGTCTGCATAAGCTTGAAATATCAAAAATATGATTTTTTTCATTGCATTGTTCTATAGGCCAGGGTCTTAACTCAAATTTGAAACAAAGTTTTTGTAAAAATTCCAAAAATTGACCAAGTTATGACGGTTTTTGTGAAGGGTAAGATCGCCCACTGACGCTACGGGGAATCGCCCCCTTGCGATTTACCCTTTACTTTATCTCGAACACTACGAAACGGTGTGAGTCGTATCTCAAAATCTCAATAGATTTTTGACGTGAAATTAGATGATTTTTTGGATTTTTTATTGTTTAAAAAAAACGGAAATTTCCGCAACTCTGACAACAATTTATTCATACTTTCACCCATCTCTGGTAATTTTTTCAAGTTATTTCATGCATTATTCAAGATGTAATCCGCTGTGTCCCTTGGCGTGTCCTCCTCGTCGTTGTCGATTTGCGGGAATTGTGCAGCTCGCAATTCGCATCTGAAATAGTCCAAAAATTTTTTATACATTCTTGAGAAGTTTTTTAAGACCATGAACCTAAATTTTGAAAAACAAAATTGAGAATTGAATGTTGGAACGTGTTTGAAAAAAAATGTTCAATTTTTAGCATTTTTTTCCCGGCATTTTGCAATAATAAGTACGTTTTAAACAATCTAATCTCTTCAACTTTAGGTTCATATTTTAATTAATTATATGATGTAAACGTGTTCCAAATTTGAAGATGATCCATCAATTAGTTTTTGAGTTATGATTCCCGAAAATTGAAAAATCTCGGTTCGAGAAAAACACGTTTAATCGTTCAGGCCTTATTTAGCCCAGGAGATGGATTTTTTTTCTATATAATCGATTGCCGAATCAAGAGTTTTGTTCCGATCGCGTTATACCTGGAAAATTCTTAATCAGCGAACGATTTTGCATCGACAAGGGTATCAGGAACTCGATGGTAATACTAGGTTACGATTAGTACTAATCGGTGGGACTCAAGAACCCGTGCGGAAATTGAGTTCAGGCTTTGATCGGGCCGATCTTAATTATCCCTAACTTTATTAAGGCGGGCAACCACTTTAGATGCTTCAAAAAATCAATTTTTTATTCATTTCATAAATCGTTAGCAAAATATCTTAAGAATACACCCTGAAAATTTCAAAACGATATTCGAATTCCTTCTAACGATATGTATATAAATGATAAAGACTCTCCGCTCGACTCCCAAGCGCGCTCAGGTATCCTCGGGCGCTCAGTTAGGTAGTTTGTTTGGGTTTTCATAACCCAAATTTGGGTTTTCATACCCCAAACAAACCCAAACTCGACCGTTTGGCGATTAGCTCCAAAACATCTCCATTCTGGGTACAAAATAATCGAGGTAGCGGCATTTCGTGCCGCTATTTTATTCAATGAAGGAAATTCAGCCCTACTCATGATTATGAATGAACCACAAATTGTAGTTGGCAGGCAGAGCTACGAATATGCCGAGCAAATGGATCAGATGCGCGTGGCTCGGCAAAATAGAAAAAGTTTATTAGAGACAAAAGAAGCTCGAAAAGCTCGTAAAGAGGAAATGCAAGCTTCAAATGAGTCACATGAGGAAGAGGAAGGACTGCTGTATGGTGCTAGAATCGCTGATTAATCGGTAAGACACTTTATCATTTGATTAAACACATTTAACTTTGAGTTTTTCGTTTGTGAAACTTTAAACGTGTTTTTCTCGAACTGACATTTTTTTCAATTTTCGGGAATCATAACTCAAAAACTAATTGATGGATCATGTCCAAATTTGGAACACGTTTACATAATATAATTTATTAAAACATGAACCTAAAGTTGGAAAGATTAGATTGTTTAAAACATATTTATTATTGCAAAATGCCGGGAAAAAAATGCTAAAAATCGATCATTTTTTTCAAACACGTTCCAACATTCAATTCTCGAATTTTTTTTTCAAAATTTAGGTTCATGGTCTTAAAAAACCTCTCAAGAATGTATAAAAAAAATTTGGATTATTTCAGATGCGAATTGCGCGCTGCACAATTCCCACGAATCGACAACGACGAGGAGGACACGCCAAGGGACACAGCGGATTACACCTTAATTAATGCATGAAATAACTTGAAAAAATTACCAGAGATATATGAAAATATGAATCAATTATTGTCAGAGTTGCGGAAATTTCCGTTTTTTTAAACAATAAAAAATCCAAAAAATCATCTAATTTTCGGTCTCCTAAAGCGGTTGCCCGCCTTAAGACCCTCGTCTGAAAGCCTCACATGGGCCACCGGTGGCTGGTCACAATTTGCTACCAAGGGCCATTGAAGGCAAAATAACCAGGGCATTTCAAATTGCCTCAACGGTGCCCCATACAAATTATTGCGGCCATATGTGTACGTACGTGCGTGTGCAGTGGGAAAAAGAAATGTGTTATTTCAAATATTTGAGGCTTAGAATTCTATCGCATATTTTGACACGTTTGATCCCGCGTTGTTCGAATGAACGAACTGCATGCGTATTGGTGCAAGGCATCACAGCTCATCTATTAAACACATCGTTTAATTATGATATTTAATCGATCTCGCTAATTATTATGCCACAAATTCTTTAGTTAAGCAATTTATACTGATTTGCTCCTATCATAGCAAAGTTTGGTAATATCGGGGAAATCGCTACTAGGGAATCTACAACTACACCCCGTAAAGGCCTCTACCTGGTCTTCGTACTTAGACCATAGTTTTAGCCAACCTCCCTACCCTACCATTCCCTAACAGAGGCCCGGTCCGGCCCTTTTACGGAAAACCCTGCTATGGAATCCACAAACAAGGCCCCGAATTGTAATAGGTATACCCTGCTAATTTTCCGCGCGGGAAGACCTGGAAATGTGGCATTTTCTATTAAGGCCATGTATCACATGTCCAGTCGATAAAAATCGTACTGCCAAATTTTCTCGTAGACGGATCATATTTCGGGCAAAAGAAGAGCAACCCGTTTTTCGTCATTCAACAGAGTGGAACGTGTTTTTTTTCTTTTTTTCCCAAAAATCATGCGTTTCCGAAATCATTGAAAATCTTCAAATCAGCTATCTCTCTCACACTCGTGGCCGCTCGGTCGGTGTGACACTTGGCCTTACAAACATCCTGGAAACCGCCATGTCCTGGAAAGTGCCATTCTGGCAAAACCTCGGTCACTGCCCGAGCATACGAATTTGGTTATATCTCCGAAATTACGCTTCTGTACACAAAAATTCAAGTTTCATTGTGTTGTTACTGCAATTTTCTACAAAATAGTGATCTTAAATTGGATGGTGCCGTAAACTGCCTTCAAATATATATATATATATATAAATATATAATATAATAATATTGTAAATATTAATGCAAGTATATTATAAAAGATGTATATACAATACTGATGTTAGGGTTGACGTGAATCACCCGGACTCTTCATCCGGGCAACGTACTTTGTAGAAGTACGTCCACGAACCTTAATGCAAACCCATTTACTCGATGGCTCTCATTGCATCTTCGCATCTATATATATATATAGATATATATATATATATATATATATATATATATATATATATATATATATATATATATATATATATATATATATATATATATATATATACATACATATATCGATGCGCGCCATTGATCGGCTCGGCCAGATTCGTGATTTTACTATATATACAGCTAGTACATTATCCCCCATGAACTCCTCTCGCGCGATTCACTTAGTACTATCCTCGATGTACGATAAAATAGTACATAGCCCGAAGGGAAAGGCAGAGCCCCTGGAAACGCTAATTAATAATCGACATTCTCCGCGGCTACTGAAGGCATTTAACGAGAGGCTCGTTCAACGTATATATATATATATATGTGCGTGTATATGTAGGTACGCGTGCGCCCGCGATCCACAGGAGACTGCAACGCATTGGAAAAATCGACGATTCTTTTTGATGGAACGAAACTAGATTGATTTAAATTTATGGCAATTTTTTGAACCTGATTTCTTTGGAGATTTTTTTAATGAAAATTTCTTCCACAGCGATAGGGAGAGAGAGAGAGAATTCCTTATTAAATGGTAATTAATTCTTCCCTTATCAAGGTAAATGAAATTGCCCTCATCAAGGGAAATTCTTTCTACTGGATGGTAGGAGGGTTGAACGATCTTACGTACAGGATCAATTTATTTATTATTATATATGACTTTTCTCTCTAGGAACATGATCATAATTGATTTTTTTTATGACGGCATAATCAGATGTACCATTTTTCGATCCAAAATTTTACCGTATCCCTCTGTACAGTCGAGAAATCAAGAAATTGTCATTTTTGCAGTCGCACCTTTTTCTTCAATTTCGAAATGTGTCGTTGTTACAAATCAATTAAAACACTTCGCGAAGGACAAATATTCTTGTCCCGTCGTTATTCTCGCGCCGTACGTGTGACGAGAAAACGCCTCAGCGCCTCGAGCAATTAAGGAGGACATTTTTTAACGACGTATTTTATTGTGCTCGTATATGAGACGATAAATCGAAACGGCGGAGTTTGCGCGTTCGGTTCGACAGGTACTGCGTTTCACTAAAAAGCGCATCGTGAGGTGTTTGGTGTAAAGGACCAAAGGGAGTCTCGCCCGTAGACGGCGAGAGAGATGGATGATCGTGAAATATGATGCACGCACGAAAAGCAGGGTATTGTCTCTCTCCCGAGAGTGCGCATATAGTGTAGCACGAGGCGACCGGTCCTGCTTTTTTTTCTCTTTTTTTTATTACCCTTTTTCTTCGATCGGTAACGCGACCAGAAGGCGAGCAGGAGAGACCCCACGGCACGTCGCCCACGGACAATGGGGGTGTGAGGCTCCAATGGCCCTTTAATGATACCGGAGTACCCATATTATCCACATATGACCATAGTTGCCCTCTCAGTGCCTCTTATTCTCCTCTACCGTTCACGCATCCCTTGCCATCGCCAATCCCATTTACCTTGCCCCAAAGCGCACTTGTATATGAGCAAACAACGGAAAAAAGAATGCGAAACAATAGGGAAAAAACAGACTTTGTGCCGCGGGTAATTGACGCAAAACTCGGGCGTGTTTTCTCATTGAGAGAGAGAGAGAGAGAGAGAGAGAGAGAGAGAGAGAGAGAGACTACCGGTTTGCAGCTCGGATAAAAACTTGAATTTCGACAATTTTTTATGAATACCGCGTCAATACACAGAGAGAAAAGTCCATGGTATTTACAACAAACGCTTATGGTAAAAGAGGGAATCGTAAAATTCCTTATAGTTTATTGACACGGCAATCATAATAGGGCTAACACAACTATAAGCGAAAAGTTTAAATAAACAATAACGTTGAAGTTTGCATCGTTGGAACATAACGATTCTTCGTTCATTTTTCATTTCTTTATTTTTATGCTTATCCAAAGCCTTCTTTTTTTTTATAAATTGATATCAGGAATCTCCGATAAGATTACATAAAAACGTTTGGGTGATATTCACAGCCAAAAAAAAATCGAACAGTTCAAAAGAATTTAGTTTTGTTGCATCCCAACGATGCAAACTTCAACGTCATACTAAGCATGATATTGGGGGGGGGGGGCTGACTGTCTATTAACCCCGCAATAATTATTAACTACTAGCTTCCGCCCGCGTTAAATTTAGCCCATAAAAACTTCATTAGAAGTAGAAACTAACATTATGGGTTTTAACCCTTCGTGGTCACCCTGGGTAGAATCGACCCGTCGATCAATATTTGGCGTAAATATATCCCGGATTCTAATGGGACTGTATTCACCATCTTACCTGAAGTTTGAAGTATCCTCATACCATAAAATTTCCCCTCTTCATATGTCGGAATAAATACCTTTTTTGGAACGCGCACTATGCTACTATTTTTTCCAAAAGTACCATATCTAAGGAGTATCACGTCCAAATTTTAGATAAAAATGTTGAAAATTCACGGAACTGTGATTTTTTGAGCGAAAAAGTGTCTTTTTTGCGTTTTCACCTCTTTATGAACTTTTTTTAACATGTAGCCATTTTATTTCTTGTAAATAAATTTTTCGTACATCATCTAGAAAGTTCAAAGCATGTTCCGTAATTTTTTGAACCACTTCGGATGCATAGTTTGGTCACAATACTTTTTTGGAAACGGACTGGATAGAATCGACCCAAGTGTGACCACCGCGAATGAATTTGGAGGTGCGACCACGAAGGGTTAAAAAATCCTAAAATATGCGTTTTATTATTTGTTTTGAAGAATATTTATACCGAGTTTCAAGTTGATACACACAAGGAAAGTTTTCTATACAAACTTTTACACCCTATTTCACCCCTTCAAGAGTTAATTTTCGAAATATCCTTTTTCAATGCACCTTTAATGCTCTACACCTTCTAAGGAACGTATATTTCAAGTTTCAAGTTGATACACGCAAGGAATATAATTTTCCATACAAAACTTTCACACCCAATTTCACCCCCTTAAGAGTGATGTTTCCAAAAATCCTTTCTTAGTACACTTCTACACCTTCTAAGGTATTTATGTTCCAAGTTTCGAGTTGATACACGCAAGGAATATAATTTTCCATTCAAACTTTCACACCCCATTTCACCCCCTTAAGAGTGATGTTTCGAAAAATCTTTTCTTAGTGCACTTCTACACCTTTTAAGGAACATATGCTCCAAGTTTCAAATTGATACACGCGAGAAATATAAATTCCCATACAAACTTTGTCACCCCCTTTCACCCCCTTAGGAGTTGAATTCCGAGAAATCCCTTCTTAAACGATACCTCCAATATAAAATCAACACCCTCTCCAAATTTCACGTTTCTACCTTTAGCGGTTAAGACTGGGCGATGATGAGTCAGTCAGTCAGGACTTTGCTTTTTTATATAATATATATATCTATATATAATATATATATATCTATATATATTATATCTATATCTATATATATCTATATATATTATATAAAAAAGCGAAGTCCTGACTGACTGACTCATCATCGCACAGTCTTAACCGCTAAAGGTAGAAACGTGAAATTTGGAGAGGGTGTTGATTTTATAGCCTACCTTTTACAGTATATCTATCTTCTATCTATCTATCTACCTATCTAGGTTGAGCCTTTTACAGTATATCTATCTTCAATCGATCTATCTACCTAGATAGGTAGATAGATAGATAGAAGATAGATATACTGTAAAAGGCTCAACAATGTAGATATAGTGGATTCAGTGCTATGACAAAATGCAACCACAAATATTAATGTTGTATGCTGTACGTTAGGTTTTGTTCAGGTTTCACGCTTCTACTATACTATTTAAGTTTGCAGAATTCATACGATTAACATTAACGTTTGTCGAGTATAATTTGCTAAAACACCATACGAGAAGTGACTATTCAAAACGAAATTACTTATAACGAAACATTATAACATTATAACTTATAATGTTTACTTATAACGAAAACTTAAATCATTTGCAGCTGGAGCAAACACGGCTTAGTACTTTTAAGAACTACGCGCAGTTTTTTATAAATTGTTACATGGTATGTTTGTTGCATTGTAAAAATAAGATATCAGTTGAAGACTTCTTTTTGTAGTTCACCTTCTGTTCTTGTAAGACACACATTATTATGCATATAGCAGGTCGTAACGTATAACATGGTACAAATCACTATAAACATTGTCGCAAATCACTGGCAACATTTTTTTTTAGCGTATATATATTTTTAGTCCTGTTCGCTATTAGGATCTTGGGAGAGTTCATTTTTAATAGTGTAAAGGTGCACTTACACGGTCAATTTTTTTTAGCAATAATTGCCCGGCAACAGTCACCGAAGGTATGCTGGATGTAGTCATGACGTGATACTTGGCCAATATTGTCCAGAATTGAGCAATTTTAGTTTCTCGTGTGAGCGCACCTTGAGGGAGTTTCGATTTTATGAAAACCTAACGTATGCTTGTATGCTCGTAAGACTGGTGATTGCGATTAGCATATGTGCATCATTTATGCAACTGCCACAATACTAATAAGTAGTACTGTATTTGTGGCAGTAACTATGGCTATAAAATATTATTGTCACCTCCGGTAAATATAAAATACGGTTAAAATGTTCCTAAAAACACCATAAATTTATCTCAGTGTAGAATGAAAATTCCTGTTAGTAGCCTTTATTCTACATACCTTCTTCGAATATCTTTACACATTTTTGCACAAGATTTTGAAACAAAATGGCGACTCTGAAGCTGGATTGAGCGAGCCACTTTTGTTTGATAGAGTTCTGCGGCCGGCAACAATTACATCACCAATTCTTCACCGACTTACTTGATTTTTGTTTTTAGAACCTTATAACAACATTTTATATCGAAGAACATGGGCGATTTTTTAATACGTTGGAAACTTTCGTAAGCAAACTTATTTTTGGCAATTTTGTTTTACCGAAAACAATTTTTTTTATTTACAATTGATGTTTTTCGATTTTCCTACGTACTTCGAAGGCAAATCTTACCTAGAACTCCAATCATATTGAAGTTGCGTTTCAGATGAAAGATTGGACAACTCTTGCCATCCGCAGGACACTACCAGACAAAGGTGACTCGCTTCATCCAGCTTCAGCACCGCCACTTTGTTACAAAGTCTTGTAAACATTTTTGTAAAGATACTTGAGGATATGTAGATTGAAGGCTCCCGTCAGGAATTATCATTTTATCGACTGGGTATCCATAAAAAATTGTCGATATTCACTTTTTTCCGTGCTCTAGACTGATAGTCTCATAACCCTTCATTATCAAACTTCAAAATCGCGGTGGTCACACTTGGGTCGATGCTACCCAGTCAGTTTTCAAAAAAGTATTGTGACCAAACTATCCGTCCGAAGTGGTTAAAAAAATTACGGAACATGCTTTGAACTTTCTAGATGATGTCGAAATTTTTTTTATAAAAAATAAAATGGCGACTTGTTAAAAAAAATTCACAAAGAGGTGAAAACCCAAAAAATACACTTTTTCGCTCAAACAATCATAGTTCCGTGAATTTTCAACATTTTTACCTGAAATTCGGACGTGATACTCCTTAGATATGCTACTTTTGGGAAAAAATAGTAGCATAGTGTGCGTTCCAAAAAAGGTATTAATTCCGACATGGGAAGAGGGTAAATTTTATGGTATGAGGATACTTCAAACTTCAGGTAAGATGCTGAATACAGTCCCATTCGAAGCCGGGAACTATTATATATTCACGCCAAAAATTGAACGATGGGTCGATTGTACCCAGAGTAACCACGAAGGGTTAACGTAGTTCTCGTTCACTCGGATGAAAAATATTTTCGCGTTGCTCATAGTAAAATGAACGCGATAAAAAAAAATTGATTTAACTAGAATCTATTTATTCCTATTAAAAATATTTTTTCCTTTTTCCTATATAAAAATATATCCTATTAATAATATTTATTCCTATTGAAAAATATTCTTGCTGCATCCCGTCATCGAGAAAAAAAAACTTATATCAAAGATGCATTTTAAAGCGCATAAATAGACTTTTATTCCGATAGAAAAAAAAAAGTTTTTTTTTATAAGTGTTTTTTATTCGGAATTTAATTATCTTCATTCTGCTGAACTCAAAATGGAAGTTTGATTTTTTTTCCCAGAATGCTCAATTTTTTCGGGCAAATACTACTCATTATCAAAATAGACTATATTTTTTCCGAAGAGGACGTGAAAACCCATTAAATATCATATGTTGCTTGGTCGCGAAATGCCAGACGCTTAAAAAGCACATGACCATCTTATCATTATCATCATGTATATAGTATTTTTCAAAAACTGCCAATAATTCTCATGAACTTTTTTTGATAATTATGCACAATAATTCTTACAGAATGTTCATTCGTCGAACAATGTGAATTTTTGTTCGATAAAAGCAAGACAAATCGATAGGATACGTGACGTCGAGCGATTGAGAATTATAGTCCTTGATTGTTACGAGGATATCTATCATTAATTAATTATATATATATATATATATATATATATATATAGTTAATACCGAGTGCAATAAGGCGTGTGCACTATTTCTTTTATTGTCATTCATATATATATATACCCACAGATGAACAAACCTTCAAGTAAGTTCAACGATCGTATATACTGACGCGATCACAGTCTATTCTCTCTCTTTTCCATTCGAATCAATAATACGCATCTAGTATCTCGTACATCGACACTCGATGCTCATGCGGGATCGTTCGGACGGACGAAGAAATGCAATTTTATTCGACAACACGCGTATATGCGTCCTCAATAGCAGATCGATACGGACAAATGACAGTTATTATGTCGTGCACACCGTTCGCAAATAAAGATCAAAGCGAAGATAAAAAAAAACGAGACTTTCGAGTGACGTGGCTCACAGACGACGGAAAATAATTTTTCCGAGACATTCTCTCGTTCGAAGGCCAATTCTGCAGCAAAAAAAGGAACGAATGACATCACGAGGCTCAGAAGATTGTTTGGGTTTAAAAAAAACTTGATTTAAAAAAAACTATTTGTTTGAAGCGATATACTGGGATTAAAAAGAATGTATTTTAATATTGATAAACCAGAGTTTTTGCTATTCTTCAATGTTGGATGAATTTAAAAAAATCCAATAAAAAGGAAAATTATAAAAATCCAAGAAATATTTTCGAAATATCATCGCCCGCCGATTTTTCGGAGCAATGAGAAGTAAATGTGACAATTATGGCCAGGAACTAAAGAATCAAAGACAGTTCATTTTAATATCAATGTTCACCAAAGTGTTTCAAGTTTCGTTCGAATGAAGTATTTATTTAGTTTAATTTTAAATAGATTATTTATCTAATTTCAGTTTAAATGGAGTATTTATTTACTTTCAGTTTAAATTAAGTATTTATTTGAACTAGAGTATGAACTCTTCGGGGCTGCGAGTTGGGGACCTCAAATAAAGTGCATCGTAAGCGTCTACGGGAACAAATGTCAAATGGGCGTATGACAATTTTCCTTCCATCCAGGCCTCTCAGCGGGGAGGATTCAATCGCGTTACGTGAAAAGAAATTTCTCGGTGAATTAAAGCTGCATAATCGACAATGGAATTTCTTCTTGGCTCGTGCGTCGTGTAATAATATCGGTCGCATCCCGATCTTCGATATTCGATTCTTCCTCTGCTTACTACAGTGCTCGTTGCTTGTGTGGGACGTTCCATGCGAAATTGACGTATCCGCAAAATTCAGAGGTGGCATTTCTATAACTTTACATCCAATCGATTTATTCAGAAATTTTTATTGTACGTATTAAATTTCGAAAACAGCATTAAACCTGTAAAATTTCGAAAAAAATATTAGTGAGTCTATTCAATTTCGAAAAAATAACATTAAGCGTGTTAACTAGCGAAAAAATGTCATCAAACTTTTTAAATTTCGAATAAATATCTCTAAACGCGTTAAAATTCAGGAAATTTTTATTGAACGTGTTGAATTTCGAAAAAATATTATTAGACCTGTTGAATTTCGAAAAAATATTATAAGCCTATTAAATTTCGACTAAATATCATTAAGCTTGTTAAATTTCGAAAAAAAAACATCATTAAACGTGTATTAATTGTGAACAAATATCTCTAAGCGCGTTAAATTTCGAAGAATTTTTATTAAACGTGTAGAGTTTCGGAAAAATCCCATTAGGGCTGTTAAATTTCGTAAAAATTTTACAAGCCTATTAAATTTCTATAAAGTATCATTAAACCTATTAATTTTCGATGAAGTATCATTAAGACTGTTAAATTTCATAAAAATACCTCAAACGTGTTAGATTGTCAAAATTCTTTAAAAATGTCACAATTATCACGACACACTGCCCGTTCATTCCTTGAACCCGACCTCAAACTTGTCAATTCTGCTCCTATTATTACCCCTTTTTTAATGTCCCACAAATCGATCGAGCTCAAAGAAGATTTGACATGGAAGGCCCCGTACAGTGAAACTTTTCTCGTATCCCGCACAGTCATCTACGCCATTGCCGCTTTATTCCCTTTCATTTTTATCTCTTTTCCTCCATTTCTTCTTGTTTCTCGATAATACAATTTATCATTCCCCTGAGCCCCGTACTTTCCTCTCATCCCGATTTCTCCGACACTTCAACGGCGACGTCGCGTTCATCGATCACAATAAACCCTTCGTACGATCTCTGCAACAACGTGTACCTCCCGTCCCTTATTTATCGGCTCGTTTTCTTTTTGTTCTCTTCAAAAAATAATCTTGTCGTTTTTTTTTTTGCTTTTAATTCCGTGCATCATTTCTCGAGTCGGCTGTGACGCTGTCCGAACCCTTCTGGTAGGTCCTCTGTATCTATTTCTTCATCAAGGGACTTTCGGATATTGGGTTTCTTGCGAAAGATAGGTACGTACAATATACCCATGTATGTACACATATACGTAGAAGGGAATACACCCTTTAAGGAGAGAAAACCTTTTTACTGCCTTGATGCACATAGGTGTTTAACTATAGGGCCCAGTCGCGCGTACATTTTACAAGACACCGCATTATTCTATTGTGTAGGATTACCGATATATACAGGGTGACAACTATAATGTGGTCATGTGTTTTTGAAGGGACGTGTGCGGCGATTTTGCGACCGAGAAAAATGTAATTTTCAATGGCCTTTTAAATCCTCTTCGAAAAAAATACGTCTTTTTGTCATGAGCAGTATTGGCTGGAGCAGTATTGAACTTTTTGCTGTACTCAAAACTCCATTTTTAGACAGCAGAATGAAGATAACTGAATTTCGAATACGAAACACTCCTGAAAAACTTTTTTTTATTCATCTCGTCATCGAGAAAAAAAAATGATTAAAGATGCGTTTAAAAAATTTCATTCCATTTTTTCGACAACAAAATTATTAAAGAGGATATTATTAAATCATGAAAATATTGAATTTAATTACAAATATTGAATTATTCATTTATTAAATTAATTAGATAAAAAATTTAATTCAATTAAATTTAAAAAATTATCACATTCGAAAAAAATATTATTAAAGATGCATTTTAGAATTGAATTCCATTTTTTTTTAAGTTTTGGGGGGAGTGTTACTCATTGGGTATTTAATTATCATTCTGTTGAACTCGAAATAGAATTATGATGCTTTTTTTCAGAATGCTCAACTTTTTCTGGCAAACACTACTCATGACAAAAAAACTGCTATATATTTTTTTGATGAGGACTTGAAAAGCCATTAATATCATATCATATTTTTCTCGGTCGAAAAATCCCAGCGCGTAATTTATATATATATATATATATATATATATATATATATATATAGGTAGCTCTCGTCTATCCGGTTTTGCATGATATCATTTTTGCTCCCGTTCGCGCATCCGAACAACTAATTTGTCTATTTCTTCAACGATTTTTTGTTTTCCTTTGCCTCCTTTGCTACGCTACCAATTTGTTTTTCAATTCTTCTTCGTTTGTTTTTAATTTCTTTTTTTTCTTTTATAGCTCGTACAACGATGAGCAGGCTCATGTAAGCAGAAGCGACGAAACTCCCTTGAATCTCTCGATCACTCAGCGCCTGGACGACTCGTCCCATTCCTCTTTATCCTCTCTCATACTTGGCCAACCATCACATAAGCCTGCTCAACCTTCCTCGATGCTGTGTGATGATGCATCTCTCGAACGAAAGACTGAGAGAGAGAGAGAGAGAGAGAGAGAGAGAGAGAGAGAGAGAGAGAGAGAGAGAGAGAGAGAGAGGTAAGCGAAGAAAAAGGAAGAGCGGAAAAAACAAGAGGACGAAAGGAAAAAGAGAAGCTCCTGGACCACCTAGTACGCGCGACGATTGACGTCTTTATCCACGCGCGACTTATTTCATCCCTTCGGGATTTTTGCGTCAAGCAAGGCGTTGAAGAGCTCGGGAAAGAGCGGAGCTAAGCACAGCCAAAAAAGAAGATAATTCTTCGTGCATTCGAATTTCGGGAATTGTACTATGCATGTGTGTAATGCATGTGTTATACATACAACATGTGTTGGTGTGTATGTTCGTGCATGTGGAGCAATGATTGGTTAGCATCAATTGAATTGACATTTGAGGAATTTAAATCGAAGCGACTGTTTTTTTTTTCATGGATACCAAAATATTTATTATTTTTGAAGAAATAATAATTTATTCAAGTTTCACTCGAGACGTCATTTGTCTGAATTAAGGCCTTAGGCCACTCTGGAGGCCGAAAAAGGGCATATTTTGTGATTTTTTTTTCAGCAAAACCATAAAATAAATCGGAATTACAAAATAGGGATTTCATTATACAGATAATTGACTACACAAAATTATTTTTTCACAGCGATACATGTCAAAATGGCGACTGTGCAGCATTTTTCTGATGACGCCTTTATTTTTGGAAGGTCAACGGCCGGACCAATAGCTCCTATAATTTTTAAGTTATGATGAGACACTAAAGTTTTTTCGATTATATATAAGAATAGCTATAAAAGTACGTAGAATTTTTTTTATATATTGTTTTTTGTCAAAATGGCGCATTTCTAAAACAAAAAGTATAAAATGCCATAAGAAAATCGTTAGAAAATTGTTTATAAAAAAGGAACTATGCCATATAATAAAAAATCCTACGTAGTGCGTCAGAAAATGTAATTCTAAATATACAGTTTAAATTTCAAATGAATCGGTTGAAATTTGTTTGAGTTTATGAGTCCGGCCGACTTGAAAAATGTAGTTTTGAGATCAACGCGTTGCGCTAGAATTCGAAAATCGAGTACTTAGAGATTTTTCACACCCATAATGTTTTGGAATATAATTTTATAGGTATTAAGGTACATTTTTAAGAGAAAAAAAATCGATTTTTGGAAAATCCTAAAGTGGCCTAAGGCCTTAAGAGGTGTGCATGAGCTTGAAATTGAAAACATACGATTTTTGATTACATTGTTTTAAAGCCTACGGTCTGGACTCTAATTTTTCGCAAAGATTTGACAAAAAATGAAAAATTGACCTGCGTATGACGATTTGTGTAAAGAGCCAGCACACTCCCTTGCCCTCCCTTGTTTATTTGCCCTTTTTTCTTTTGCCTTTTTCTTGAAACTACTTTTTATGAAACGGTGTGAGTCGTATCTCAAAATCGATTAATCGGATTCACTTCATATTTGGACTAAACATAGTTTATAACATTTTCTATCGTGTGACCGGGCGATTTTTCAATATGTCTATTCATGTGTTTATAACACGGTATTAAGTATGTTTTTTATTTCGAAAATCGTACTTTTTTAGGTTTCCGTGCCCAAAGGGCAAAACGGAGCCCTATTGCTGTCACTTTGCTATCTGTCCGTCTGTACGTCCGTATGTCACGGATCTCTAGCTCGTAAACGGAATGAGTTACGGACCTCAAATTTGGATATTTTGTGTAGAGTGTTGATCCAAAACCGAATATTGAATTAGAAATTCAATAAAATTATTTTTCATAGGGTGTCCCATACATGAAAAAGGAGCTGAAAAAAATTCTTACCCTGGCATGTGGGGTCTCATTGTCTAAAGTTCATTGAGTAGAGTACAAATATATGTTTTATTCTTTGTTATCTTCAAAAATAAAGAAATAGAGGCCCATCGAACTTGTTAGTTTTAGACCATTTTTTGTTACGGGGTCTATCTCAGAAACTCAATTAATTAGGAATTTGGAATTTCTGTATATAATGTACCATATACTGTGTTTAAACAACAAATACTGAAAACGCCGATATTTCATTTATTTTTCTTCGCCTCCTCTTTTTCTGCGAAAAATGTGAATATTTTCAAATATTCAGCTTACATCAGCAGTATATAGAGCTTTTTTTAGCTACCATTACCCAATATGGTTTGAGTTTAGTAGTACCTAAGAACCAAGACAGAAAAAGCATTACCTTATTAAATATTTAGTTAAAAAAAAAGTTTATTGGTCATATGTACGCCATGCTAATAGAGCGAGGCCCGACTCGCAATTGGCCGGTTTTTTCTGACACTTGCCATTTTCGTAATTTTTTTTAATTTCAAGAAAGTATCCGATCATACGATAGTTTTATTTGTATACGAAAAGTGCATTATTTTATTTTCCATTTAAGATCGTCGGCACGTAATCGAGGCTCTACTGTACAAGCATACGGGGAACACATATCTGTTATCCGTCTCGATTTTCGTGTCATCGGCTCACAGTGAGCTCTCGGTACACCGATCGCACATTAGGACAATTCGTAATTTAAAACGCCGCACCGTCGCGATAAGAATCTCAGCAGGGTGTGCATCAACGAGAAAGGAAAAAAAAAGGAATTGAATAACGTAAAACATGACATGTGCGCACGCGGCCATTTTATTGCAAGACGATAAACGAGAGCAAACAAAAGAAAACGGAAATTGGCTCGGGGCTCGTTTATACGACGCGAGAAACAAATATGAACGGTCGAAAAGTCAGATAAGAAAAAAAGAATGCCGATTCCACTCTGTATAGATACACAGGGTGGCCCGAAAAGTGATGTCCTAAAGAAAAATCAAGATATCTCGCATCAATACTTATCCGAATCACCCCCATGTATGTTCTATGATCTTTTTTACTTTCCATTTTAATTGTAATTATTCAGGACATATTATGAAATCTCTTATAATATATTTAATTACAAAGTAATCGGATTGAAATGTATTCAAATACTTTGTAATTTAATTACTTTGTTACTAGTTATGGTGTAATATAGGAGAAAATATAATTTTATCCTCTAAAGTTGGATAAAAAAAGTCATAAATTATGTCTCATTTGAACTATAAAATCAAGATATTGTTTAGCTATTAGTTAGCAAACGGGTTTATTCGAATTAATATGTAATCGATTAATTTGTAATTCGATTAACTTTCAATGAAATTACATAGTAATTAATTACACTAGGTACTTGCGGTAACTAATTACTTAAGTAATCCGTTACAAAGTAATTAAATTATCAATTACAGTAGTAATTGTAATAGTTAATTATTAATTTAATTATTTTTTGCACATCTCTGGTTAGTTTACGTTAGTACGGTAGTTTTCAGTTGGTCATTTATTTATTGCTTGACAGTGCACTTCACAACGATAACACAAATAGAAAAAATCGCGAGAAAAAAAACATACACAAAAGAGACAAATGAAAAAATGCTTTTTTCTCGAAAAATAAAAAAGTTCATCGAACACGAGGTCGATTTGAATAATTATTGATACGAGACATCTAGATTTTCCTTTTGGACGTCACTTTTTCGGCCACCCTATATATATATATATATATATA
The DNA here is from genome assembly GCA_963932345.1 of Ophion ventricosus. Taxonomy (NCBI): domain Eukaryota; kingdom Metazoa; phylum Arthropoda; class Insecta; order Hymenoptera; family Ichneumonidae; genus Ophion; species Ophion ventricosus. Next base: position 16,207,531 of record OZ010711.1, read on the forward strand.
TATATATATATATATATATATATATATGACGTATAAATTCGATATGGGCGTGAAAAAAATGAAGAAAAAAAACGGCATAGCGCGATCAAGCGCACGTTCCGCCCGTCCATCGGTCAGCCTGGCGCGATTTTCTCCGTTCGCCACTGTGCCGAAATCGCACGACGAGTACGTCCATTCGCCGCGGACGTGAAATTATAATTCCGTAAAATTAACGTTGCGTATGGTAATTATCGCCAGAACCGGTTCTTCTTCGCGAGGGGAGCCAAGAATTCTGCGGGGAGGGGGGGGGGGGTTGCACTTCGAGAAACCTTCACTCTTAATATCCCTTCGGATTTCCGTACGCGATTAATCCGCAGCTGGAAAAGCGCCTCGGTTGCCTCATCGTTCCAATTACTCGCCCTCCATCGGCAATCACGAAACGGATGCAGCCACTATTATTTCAACGGTTTACACGACCCCCCCCCCCCCCCCCCACCCTGCACCAAAGTCACCCTATTTTGCCGGCGCTAATTTAATTATCGATTCGATTGATATCGATTAATTTGGGGCTTCGATTCAGCGATAAATTGGTCGTTAAAATATATACAATTATCGTTGAAAAAAAAACAACAAAATTTCTCATATTATTACGAATAAATATTGGGTGAAGTAAAAAGTTCTGATCGAGTCATACTATACAGCGATTTAAAGGTGACATTACGCTTCAAAAAAAGTTCTTTGACAGTTTTGTGTTTGGTGGAGCCAGTTGTGTGTAACAGCGTTCCAAAATGGAGGTAAAAAAACAGAAAATTCGATACATTCTTCAGTACCACTACGACCAAGGTGAAAAGGCGGAGCAGGCGGCCAAAAAAAATTGTGCTGTTTATGGACCCAATACAGTATCGAATGGAACAGCAAAGCGGTGGTTCCAATGATTCCGTTCTGGTAATATGGACGTCGAAGATGAGGCAAGGTCTGGTAGGCCAATCGTCGAAAATGTCGATAAAATCATGGAAATCATCGAGTCGGACCGGCATGTGAGCGCTTATTCCATTGCCCAGGAACTGAAGATTAGCCGGAAAACCGTTTGGAACGATTTGCATAAGGCTGGTCTCAAGAAGAAGCGCGATGTATGGGTGCCACACGAATTGACGCAAAAGAACCTTTTGGGCCGAATTGATGCCTGCGATTCTTTGCTGAAACGTACCGAAATCGACCCATTTTTTAAGCGGATGGTAACTGGCGATGAAAAATGGGTCACATATGAGAACAACAGCCGAAAAAGATCGTGGTCCAATCGCGGTGAGCCGGCCCAAACGATCGCCAATCCCGGATTAACGGCCAAGAAGGTTTTGCTGTGTGTTTGGTGGGATTGGAAGGAAATAATCCACTATGAGCTGCTCCCATCGGGCCAAACTCTCAATTCGGACCTCAAATGTCAACAACTGACCAGATTGAAGCAGACGATCGACCAGAAGCGGCCAGAATTGGCCAATAGGAAGGGTGTTGTGTTCCATCAAAACAACGCCAGGCCGCACACATCTTTAACGACGCGCCAGAAGCTCCAAGAGCTTGGATGGGAGGTTCTATCACACCCGCCGTATAGTCCAGACCTGGCACCAAGCGATCATCACCTTTTCAAGCATTTGCAAAATTTTCTTGATGGTACAAAACTGGCCTCAAGAGAGGCTTGTGAAAATGAGCTGGTCAAGTTTTTTACCAATAGAGACTAGGATTTCTTCAATCGCGGAATTATGAAATTGCATTCAAAATGAACAAAAGTTATCGAACAAAACGGCGCATATTTGATCTAAATCGGATAATCCTAACTATGTTAATTTCATCGACGAAATAAAGCGAAAAAACGCTCAGAACTTTTTACTTCATCTAATATTTTGTGCTTATAATAATTTCGGCGATCAAATTAATCGGTGGGCAAAAAATCAGCCGATAGCAGTTCACGCATTTTTTTGTCGTTGTCGAGAAAGAACACACGAAATATATACTGGAGAATTGATGATAGCCAATGAATGGGCGCTTGTAGAAAATTGACAAAGTGAGCAAAAAGCTTTAACGATTTTTTTTATTCTTCAACTCGTGTTGAAATTTTTGGATCGAAAAAATTTTACGACAAACAACGTCTTTATACAAATGTATTACTATATATATATGTGGATATATTTACTGTAACAACACGTTTTGAAAAAAAGAGACGGCAAGGAAATAAAAATGTGGGAAGAGCACCAACGAGATGCATATAAGAGCAACAAAAAAAGAGCCACTTCCGTTTTCCAACTGCCTCTCCACGTTGCCCACTATTGCCCGGAACAAACTTGTGTACCTAACACGTGCCCTAAGTACAGAAAGTCCTAAGCACACACCCACACACACATACACGAAACGCAGTTCAACGCGAGGAGAAAGGGAGAGAGAGTGAGGAAAAAAAAACCGTAATCCCCGTGGAGAAACCAAGCGACCTATAAATTTTCATAAATTATCCCGCGAACAGCTCGAAAGATTTTCAGAAAACGTTGAACTTAAGCCGATAAAAAAAAATTATTTGGTGACGTACATATCTGTCGGTATTATATTATTTTTATAATTAAAATAATTATGTAAATACGATCGTGCAAAACGTATTAGGAAAAATGCTTTGGGTATACTTTATTCGTTTTTGATTAATTTAGCTGTTTGGAATTTTCGTTGGAATTACAATTTATTGATAGACTGGTTGAATTATATTAAAGTTATGATTTGACGTGGAAATTTTGTCTTGTATATTAATTAAATATTGTTCACAGTTTAGGTGAAGATTTATTGAAGTGAATCTCGTTCTGCAAGCTCTGGCCTCGATTTTTTTCAACGAAGAATTTTTGTGGATCCTTCAAACAATATTTTACATCAAAATACGTAAGGAATTTCCTATATGTCGAAATCTTTTTCCGGAAAAAAATTTTCGCTGATTTGTTTTAGCGAAAACAATTTTTTTTCAAACATGTACCATTTCATTAAAAATCAACTATTCTCTATTTCCCTACGTACTTAAAAGGCACATCTTATATAGAACTCAAATTATTTTGAATTTTCATTGCAGGTCAAATATTGAAGGAGAACTCTTGTTGGCTGCAGGACACTATCAGACAAAGGTGACTCGTTTCACTCAGCTTCAGCGCCACCATTTTGTTACAAAATCTTGTAAAACAATTTGAAATGATACTTGAAAGTATTTAGTACCTATAAAATTATATTCCAAAAGATTATGGGTGTGAAAAAGCTGTAAATACTCGATTTTCGAATTCTAGCGCAACCTCTCTTGATTCATGTCGCGACTTTCTACTAACTTTAAATGCGTTTATCTCAAAACTACATTTTTCAAGTCGGCCGGACTCATAACTCAAACAGATTTCAACCGATTCACTTGAAATTTTAACTGTACATTTAGAATTATATTTTCTGAGGCACTACGTAGGATTTTCTTATTATATTGCATAGGTCCTTTTTTATAAGCAATTTTCTGACGACTTTCTCATGGCATTTTATACTTTTTGTTTTAGAAATGCGCCATTTTGACAAAAAACAATATATTAAAAAATCCTACGTACTTCTATAGCTATTCTTATATATAATCGAAAAAACTTTAGTGTCTCATCATAACTCAAAAATTATAGGAGCGGCCGTTGACCTTCCAGAAATAAAGGCGTCATCGAAAAAGTGCTGCACAGTCGCCATTTCGACATGTATCGCTGTGAAAAAATAATTTTATATAGTCAATTACGTCTATAATAAAACCCCTATTTTGTAATTCTGATTTATTTTATGGTTTCGCTGAAAAAAAATCACAAAATATGCCCTTTTTGGCCTCTAGAGTGGCCTAAGGCCTTAAGTCGGGTTGGGCTGCTAGCGCGCACACTGGGCCAACTAAACAGTCTGGTTGGTGGTGAGTGCGCAGACCAGCCAAGAGTCGGCCGATTGCGCTCGATTAATTTCCTAGTTGGTAAGCTGCTCTTGAAGAGAGCGGTCGCGTAATGAAAATGAATATAATATTATCCAGGAATATTATTATTGCTTTTATACAACGGAGGAGAAGAATCAAGAAGAGAAACCGACAGTATTGGGTGCATCCCATCTACAGTGATACATTATTGCAAGGAAAGTTTTACACGATGCATTCCAAATTACTAGATTTCCCGAAAAAAAAATTGCCTTTTATGGAATGAGCGTAATCAGCTTCAATGAACTTTTCAAATTAATTGGGCCGCAAAAGTGAAAGAGGATACAAATTTTAGACTTTTTATACCTGTGGAGGAGAGATTGAGCGTTACGATACGTTAAGATAAACCACAATTATTATTAATTATCTTTTATTAGAATTAAAATCACAAAGTGAATTGAAACTATCGGCTGAGTCAGCCGACTAGACAATCGGCAAGTGTGCGCGCGTGGAACCCGTGCCATACGGATTTAGCAGTCGGCCGATAGTCCGCCGACAATTCAGTTTGACGGCAATCGTCTAGCCCATCAAACTTATTTATCGGCCGATACAAAATCGTTATAATGTACGCACTTCCATACATCTTCATACTGATTAAGAACCCGACTAAACTATCGGCCGACAAAAGGCCAGCAGTCTGCGGGGGCTCTAAGCTTAACTCCCGAAGTCATTTTCATCATTTCGTATATTGCAAGTGCATGCGGTAGGTACTCGTACTTTATACATACAGTACGTGTACGTATGAATAATATACCCACCCACACACACACATACACACACACACACACACACACACACACACACACACACACACACACGCACACACACACACACACAAAACAAGCGCTTCCGTTTCGCTCGATTTACTGGGTAGGGACGCTTTTTCCGATGTTCCGGTCAATCGTTCCGGCTAATCGAACCTCTGGACGCGACTGCCCCGATCACGTTGTTGGATCAAACAGTGAGACGCCTCATTCCCATTATGCGATGTACACACATATATACAGCTGACACCAGAAACAAAGACGGACGCTTATTAACCCATTTACAGCTGACGTCGGTATCGGGAGTCATCGTACCTTTTTCACGGATAAATATCGACTGAGTATTTATGGCCAATTGATATTCATAACGTCGAACATAAATATTCAACGCCCGTAATATATGCAGACTTTATTCTGATATTTGTTTCATATGTTGTTAAATAAATTTTCTTGTTCATTCTTTGTTTTTGAAGAATTTATTACTTCACTGGTGTTTTTCTCGAAACAATGTTTTAGAAAAAGGTGTAAGTCGTACCTCAAAATTTATTCGTCTGATTCACTTCAAATTCGGACAGAGCATAGTTTATAACATTTTAGATCGTACGACCGTATGATTGTTTTATATGTTTATCCATTTTTTAGGCATTTTCGTGATATTCAAAATTTTATTAAAGCAACCGGTCATGCGAGAGTTTTATTATTATATTAAGGCCTTAGGCCACTCTAAAGGCCACAAAAGAGCATATTTTGTGATTTTTTTTTCAGCGAAACCATACAATAAATCGGAATTACAAAATAGAGGTTTTATTATACACGTAATTGACTATACAAAATTATTTTTTCACAGCGATACATGTAAAAATGGCGACTGTGCAGCATTTTTCCGATGACGCCTTTATTTCTGGAAGGTCAGAAATTATAGGAGGCCGCTCCTATAATTTTTCAGTTCTGATGAGACACTAAAGTTTTTTCGATTATATATAAGAATAGCTATAGAAGTACGTAGGATTTTTTTTATATATTGTTTTTTGTCAAAATGGTGCATTTCTAAAACAAGAAGTATAAAACGCCATGAGAAAAACGTCAGAAAATTGTTTATAAAAAAGGAAAAATGCAATATAATTTAAAAAATCCTACGTAGTGCCTCAGAAAATGTAATTCTAAATATACAGTTAAAATTTCAAGTTAATCAGTTGAAATTTGTTTGAGTTATGAATCCGGCCGACTTGAAAAATGTAGTTTTGAGATAAACGCGTTTAAAGTTAGTAGAAAGTCACGACATGAATCAAGAGGGGTTGCGCTAGAATTCGAAAATCGAGTACTTAGAGATTTTTCCCACCCATAATCTTTTGGAATATAATTTTATAGGTACTAAGGTACATTTTTAACAAAAAAAAATCGCATTTTGAAAAATCCTAAAGTGGCCTAAGCCCTTAAAAGTACATTTTTTTAATTTTCTTTTGAAACGCTCCTAGTTACCAGACAAACCTACCCCGATTGGCCATGCAGCAACAGCGCCACTCTCCTTGCACCCAAACAATCAAATAACTTGATTGTTTTGTCAATATTTTTCAACAAAAAAAAACTCAAACTTGGCAAGACTATGTATTCATTCTATATAAAAACCCAACCAGTCATGGCAATACTCTTATCGAATAGAAATATTGAAAAATGACCTCTTTTTTGTGCTCCGACACCCGTTAACTATACACAAAAAGTTTTTTTTATCGATAGAAAACGCGTTTTTCACTTGGTATATATGCGTGAAGGTAATTTAAGATTGAGTTTTGCTTGTTCCGACCGTTCAGACCCAGACAGCTTGGAGTAAAGCATCTCTCATGGACGATTTCACACGTGACTAGTTCATTTTACTGTGAATGCATCGTTGAACATTCTTCTCTCCGACAATCGACGAGCACGTCGATGTTCTCCAAACTATGCGGAAAGCACGCCTTTGTTAGCGACGGTTATCTGTCAGGAGAGTGGAAGAACATTCCTTCTTTTTTTTTCTTTCGAAGCTCAATATACTCCAATGGCTCCGAATACACTTGGTGACTGGAGAATGGACTTCTGCCCACGAATCCTGTCCCGCGGTATCGCTAACACGTTACGATACATCGTGTAGCTATATACTATATATATATATAGCCGTTTATCTCAGCAAAGAACTGCTTCTCCAGTTACCGCAAGGAAGACAAGACGTTATCACAAATCGTCAACTAATTACCTCCGTATCGTTGAGGCGCGTGTACACAAGAGAGAGAGAGAGAGAGAGAGAGAGAGAGAGAGAGAGATATGGCGATGGAGAGGTGGGGGTGGGGGTAGAAAGGAGTGGAATCGACGACGGATATTTACGATCGTAAACGATGTCATTGGCAATTAGAACGATTGGAGCTCACGCGGAAGCGCACCCTGTCAGTTTGCCCACGGCTTCTCGCTCGATGCGCACTCTCGCGCGGACAATTTTCGACGTATATATGTGCGGATGCGCAATGAGATTGTCGATACATATAATCAAAGTTATACGGGAACGGTGCATTATTTTTCTTGTTCCGGTCTGATAGAGAAGAAAACAAAAAGCGACGAAAAAAAAAATATGCTCGTTCGTATGCTAAATGAACTCCCCCATTGATACGATCCCGGTAGGTAGTGAAAAGGGCACTTCGCTGGGGAAAATGCTTGAATGTATCCCGTATTTCAATATGGCAAAAATTGTGTTACGTAAAAGTATAATTTTACTATGTGTCCGAGTTTGAAATTTGAAAAATACTTTATTACCTAGTTTACTAGCCTATGATCTTAAGGGGGGAAATCCCTTTAGACGCCCGAAAATGAGTTATTTTTTATTAATTTTTTTGAAGGTGATAAAATAATCGTATCATTTAAAAATTTTGACATTATCTTATTACAACTTTTATGTGGTCATTTTTTTTAACAGAACAAAATGGCGGCGTTATAAGGTATTCCTTCGAGCGTCTTTTGCGTGATATCAAAAAGTGTTCTATTTGTCTGTTTTTTTCTATTGATCTGAAACAAAAATCGAAAATATTTTTCGATTATTGACATGTGTAGGGGAAGGATATACCTATAAAAATATGACAAAGTATAAAATTAAAAATTAATTATGCTTTTCAATGAAATTATCATATTTTTGACCATTTTCTCGACAATTTTTACCCCAAAAAAGTAATTTATTTACGCGATAACCTTAAAACTTAAGGTGTATCCTTTCGATAATGTTATAGCGAGAAATCTCCCAAAATTTCAGCCGGATCGATCTATAACTTTTTGAGCTATAACATGAGCAGTTTTTGAAAATGCAGTTTCGAGATAATCACGTTTAAAATTTCTCTAGCAGCATGCGGCCCCGGCGCGCTCTCGACTATATGTGCTATAACTTCGTAAATATTTAATATTGGGTGAAGTAAAAAGTTCTGAGCGCTTTCCGCTAGATGTCTTTAGTGAGCCATATCTCACGATGTATACGAGTACATCGCATCGGGTCATACTATACGGCGATTTAAAGGTGACATTACGCTTTAAAAAAAGTTCTTTGACAGTTTTGTGTTTGGTGAAGCCAGTTGTGTATTACAGGGTTCCAAAATGGAGGTAAAAAAATAGAAATTTAGACACATGCTTCAGTACCACTACGACCAAGGTGAAAAAGCGGAGCAGGCGGCCAAAAAAAATTGTGCTGTTTATGGACCCAATGCAGTATCGAATGCAACAGCAAAGCGGTGGTTCCAACGATTCCGTTCTGGTAATATGGACGTCGAAGATGAGGCACGTTCTGGTAGGCCAATCGTCGGAAATGACGATAAAATCATGGAAATCGTCGAGTCGGACCGGCATGTGAGCACTTATCCCATTGCCCAGGAACTGAAGATTAGCCAGAAAACCGTTTGGAACCATTTGCATAAGGCTGGTCTCAAGAAGAAGCTCGATGTATGGGTGCCACACGAATTGACGCAAAAGAACCTTTTGGACCGAATTGATACCTGCGATTCTTTGCTGAAACGTAACGAAATCGACCCATTTTTGAAGCAGATGGTGACTGGCGATGAAAGATGGGTCACATACGAGAACAACAGCCGAAAAAGGTCGTGGTCCAATCGCGGTGAGCCGGCCCAAACGATCGCCAAGCCCAGATTAACGGCCAAGAAGGTTTTGCTGTGTTTGGTGGGATTGGAAGGAAATCATCCACTATGAGCTGCTCGCACCGGGCCAAACACTCAATTCGGACCTCTACTGTCAACAACTGACCAGATTGAAGCAGGCGATCGACCAGAAGCGGCCAGAATTGGCCAATAGGAAGGGTGTTGTGTTCCATCAAGACAACGCCAGGCCGCACACATTTTTAACGACGCGCCAGAAGCTCCGAGAGCTTGGATGGGAGGTTCTATCGCTCCCGCCGTATAGTCCAGACCTGGCACCAAGCGATTATCACCTTTTCAAGCATTTGCAAAATTTTCTTGATGGTACAAAACTGGCCTCAAGAGAAGCTTGTGAAAATGAGCTGGTCAAGTTTTTTACCAATAGGGACAAGGACTTCTTCAATCGCGGAATTATGAAATTGCCTTCAAAATGGACAAAAGTTATCGAACAAAACGACGCATATTTTATCTAAATCGGATAACCCTAACTATGTTAATTTTATCGTCGAAATAAAGCGAAAAAACGCTCAGAACTTTTTACTTCATCTAATATTTCTATTTTTCGATTTTCCAGTATACTCTTAATACATTATACTTTCGAAATATGTGAAAAGAATCGATTTTTTGAACATTGTAAGGGGTTTCCCCCCCTTAAGGCTAATTTGCAACAAAAATATTGTGAAAAATTAAAAAATTAACCGAGTTGGCATGATTTTTGCGAAGGTTTTCTTCTTTTGTGAAGGATTCTCTTCTTTTGCGTTCTTCTCGAACACTATGTTTTGTGAAACGGCATAAATCGTATCTCAAAATCTATTCTTCCGATTCACATTAAATTCGGGCGGAGCCCAATTTATAACTATTTCCATCCTATGACCAGATGATTTTTGACACGTTTATCCATTTGTTAATAGCAAATTGTCAAACTTATTTTATTTCTTTGGATATCAAACTTTTTTTTCTACAGCTTGCCATTTTCACAATTGCCAAAATTTCTAAACCATCCGGTCATACGGGGTGTGTAAATTAAGTAAATGAGACTGGCAACGTAGCGTTCGATCTGGCAACACTTGGAACGCGGGACTTGGAGGGGCGGCAGGTGAACATGTGATACGCCTTCAGTACGAGTTTGAACTCGCCAGAGTCATTTGGTTGTCCGTAGGGATTGTTTTTCGTGAAACAGTTTTTTCTAGTGCGTTCTGAAAATGAATGACATCAATGTCAAGCGACGACGGTATGCTATCAGGTTTTGCTTCAGACTTGGGCACAGTGCAACGCAAAACTTCAGCAGGCCTACGGAGACAGTGTTTTGTAAAGGGTCCCAGATTTTCTTCAAGGGCTCAAACTTCGATAAAGGTTCATGCCTGTGAGACCAAACATCAAGAACAACAGGGTGCTGCATCATGACAATGAGAGCCTTGGCACGCAGCAATTTCAATAAACGAGTTTTTATCCAGTAAAAATATTCCTGTGATTCCTCAGCCTCGTTAATCGCCTGACTTAAGTCCTTGTGACTTTTTCCTCTTCCCGAGATTGAAAAATCACCTCAAGGGACGTCATTTTTGAACACTCGAAAACATTCCAACAGCCGTAACCGACCAGCTGAAGGCAATTCCAGTATTCGAGTTCCAGCACTGCTATGAGGATTGGAAGAACTGTCTCCAGTGCTGTGTCGTTTCACATGAAAGTTAGTTTGCGGGAGAAAATATTGAATTGGAATTCTATTCGAATAGAAAAAATTGAAAATCAGTCTTATCACTTAATTTACACAACCCGTAGGAAAGTTTTATTATTACACTAAAAGTACATTTTATTTTTCACCCCAAATCACCCATTCTGCCATACCCACCTACACCGGTTGGCAATGCAGCAAAGGCACTTTCGTTAAACAATAATCACTTCATTGTTTATCAATATTTTTCAACTAAAAAAAAAAACTCAAACGGGGAAAGGTTATCTATTAGTTGTATCTAAAATCCCAACCTCGTACTCCAAATATTCTCATAAAAAAAAAATATTGTGGTACAGTACCACTATGTATTGTTATTCTAGCACAAAGACGCGCGGTGAACGATGGGGAAGCTGGGCACTTTCGGCGCTCGATGCAGCTGAAGACTATAAACAATTTCTCCACTCGTCTATCCTATATGCCCGCCCGCGTTCCCCCGCCTCGCCTTTTGATATATATATATATATATATAAACCTCGCTCTCGGATATCGTAAATTACACGATAAGAATGTCGGCGGCTGCTTATCCGGCACACGGATAATAGTACTATGGCTCCGCCGTCTCGTTTCACAGGCAATCGAGATGCGGGAGCACTTTGACTCCCATTTAAACCATAAGTGTATGTATACTTGCTGCAAATACATACACAGGGTGTCCATCAAAGATCGCCGTTTCATGATAAAAGCGATGGCCTATCGAACTGCCTCGATGGCAAAATAAAAAAAATCAATTAAAAAAAAATCTTCACATGTGTCATACGCCACAGACGATAGTTTGGAAAATAAAAGTAGACTTTCGAGCAAATTTATAAACTTTTAAAGAACGTACATTTTTATTTTTACCGTAGAGCTTCTTCACAGAAGCGTCGACTGAACGGTCACCCATCTGAGTACAGGCACATTTTTTTTTTTATACTCGTAAATTACGGCTTTGGCGGCTATGCAGAATGTCCCTGTTGACGACACCTTGTAGATTACGTAGCAATGGGTACGCGTGCATAGCCGGGTGATTAGAGAAGAGGCGTAACTCGCCCCATTTGGAGGTAGACCAACTCGGGTATTGTTTTTTTTTTTTTTTTGAAAGGCTGAATGCGCGCGAATGTTGTGAGGATTTGGACGTATGTGGTGAAACTTGAATAGTTCAACGAGCCATAGACGAGCGGTGATCCTTCAACGAGAACCGCCCCCTCAATTGAGATCCAGCTGTGGTATTTCCTATAATTAAAGGTTCTTCGTACCACCCAAGCTCTCTCCATACTGAATCGTGCCTTTTTCTTTCGAGTCTTTTCTCCGGGCTTTTGTTTCTTTGTAACATTAACGACACTTTAATATGGCCGCGGCGCAGACTGGTATTACCTCTTGGAGAATTTTTTTTTTCTTTTCCTTTACCCCTTCACCATTTTTTGCGCTGTCAACGATACAAAGTGGAACACACAGCGAGCATTCTAGCTGAATTGAAATGAATAGCAAGTATATCGTAGATTCGCGAAGAGCCCGGACAAGTGTATGCGTATATGGGGTGAATGAAACTACGTAGGAGGCTCCGGAGACGAGAAAAAGTTGCGTACAACGCGCAGCTCGGACTTTCGTCGAGGCTAGTATCGTGGTGCCAGTGGATTTTCTTGGAAATAACGCGCGGAGGAAATTGCTCGGCGTTTTAATTGATCTTAGAGTCCATTCATCGATGACGCCAAATGGAGCTGGATAACGAACTTGCGGAACTTTGAAAGCGAACTAAATTAATCAGCAATGTGGAAGTTTATTTGCACAATTTTATTTTGTACAATGGAATTTAAGGATATTTTTTTTTTTATATTGAATTTGATCTTTCTTTCTCCTGGTATATCCTTCGTGTCGTGATTCCTTTTCCAAATTGTCCTGTTATTCTTCCTATCGTGATTCTTTTTTTCAAGATGTCTTGTTACATTTCCTTTTTCAAGTTATCCTGTCATCCTTCCTGTCACCCTTTCTCCTTCAAGTTCAAATTGATGAAGAAAATTCAAGCTGAATTCAATCGTTAAAATTCTCGTATAATACTCTACTTATGGGCAAATAATTATTCAAATATCTCAAATTTCAAGAAAGTTACATCGTCAAAATGTTTTATCGAAAGTTTGAACCGCCTTAAAGTCCGGACACTTCCCGAGCTTCTCAGAAAACTGCGTCGCGACCTCTCTGGTATAATACTCCATTTATGTGAAAGAAATTATCCAGTCGAACAGCGGGTTGAAATGCAACCACTTGACAATAAAAATTTGTCCATTTTTTTTCATCTTTCGCTCGACAAAACAATCGGAAAAGCTTCGACCTATTATCGGCAATAGGCATTTCTTGAAAAAGCCAGCATACTTTTGCTTGCTCACAAACACGAATAGCCAAATTGCCATTTTCAGTTGAATTTTCCATTTTTCAATTCACTCCCACTAATTTTTAATATAATGGATCCTTAATTACGAGTTGACAGCTATTTGCACAATGTATTTTATAAGAGTAGCGTGTGCAGCGACGAACAGACGAGAATAAAATGCTTACACACGATAATTATTTGGAGTTTTGTCTGGGCTAAAGTTACGAGGTGTGTCGAGGCGCGGGGAAATCCCCTCGGTCGATCGGACATGCATGTAATTACCAAGGCGAGAGCGAAAGAGCTCAGTCAGGAGAGAGTACGAGAGCCACTCGGCCGAGTCCTCTTCGAAACTCCCTCACAACGCGACCGCATTGCTTTGTTCCTTCAAGCCTCGAATAACCCTCAATTACCCAGCCTCATGAGCAACGCACGTTTTTGACGAGGTGCAAAACACACCTTATCATGTGTAAACATAAATGAATTTTTTAGAAAAAAAAAAAACTAGACGCGATCTGAGCCCATGTTATTGTCGATTCGACCTTTGGAAAATAAGACATACCAAAGAGCACCCTTAACAATAAAAAAAAGCCTTGAAATGTCAAAAAACTTGCACATTCCATATAATTGTATTCCGTTCATGAAGCTACTACCATGAGCAAGTCGATTTCTAAACGTTGACTGTCTCAACGTTTTGGAAGTGAAGTGAAAGAATGAGAAATCAATGTACGAGTTTCCAATCTTCACAATTTTTTCTCTAAAAGTTTACATTTCTCTTATAATTAATAATTATTATAATAACATCTTGCACGATGCTTCATCTCCACAGAATGATTTAAACCGATACCAAAAAAATTGTCCAAGTTGCATCCCTGCAAAACATGTCTCTAAAAATCCATTTAAAACCTTTCACCGATTTGCACGAAAGTCATTTAGAGCATACGTCATATGATGCACTACTGACGTGCAAAAGTTTAGTCAAATATGTCAAAAACCGAAACTTTCGACTGTGCAAAAAGATTTTTACAGATATTTTGCTGAATCCCATTTATTCAACCTATTGGAACATTCCGAACACCTCTACTGAAAACTCGTAAAAATATGTTCCGCTGAATGAAAACTTCCTCTAAGATGAAGAAAGTGTTCCTTGAGGTTTTGTCAACCCCATTCAAGTCTCACTCACCCTAGGATTCGATAAGGCTCTCGCCAAGAGTAAAAAAGGAGTCACGATCCCTGAAAATTGATTGTAGCCATTTATCGACCAGGAAGAGAACGACACTGGCAGGAAACAATTAGCCAAAGTGTATAGGCGCCCAGTAATATTGATGACGAGTAATGCAACGCTGGCGAGAGCTGCGGAACCCCGGGGTATTACCGGCAAATAGTATAGCAATGGGGACACGCAGCGGAAATTATTCTTCGATGAAAGGGTAAACCGACCACCAAAGGGGGCAATCCCGAGGCTGGTCGTTTGCTAGAGTTGCCACTCTCTTATCTCATTCCTCAGTCGTAGTGGTCAACGAAGACGCCCGGAGCAACTTGGGACAGTCGTTCTTCTTCATCCCGCTCTTGACTCTTCTGCATTAGCTCCTGGTATGATTTGCTTGGATCTTAGCATGGGCAACAATTTTCTGAATAAGGTCTTAGAAATGTAGACAGCGGTTGATTGAGGCTTGAGGTATATGTCGCCTCGAAAGAGGACCATGACGGTTGAGGACATTGCTCAGGGTCTCTGCGGGGCAGGCAGCAAGAGAAACGCATATGCTTAAGGAATTACACCACCCTGAAATTTTAGAAAAATCGCTTTTTTGTTTTAATTTTTTTCTCATAGTTTGAACCTTAAAAAAAATGTTAAGCTGAATGCGAAGCCTGTACCTGCAATATTAACAAAGATATAATTTTTTTCTACCGCACTGTGCAGCGCTTCCTTAGACAGATTCACCCTTCGCTTCTATGAAACTAGTACCCGTAAATACATTTTTTCTTGGAAGCTCCGATTCCACTGTCGCAGGTTTAGAAGAATACAATCAAAACTGTATCGAAAGCATAAACGCTATGAAATGGAAAATCGCACCGAAAATAAGTTTCAGTGGTATGGAAGTAATTGAAATAGCTACTTACATCGCTACATGTATTTATAATGATGGCTAAAATAATATTTTCTTAATATTACACGTATTAAACATAACCATCGGAAGTAATTGTTATGACATGTGTAATGACGAAGACGAGCATCGTATATCGCTTGATGAAAAACCCGCGCAAGAAACTACAAATGAGGCTAGAACAGCTCGAAGAAGGTCAAGATTATCTCTCGAGGACCAGCAACTTGCTGAGGAAGGACCCCAATATGGAGCAGGAATCATCGATTAACTATACAACAAGGTATGTCATAAATTTTCAATGTTTTTTACTGTTGAAGCCGCGTCAAAACTTTAAACGCGTTTTTCTCGAAACGACATTTTTCGAATTTGCGGGAAAGATAACTCAACAACAGCTATTCCGATTGATTTGAAATTTATACCATACATTTGTAACATAATTATCTCAATCCGTACGTAGGATTTTTTCTAATCTTAACTGTTTTTATTTAATTAAAGTTTTTAAGTAAAAATTTTATATGAAAAACAAACATAAATTTCTGCGTGATACCAAAAATCCATTTTTTTTCACAAAATCCTATGTAGCGCCGTGTATTTAACCTAACCCAACAAAATATTTTCATTCTTTTATGTTTCAGATGAACCGTGAGGCCATTAGGATTCTCGGAGATTGAAGGTGGAAAAAAAAACTTGACGCGCGCGGAGGCATGTATATCCGCAAATTATCAATATTTTTCGATTTAAAAAATACATTTAAGAAGCTGAAAACATGTGCTAAAACATGTAAAGATAGAAAAAACATCTGCATTAGTTTAGCTACAAAATATTCATGAATACCGAGTCCTATTCTAGGCTCTCAGGGTAATGAGCCTTACCTATAAAATTATATTCCAAAAGATTATGAGTGTGAAAAATCTCTAAGTACTCGATTTTCGAATTCTAGCGTAACCCCTCTTGATTCATGTCGTGACTTTCTACTAACTTTAAACGCGTTTATCTCAAAACTACAATTTTCAAGTCGGCCGGATTCATAACTCAAACAAATTTCAACCAATTAACTTGAAATTTTAACTGTATATTTAGAATTACATTTTCTGAGGTACTACGTAGGATTTTTTTTATTATATTGCATTTTTTCCTTTTTATAAACAATTTTCTGACGATTTTCTCATGGCATTTTATACTTTTTGTTTTGGAAATGCGCCATTTTGATAAAAAACAATATATAAAAAAAATCCTACGTACTTCTATTCTTATATATAATCTTCTATTCTTATATATAATCAAAAAAACTTTAGTGTCTCATCATAACTCAAAAATTATAGGAGCTGTTGGTCCGGCCGTTGACCTTCCAGAAATAAAGGCGTCTTCGGAAAAATGCTGCACATTCGCCATTTTGACATGTATCGCTGTGAAAAAAATAATTGTTTATAGTCAATTACGTGTATAATAAAACCCCTATTTTATAATTCCAATTTATTTTATGGTTTCGCTGAAAAAAAAATCACGAAATATGCCCTTATTTTGCCTCTCCAGTGACCTAAGGCCTTAAACACGGGCGCCTGTAACGGTCGCCAAATGCGAATAATCAAACTTCGGGTTACGTAAAATAAACAAATTTCAGCTAATAAATGTGTCTACTGCATAAGATTAAATGTTCAGAAATGTTATTTATCGTTTTTTCCTTATTTACATCGCGAATACGTTATTGACCAAGTTGAAATGTCTCAAACGCGCGATTTAGTACTCAGTAGCTGGTACCCCTGGGCTCAGATACGCACGCTACATCGTGAGCGCTCAGCTGTCAAACATCTTTCGCGAATCTAGTTTTGTGTTTGACAAAAATAAAAAGATGGAAAGTCAAAATCCAAAACGAAAAATATTACAATCGTCGGTTAAAGCAAGTAGAAAATGGAAAGCAGCGAAAAGAAGTATCCGAGCCAGAAAATGAATGCGCAGTCGGGAGAAGACGCACAACTGATTTTAACATTATGTCGAAACAAAGCCACTGCAGCTTCGGTTAAAATAAATTATGGATAAAAAAATATTAAACATGAAGAAAAACGATGCCAAATATCCGTTAAGTTTGTTTAATTGGTAATAAACAAATTTTAATTATCATCTTTTTGCGAACATTTTGTGTTGTCTTACTCTCTCTTGTGATCATGCGGAACAAAAATAGCAATAATGATGAAAAATATTTAAATACTCTTTAAGAAACCGTGGTAAGAAAGTTATAACGAGGAAGCAATAGTTTGTACGTTTCTAATTGAGGCACCTATTAAAAATGGCCTACTTGACAGCAACGTTGGTACGTGACGTAGCGCGGTTTTATCGTTTCCGCAATTGAGCTAAAATTTTCTGTTTTATTTCAAGAATATCTCGACAACGAGGCAGACAAAACGCTATACTCTTCGTTGAAATGATTCATAAAAATGTCAAGAATTTCTTCCGCCTATTTATATTTCATTCCTAAAATGTTTATTATGTTGCGAGAGTCGTATCAGAGTTATCGTATAGCTTTTGATATGTCGCCCGTGTATGAGTGCCTAACTTTAATAATTAATTGTTCAACAATCATGCAAACGAATGACTTGAAATTTTGCCCGAAGTCGTAATACTTGTTCGCAGATATCCTCAATAAATTTCAACAAATTCTGAATATTGCGCAATAGCTCAACAACCTTCTCAAAGAAGCCTTTTGATCAATTTCACTGAGGTTCTTCGTCCGTCAATTTTTTACTGAATCTATGAGCCATATTTCAGAAATAACATGCGTCCGAAAAGTCATAAGCAAGACATCATCGTCCTCAACGTCATCAATGTCCAGACTGATATAAACATTTGACCGATGACATTTTTCATTCAATTGGAAGATAGTACTAGTGCCATCTGTCGATAACAAAATCTGTCTGGATCTTAATGCACATTGACGTACGATGACATTCCGACAATGTTTTCGGTTAGGACCTTTTGAGAGTATGTGACTTCTGGATTTTACCAGGTTACGAATGAAGCCTCAGATATAGCTGCACTCCTTGTCCGGTTATGGCTACTGTTATTACTGCCCCGCTATAACGCCTCATGCAGTATCTTAGCTATGCTCGTCACACATCGTTGTATATACGCTCGTTCGCCATACGCAAAATACACGTGCCGCTAAGCCAACCATTGTTTTCCCAGTGAACGTCACAGCAGCGTCCGACGCTCGGTCGTTTCAACGGAACACCCTGATTGATGCGACGCTACTTGCGCGGCCACTACGGAACTGTCCCATTCGCACGCACTGTATTGCGCACTTCATTCTTCCCTCGTACATTCCCACTGACGACTTGGGCAATCACGAGCGGTAATCTAGAATAATCGTATCCTGGATAAAAACATCACCAAGTATCCCATCCGAAAAATGTCCTGAAGGGACATGATGGTCATCATTTGACAGCTTATCGCTTCCACCTGTTTCACTTTCTGATACAAGTTTCTGGAGGAATCTCAATCTATTCTTTCGAGAGTCATGTCTTCGTTATATTTTCAGGCAAGATATGCTGCGAATACCCACAAGGAACATCAAGCCTGGCTGACATTCCATCCTCGCGTTCACCGTTTCTCACATCAGCTGTTCCATACAGGTGTCGTCCCTCATAAGATGGTAACGTAGACATATCCAAGGGTACGCGAAGAGGGCGTAGTCGATGAAGGCGTGAGGCATACGCAGACGGAAGTCAGCTTTGGATCATTATCGGACATTGAAAAACAAATCGGCTCGTGTTCGTTGTGGTAATAATATTATATCTCAACGTGCAGCCCATCTCGAATGCGAGACACGAACAATCGTTGACACAAGGCTGCCGGGCAATGATGGTCGCAAATGTTTCCAGCACTCTTTGGCACAAGTCAATCGTATTCGTATATCATCGATGAATTCCGGAAGAGTAAGAGGAAAAAAAACACTTTGTACAATGACCATGGCACTTTCCAGCAAAAGACAAAACATGACCTAGACTTGAATCATCTTCCGGTTCTGCCTTCGTCTTCAGGTCTATTCAAGTAGGAGTGTGAAACGATCTGGCTGTTATCGTTTGAGGTACTTGAGTCATCGGGACAAAGACCAAACACGTCTGTCACACTTTGCAGCTCGTTAAACACAGTACGATGATTTACATTTCTCTCGAAGCAATCAGCCGTAAGAACTGAAACGGAATGTCTGCCAAGCATGCCTAATAAAATCAGTAGGCTCCGACTTTACGAGCGTTGGTTATTGTGCGCGTGAAGGCTTTGCGTCATCCGCGGACAGTTCGGGTAACGCCCTCTACTGGAATAGGGACAATACAGGGACTTCGGAATAATTTGTATCAACGAGTTGAACTGTATAATTTCATTCACGAGAAATCACGCCGTGTAATTCGAGGTATTACGATCGAGGGGAGGCGCGATGCCAACCCCGGCTTGATCAGGCCACGCTTCTTTTTTTTATGGTCATGGATATGCGTCACTAAAACATGTGCTTTATTGAGTTTGAAACGATTGCGCGCACGTACCGCAATCTCAATGAGACAATCTCGCAATGATTTATAAAGACTTGGGCCAAACTTTGTGGAGACTAAATTGGATAGAGCACGTTTCGAAGAAAAATATCGCACTGCGGAAATTGATGCACAATTGCGCGTCCACTAAACTTTCATTGTACAAACGGACAGCCCTGCAGGCTTTGAAATTGACAGAATTGGAGATCAGACATCCTGTAAATTAGGATCGGTCGAAGAAAAATTTTTCATTCATTTTGTCTCTTGCGATTTCCAAAAATTATATTAGCTACGAGACAAATATTCAATTTGTGGCTGATTTATTTCCCTATTCGATTTACACGATAGATAGGCTCTTTGCTTTCAAACTCAAATCATTCGACGACTAAGTAATATTTCTTAAATGCGGTTGAAAATTCTTAAAACTAAACCTAGCAGGATTAATATGCGTTTTCAAAATCTCGATATCATGATTTTTACTCAGATTGAAACTATTTGAAATAGCTTTTTTTTTTATCGAACAAAAATGCATGCATTTTTCGAGTAGCTTTCTATTCATGTAAAAATAATATCTACAGCTTTAAAGCTGTCTAAAGCTGTAAAAATTTTAAGGGATTTTGAAGATTTTTGTTTCAGGCCGGCCTTGAGAAACCAATTATTTCCTTATTGTTTATTTCGATATATGTTTATGGGCTATTTATATTTATTTACAATATTATCAGTATTTATTTATATTCATTTATAATAAAGTTTATTCATAAGTTTATTATTATAATAATTAAACGTTATTATAATAGTTCTTATTCAACTGTTCAACATAAAAAAATGGGCCCGCGTGAATTAAATTGTCAAAAAATGATTCACTGCTGCCATTCAGATGTGAATTAGAGAGCTCAAATTTGACACGATTTCTTTTCATCCCAATTGATCATTTTTGCAAGGGTAAAAGGTGGGCTTTTTTTATTCTCGACACTCCTTACCATACGTACACACACCCAGTGCACGTACGGGGTGTTTCGTGTGAAGTGGAACTATTTTTAACCGCGGGTAACACGTTGAACCATCGAAACAGCGAAGGGCGCCTGAGACATAGAATTAAGAAGAGTGCTCGCTCAAATCTTGTTATCCAGGCCGGCTTTTTTCATTTCACATTTTTTACAACGGCGCGTTCACGGATTAGTCGACATCCACATATAACTTTTTCCCACAAATCGTTCCACTGCGTAAAAAATATCACGTATCCGGATGAAAAATGGGCACATATGCATGTGTTTTGTATGTATGGTAAATGTTACGATTTATAGAGAGCTCATGGGCCCCAACCTGGAACCGTTATTCTCGAGACAACTGGGGCCTGTGGTTGATTAGAGTGACGGAAGATGAGAGTATGGAAGAGAGAGAGGGGGAGACAGTGCGAGAAAGGGGGGAGTGAGAGTGAGAAAAAGGAAGAGAAAGAGGAAGAGAGAACGAGGTTTTGCTTTATGATTCGAAGGCGTGGCCCGATTATTAATCATATTGTTGATAGGGCAGGGACAAGAATTCTTCCGACTATACCGCACACGAAATATACTCTATGCATTATTACCTATACGCAACCACCGCTTAGTTACCTAACATGCAAAGCAGCGTCTACTTTTATCAAAGCCAAGGTTTTTTTTCCGAACTTGAAGTTAAAACGATTGGAGGTTTGAAAAATAACCGCGGGTTGGAAACAACCCATCAATTGGGTTGGAAGACTTTTATTGGAATGAAAAACAACCTTAGGTTGGAAAACATCACTTCAATTGGGTTGGAAAACAACCCTTTGATTGAGTTGGAAAACAGTCCTTCAATTGGATTGGAAAACAACCCTTGAAGCGGGTTGAAAAACAACCTCGGGTCGGCAAACAACCTTCAACAACAACAAAATAACCAAATAAATGGTAAATCCAATGGAGTGACCACTAACCCAAATGTTTCAACTCTTCACTACACTTACACTTTGTTTTCTCAAAAATCGAACGCTGCGTCCAGAGACTACCACACGGAAAACTGTTACCCACTTAGGATTTCCATAATCTAGAACAGCTGACAAAAATGTTACAGAAGAATTTCCATCGGCGAAAGTGTTCTTTCTGATGAGAGCGATCGAAGATCCAAACGTTCTAGTGCCATAAGACAGAAATTTGGAAATTATTCGTTCTCCTTGATAAAATTGACAAAAAAAGACACTAAAAATTGACTTGATAAAATTAACACTCCATGAAACGGCGAGGGCGTACAAGCTGAGCTGGGAACTGAACCTGCTGCAGAAGCGGAATCTTCGGAGTGGCGAATAGCCTCGATGATATCGCTGCTCCAGCTTTTGCTTTCGCTGGCGCTCCCGGTCATCGGTACAGCGGTGCGTGTGATGCGAAACAGAACTCTGGCCAGTTTTCATGACAGACACACCCATGTTTATATATCTTGCTAATATTATAAAATTATAGGGTCTGTCTGTGCATTCGTTTTTTAATCCGGAAATCAAGATGGTACCGTTGAAATGCAATGCTGTGACGATGTCCAGCAATTTTGGAAATTTTGTCCGATAGAACAGTCGGCGTGAAATCGGCTAAAGCTTTTTCTTCGAATCTTTGGTATGCAAAAAAAACGTTGTTTGGCCGAATTTTTCAGCATTGGATTCACCTCCAATGGCCTCCTCTTTCAGGCAAACTCGAGCACGTTTATATAAAAGTCATTTCAAAGACCGCCCTGTCCCGAAAATTTAAAGCTCGACGTACTATTTTCGACGCAGTGCGGCCTTCGATATCTCGGACGAAAGTAAAAAATCGAGCAATGCTCTTGGCTGAATTTCTGTGGCGAAATCCTCATCGTGTAATAATCGAATGTGCGGTCAGTAATTATGAGTTATCAGGGTACAAGGAAATGTCCTCTGTATATATATACAGGGTGGTCCGAAAAGTAACATCTAAAAGGAAAATATCGATGCCTCGTATCTTCCCCATGTGTGTTCTACGATCTTTTTTACTTTTAAAGAAAATACCATTTTTCGATTTCTCCTGTAGTACAAGTTTTTGACAATTTTCTCTTTTGTGTATGTACTTTTCTCTGAGAAGTTTTCAAAGCAATTAGGGGTCATTTTGACTGGTATAAGTATTTTTTTTACAAGCTTTTATTTAAATTCACTTGTTATGAGATGCTAAACGGAAAATCGATATTTCACCCACTTCCCGACTATTTATAGCTCTGAAATTTTGCAAACATGCATCTAAGAGGTGACAATGAATGATTCAACTTAAAAATAAATAAATAAATAAATAACAATAACGACTTTCTGTGAGATGCAAAACGAAAAATCGATATTTCACTCGCTTTCCGACTACTTAGAGTTCTGCAATTTTGTAAACATGCATCTAAGAGGGGACACTGCATGATTCGACTTTAAAAAATTAAAGACTAAAAAGTAGAAAATAATTTATATTTAAAGAAATATTTTTTTAAAAACAAGCTTTTATTCAATGTAGTGAAAAGTATAAAATAATTTTTCTTACCAAGCCACCTATATGTGACTATAAATAAAAGCTTGGGGCACTTAAAATTTAGACGTATAATCTTAAATTTACATAAATCCGTTAACATATAAACTGTATTTAATTTACTGTAAAACAACCTTAGATTTCTTAAATAAAAATCGGTAAACTGAGTATAAACGTGTGATAATAATTTCTCAAATTATTATTTTGCCAAATTCAATTTCAAATTCAAATCAAATGTATTAAACATTTAAAAAGCTTTTATTTATAGTCACATATAGGTGACTTGGTAAGAAAAATTGTTTTCTACTTTTCAGTACATTAAATAAAATATTGTTAAAAAAAAAAGTATATTTTTTACATATAAATTATTATCGTCTGAACTTTCGTAAGCTTTCTTAACAAAAAGTTTTTAACTTTTGATCAAAATCTAAGGCATCAAAGTCAGTGTTCAGTTGATCATTTATCAATTTCTCAGAAGTGCACTTCGCGATGGTAACATAAGTTAAACAAATCGCGAAGAAAGTACATACACAAAAAAAAAAGAAAAACCAATAAATTATTTTTTCTCGAAAACTATAAAAGATCGTAGGACATAAATGAAAGGATTTGGATCTAGATTTTTCTTTTTCACGTTATTTTTTCGGGCCACCCTGTACATATATATATATATATATATATATATATATATACGCGTGTATTTACGCACTGGAACAAACGGGAATACGTGCTCGCGGGAATAAGGCAGGTGGATCCGATCGGTGCCGAAAGGTTGACGTGAATCGGTACGCGATTTGCCTTTCTCCCATTCTCACAGAGAAAGTATTTACGTTTTTAAGTATATAGGAAATTTTCGTGCGAACGCAAAATCGCACACGAAGAATCGATACCAATCCGTGTGTATGTGTGCGTGTATGTATGCGTAATTATAGGCTCCCGTGAATCGTATGGAATGAGATGAAAATGCGTGCGGATTCTTCGCGAAAAGGAGATCGCGATGCAATCTTTCGAACGTACACGAAAATATTCGCGGTAGCAGCGAGGCTACGCCTCGCAAAACGGACTGCCAAAGCAAATAGCCTCGTACTACGCCGAGACACACGACGGCCAACACGTCTCGACTGCAATACACTGAGAAATTGCGATCTGTTATGCTTGTGCCTCTTGCTCGCGCACTTGTTTCTTCACCGAGTACGTGAACGCACACCCCCGCAGCAGCTATTTCATAAATTCACTATTTCCGAGGCTAGTAAACAATAACAGTTTACTCGTAATTTTCGTTGAATACGTTCAGGCACTCGAAACAATGACATAAGTGGTCCAGTTTCTATTCCGGGCTCTTTGCGCAACATAATAACTAAATTGACCAATTTCCCAATCGTAATATGGCAAAAAGTTGCATTTTTAGGATTTTCTAAATCTTTTATTTTTTTCACTTGGTTGTCAATGTTTTACTGCGATTGTTAGGTTGTTTTGTATTGTGCGATTATTGTTCTTGTTATTTTGCCTGGTTACTTGTTTGTTTGATTCTTGAAAGTGGAGTGACGATTGTGGAAGGAGATTAAAAAAAATGAGTCTCCTTCTAGACCTCTAATCTAGAGCCCGAAAAAAAAAGTGAACTTCAATCATTTTTCATTGATGCTCATTTTATAATATTGAAATTCTGTTTGATGGCATTTATTCTGCATATCTTCGAGAATCTTTACATATTTTTTTCACAAAATTTCGTAATAAAATGGCTGAAGTTGAAGCTGGAGGAACCGATACACTTTTGTCTGATAGTGTCCAGCGGCCGGCAAACATTACGCTGCCAATTATTTACCGATTGACTTGAGATTTTTTTTTTTGGAACCTTATAAAAACATTTTACATCGAAGTGCGTACGGGTTTTTTGATATGTTGAAAAGCTTTCGGGAAAAAAAATGTTTTCGGCGATTTTTTTTTACCGACCACTACCATTTTTCTTTCAATCATACATCATTTTATCAGAAGTCGATAATTTTTTATTTTTCACGTACTTCGGAGACGAATCTTATCTAGACATCGAATTGTTTTGAATTTTCGGTCCAGTTAAAGAATTTGAGGAGAACTGTTGCCGGCCGCAGACCAGTATTAAACAATGGTGACTCGTTTCATCAAGCTTCACCACTGGTATTTTGTTACAAAATGTTGTGAAAAAATTTGTCAAGATATTAGAAGATATGAAGCATTCTTCATCAACTGGGCCACTTTTTTTTCAACCTCTCAAATTTTTTTCAAAACCTGCCAGTTTGAAATATTAGTCAAAAGGAACGTCTGTGATTTTTTTTAGATTTTTTTAGGCGTCCGTTCAGGATTTTCGATTTTTCATTACGAACACTGTATCCGAAAAAATATTTATCAAACAAAAAAAAACTAGAATAAAAACGTTTTTATTTTTTCCGTTTTATCAAAAAAAATCAAAATCATAATTTGTCTGCATTGAGAACATTGAAATTTGGCAAAAAAAATGAGAATAACATATTTTTAAACCTAATAACACGCTTTCGATTTTGGTACAAATTTTACAGGATGTCTGTCGTTGGGTTTCGCAGACTCTTTACCCAACGACAGACATCCTGTAAAATTTGTACCAAAATCGAAAGTGTGTTATTAGGTTTAAAAAGATGTTATTCTCATTTTTTGGTTTAAACAGATGTTATTCTCATATATGCGGTTATGAGATTTCGCAGGGTTTTTATTTTTTTTCATCCTAACCATTGCAGGTACCATTCTGAAAAAATTTTCGCAGACTCTTTACCCAATGACAGACATCCTGTAAAATTTTTACCGAAATCGAAAGTGTGTTATTAGGTTTAAAAAAATGTTATTCTCATTTTTTTGCCAAATTTCAATGATCTCAATGCAGAAAAATTATGATTTTGATTTTTTTCGATAAAGCGGAAAAAATAAAAAAGTTTTTATTCTTGTTTTTTTTTGTTTGATGAATATTTTTTCGGATACAGTGTTCGTAATGAAAAATTGAAAATTCCTGAACGGACGCCTAAAAAAATCTAAAAAAAATCACAGACGTTCCTTTTGACTAATATTTCAAACTGGCAGATTTTGAAAAAATCGGACAGGTTGAAAAAAAAAGTGGCCCAGTTGATGAAGAATGCCTCATGTGTAGAATACAGGCAACTCAATGAAATTTTCATTCTATCAACTGGGTAATTATAAAAAATTGCCGAAATTCACCTTTTTCCAGGCTCTAGACGGGTAGTCTCCCTTAACATACATCGTTGAAACGCTTGACCCGCCTTGTACGTGGAAAATCGAACTTTTTTCTCTACAGCTTGCCACTTTCTTAATTTTTGAAATTTCAAATACGTATCCGGTCGTACGAAACTTTTATTATTACACTAAAAGAACATTTTTTTTATTTGTAATTTCAGAAGACCTTAGTTTCTATTCTAAACAATAATAGCTTCATTGTTTATCAATATTTTTCAATTTAAAAAAAACTCAAATTTTAGACGACTTTGAATGAATTGTGTGTAAAATTCCGATCTCGTCATCACAATACTCTCATGGGAAAAAAATATTGAAAATCAATCTGTTTCTTAGGCTTTTTGCAGCTCTGCGGACGCTGCAAAGTACGGAGTCGGCACGCCTATACGCTAACCTCCATACCAAAATCCATTCGACATCCACAAGCACACGTATACGCATGTACGTATGTACGTACGTAGCCATAGTTACATATTACATCGATATGTCAGATGGAATGAAGCTGGAGCGAAGGTCTCGTAAAATTTTGGGACCTACCGGTGAGCCCGAGCCAGGGGGGTCCTCGTGTCGAACGTTAAGGAGCCTAATGGCCGGTTCGTGTCAGCCGCCTGTCCGGTCGCGATAAATTTCTACAGCGAACCGAAAAAAGATCATATGCGCACCGGCCGTAATCTTATAATGTGTGTATAGTGGCTTGCTCGGGTGTCGGATGGACATTTCATCCCAAAAAGGCCGCACGTAATCCAACAAGAGAGAAATCTCGCAGAGTTGAACGTGCCTTTTTTTCAGACCTTTTCACATTTTACTGACAACCCGGATTTTGTTATGCTGCCAATAACTTTTCACAGGATGGGCCTCAAGCCAAGAAAACAGTTCCCACGAACCATCAATTATTACCACAAATATTCGCCACGCGATCAAAAAAAAAAAATAATCTCGAAAAGTTACTTTTTCATTCGTCATTTTAAAATTAACGTCAAAATCAACTCTATACAGAGAGGAAGAACGTCGCCGTTTCACGAAAATAAATGTGTGACGTGTACACGCTGTGTACACGTCACATTTGCCCGTCTTGAATAAGATTTCGACACAATTATATTTAATTGTATAATAGGTATTAATATAATTTCCCGACTTGAAAATATTTTTCAACAATATTATGAGTTCAAAATTGCCCAATAATAATTTATTTCTACATGAAATTTTATTCGCAAAAAATTGCAAGCCTGCCGAAAACTCATTGTATTGTCATGCTCAATTTTGCAGCCAAGGAACAGTATCGAAACTCGTTTAAAAAGCCGACATAAGCTTGAATTTCAAAAATACCATTTTTTCATTGCATAGTTTGATATCCGCGGGTTTTGACTTCAATTCGCAGCAAACATTTTGGAAAACTTCGAAAAATCGACCGAGTTGTAACGATTTTTGTGAAGAGTCCGATCGCTTACTGCGACGAACCGGCCTGCTGCGATTCACCTTTTTTATTTTGCCTTCTTCTCAAACACTATATTTCATAAAAGGATGTGAGTCGTATCTCAAAATCTATTCGCCCGATCCACTTCGAATTCGAACAGAGCATAGTTTATAACATTTTCTATCGTATGACCGAATGATTTTTCGATATGTTTCACCCATTCGTTAACAACAATGGATTAATGTTGTTTTTTTCGTCGAAAATCAAACTTTTTTTTCTGCAGCCTGCCATATACGTAATTAAAAAAAAAAATTTAACTATCCAGTCGTACGAAAGTTTTATTATTTTACTAAAAGTCCATTTCTTATTTATCTTTTCAGATGATCGTATTTGCCGGAAGCAGCTACTACAGCAGGCCATGCAGCAATGGCAGCACTTTCTTTAAGGCGGGCAACCACTTTAGGAGACCGATAAATTACATGATTTTTTGGACTTTTTTATTGTGAAAAAAAACGGACATTTTCGCAATTCCGACAATAATTTATTCATATTTTCATACATCTCTGGTAACTTTTTCAAGTTATTTCATGCATTAATAAAGGTGTAATCCGCTGTGTCCCTTGGCCTGCCCTCATCGTCGTTGTCGGTTTGCGGGAATTGTGCAGCTCGCAATTCGCATCTGAAATAGTCCCACAAATTTTTATACATTCGTGAGATGTTTTTTAAGAACATGAACCTAAATGTTGAAGAAAAAAAAATCGAGAATTGAATGTTGGATTTTTAGCATTTTTTCCCGGCATTTTGCAATAATAAATATGTTTTAAACAGTCTAATCTTTCCAACTTTAGGTTTATGTTTTAATAAATTATATTATGTAAATGTGTTCCAAATTTGAAGATGATCGATCAATTAGTTTTTGAGTTATGATTTCCGCAAATTGAAAAAATGTCGTTTTGAGAAAAACACGTTTAAAGTTTCACAAACGAAAAACTCAAAGTCAAATGTGTTTAATCAAATGATAAAGTGTCTTACCGATTAATCAGCGATTCCAGCACTATACATGAGGAAGAGGATTCCAGCACCTATACATGAGGAAGAGGAAGCAGTCCTTCCTCTTCCTCATGCAACTCATTTGCAGCTTGGATTTTCTCTTCACGAGCTTTTCGAGCTTCTTTTGTCTCTAATAAACTTTTTCTATTTTGCCGAGCCACACGCATCTGATCCATTTGCTCGGCATATCCGTAGCTCTGCCTGCCAACTAAGATTTGTAGTTCATTCATAACTATGAGTGGGGCTGAATTTCCTTTATTGAACAAAATAGCAGCAAGAAATGCCGCTACCTCGATTATTTTGTACCCAGAATGGAGATGTTTTGGAGCTAATCGCCAAACGGTCGAGTTTGGGTTTGTTTGGGTTAAGAAAACCCAAATTTGGGTTATGAAAACCCGAACTGACCTAAAGAAACTACCTAACTGAGCGTTTGTGGATACGTGAGCGCGCTTGGAAGTCGAGTGGAGAGTCCATCATTTATATACATACCATTAGAAGGAATCCGAATATCGTTTTGAAATTTTCAGGGTGTATTCTTAAGATATTTTGCTAACGAGATGCTTCAAAAAATGATTTTTTGAAGCATCTAAAGTGGTTGCTCGCCTGAAATAATAATAACTTGGTAAGACTATAATTCTTGGTAAGACTATGTATCAATTGTGTGTAAAATTCCGACCTCGTCATCCCAGTACTCTTATCCCAAAAAAAATATCGAAATATAACTTGGTTTTTGAGCCCCAAGCTTATGAAGGCCCCTTAATCGAAAGAAATCGCAGTCCGAGCATTATTCTTAATATATTCGAATCCGCATCTGCGCAGTTCACGATTATGACAAGCCGCAGGACACTGCAATTCACCAGTTCATTTTCCGCTTAGCATCAATACGCGCACATACCCCTATATATATGTATATATTTCTGTCGTCGATAACTCTTCGTTCGCCACACATTAACGTGGTACACGATAAAAGAAATAAAAACGGCATGCATATGTGAGAATGACGAGCCTTCTCTTTGTGTCTCAATCTCGTTTTACGGCTATCACGAGAAATTGCCAACAGCGCAAAAAAAGCAAAAAAAAATCAAAATGAATGAGAGTTTGGACAGATTGCGTTTATGTAGTGCCGATCGGCAGGGCAGATGTCCGCAATATGTGCTCTGCTATGCTCGCACGTCCGCTCCCCGCGATACACCAATTCTGCCAATGCCTCGCAATCGCATATTAAAAAAAGAACCAAAAAAAAAACATACGAGCAAATAAATTCGACGAAGCCGAGATCGCGCGTAGCCCGCAGTCATTTACGAAGCTCGATATTGAACTGTAACGTTCCGTATGGAAACGTATACCGAGTGTAGCAATTAATGTGATACGAATCGATATTTTTTTTTGCTCTCCGGTATCGCCCTCTTTGTATGAGAGAAAAAGTATCCGGGACTGAGGAAAGCAAATATCGAGCATGGGAGTTGAAACGCCTCGTGGAGGAGCCCGAAGCTTCGCCGAGTCACCGCTTGGTGACTATTTGCATACAAAAAGCAAAAATTCACTTATCGCCACGAAATACTAACTTTACACAGGGGTAGATACCCATCCCGGACGCTCTTGAGAACCGTTTTTTCCCTGACAACCAGCGAGCAACAGATGCCACTGTCGGCCTGCCCTCACAGCCGGGTAGTGAAACTGAATTGTGATCACGGTTCCCAGTTGACAATGGTGATTTATAGCTTAAGAGCGCGCTTTAAAAGTCGACTGAGGTTGGTTTCTACCCCTTACATGAGTTCTAAGGTTAAAAACATCCTCGCCAAAAATAACCCTACTCGAAATCGCCCTCCGCGAAGAACATATTCCTAGCCATCAGTTCCCAATTATCGGCAGATCGATTTCCCGAGTGTCTTTGAGTTTGGGTTTGTTCGGGTGTTGGCTGAATTCTTGCAAATAATGCCAGATAAGACATACCAGGTGTACAAGTATGAAAGGCGGATTTCAGACAACAGATGGTGCACCAATGCAGTTTGTGCTATAAAGATTTGACACTGCGCCATTTTGTTGTGTCATCAACAAGTATCAGACGCGCACGAGTGATAAATTGGAAAAGTGTGTGCATAGTGTTGTGTTGTTGTGTTCAATATGTCGAAATGTATACCGAACAAAGAGCATTCGCGGACAGCATTAATTTTTTGTTTTCATTTGACGACAACTGCTGCTGAATCATACCGATTACTTCGAGAAGCTTATGGTGAACATGCTCCATCGCAAGATACGTGTGAACAATGGTTTCGGCGTTTCAAAAGTGGTGACTTCGATGTTGCAGACAAGGAACATGGAAAACCGCCAAAAAAATACGAAGATGTGGAATTGCAAGCATTGTTGGACGAAGATGATTCGCAAACACAAAAACAACTCGCCGAGCAATTGGGCGTTAGTCAACAAGCTGTTTCCAATCGGCTACGAGAGATGGGAAAGATTCAGAAGACCGGTAGAGGGGTACCACTTGAGTTGAACGACAGGCAAATGGAAAAGCGCAAAAACACATGTGACATTTTGCTCGCTCGGTACAAAAGGAAAACGTTTTTGCATCGTATAGTTACAGGGGATGAAAAGTGGATTTATTTTGAGAATCCCAAGCGCAAAAAATCATGGATAGACCCAGGCGCACCATCCACATCGACCGCAAGACCGAATCGCTTTGGCAGAAAGACAATGCTCTGTGTTTGGTGGGACATGAGGGGCGTGATCTATTATGAGCTGTTAAAACCTGAGGAAACGGTTAATACTAAACGTTACCAACAACAATTGACCGATTTGAACCGTTCGCTGCTTGAAAAAAGGCCAGAATACCGAAAGAGGCAACAGAAAGTCATTTTTCTTCATGACCATGCTCCATCACATACGGCAAAACCGGTTCACGACACGTTGGAAGCACTCAGCTGGGAAGTTCTACCCCATGCGGCTTACTCATCAGACTTGGCTCCTTCCGATCACCACTTGTTTGCATCGATGGGTCACGCACTTGCTGAGCAGCGCTTTGGTTCGTACGAAGATGTGAAAAAATGGCTCGATGAATGGTTCGCAGCAAAAGGAGAAGATTTTTACTGACGTGGTATTCACAAATTGCCCGAAAGATGGGAAAAATGTATAACAAGCGATGGAGCATACTTTGAATAAAGCACTTTTTATCATTCTTCCGAATTTAACGTGTTTTTTTTTAGAAAAAAAATCCGCATTTCATACTTGTACACCTGGTATTCCAGAATCTAACCGTACTAAAGACAGAGATTCTTGTTCCGAAAGGATCAATTTGTAGCGCGATATTTAGCTCGATGACATTTTGGTTGATCTACAATCCAGGACCTGCTAACATTTCTCTCCATCTACCTTTTGTCCCAAAATACCTCCGCCGTCTCCAAATACATTAGACTCATGAATCAAGATCGCTGTACCGTTTCTCTAAGCAGTCCCAAAGCGACTTCCGATGCTCCAAGCAACCTTGTCTGGATTGCCCAATGGATAAATATTTTCCAAATTCTGGTATTGTCCCATCGAAAACGTAGGCTTTCTCACAACTTTATAATTTACGTATACCACGAGACACCTTGATGTCCAATGGGAATTACGCTTCAAAGTTTCAGGATACGGATTAGTTGACTTCCCTTTCGCTTTATCGTCGGGAGGGTTAAGTATATAATTATGCGAACAAAGTACCTCATTTTCTACCCTTACCGTCTACCATTGCATGGTTAGCCTACACCCATATACATATCAATATACATTTATATATATATATATAGGGCTTTAGTATATAATAATATAACGATGGTACGAGACCAGCAATAGGCGTGAACGCGTTTACTTCCCTCTTTTTACAGTTCCCCTCCCTTCATCATATATATATATATCTTCTCTCTTATAATCCAAGCCGCTCAAGCGCGAAAGCGTTGGAATCTTCCCGTACGTATTATATGGCGTTTGCAAAAGAAATGAAGCAAGCGGCATTCGCCCAGCGAATTACTCGAGCATTCTTCTCGCGCTCCTCTTCACTCATCATCCGACCCGATCTCCCTTGCAATATTATATCTTTCTTCGCGATCGCTCCACGATCTTTGTCCACGTATATCCCCGATATTTTACGCGTGGATAACAATGCGTGTGTTTGTGCGTATAAAAGAGAGAGAAAGATAGTGAGAGAGAGAGAGAGAGAGAGAGAGAGAGAGGCCAATCGTTGTGAGAGATTTCCTCGAACGCGCGTGGAACATTTGCGGGGCTCGACGCCGGATTTCCCTTGATCTTTTCCTCCCTCGATCATAATCAATGACGACGAACGAGTGTACACTTTCGCGCATGTACGACGACGCGGCAGGAATTCGAAGAGATTAAGATCGAGCTGAAGCAACAACGCCCCGTGGCGTTATATCTCTTTGTAATCGTTACTAGGAGGCTTCGCGATCTTTAATTACTTCTAATACCGATCGTTCCGTTACTTCATACATTAAAATACTCGCGTGATCGATCTTGTTTCACTATTGCTTTGTTTTTTCTCTTTCCTTTCTCGCAATACGATCGAACCAGCATACTCGTCCTGTCGCTGTTAAATGCATTAGCCATTTTTCCAGAAATTTTTTCCGTCCTGCCGCCAAATGTCGATACATGTGTTTCTCGACGCATGAAAAGATCCGCGTGTCTGAACAAAGTACCCGAGTGCGCAGAAACGGAAAAGAGCAAATGTAGAAAGCGCACGCGGAGATTGTTACAAACGAGACAATGAGAGAGAGCGGGAGAGAGAGAGAGAGAGAGAGAGAGAGAGAGAGAGAGAGAGAGAAAGAGAGAAGCAAACAGAGACCGCGAGGAAGAAAAGTAGTGGAAGTTAAAAGGGAGACGTTTATCTTATTCTCAAGGCGTAAAAACGCCAATAGAATACACATTCGTTCACTCGATCGGACGCATGCATGCGTGCGCATATATTTATATTAGATGAAGTAAAAAGTTCTGAGCGTTTTTTGGCTTTACTTCGACGATGAAATTAACATAGTTAGGATTATCCGATTTAGATCAAATATGCGCCGTTTTGTTCAATAACGTATGTCCATTTTGAAGGCAATTTCATAATTCCGCGATTGAAGAAGTCCTCGTCCCTATTGGTAAAAAACTTGACCAGCTCATTTGCACAAGCCTCTCTTGAGGCCAGATTTGTACCATCAAGAAAATTTTGCAAATGTTTGAAAAGGTGATAATTGCTTGGTGCCCGGTCTGGACTGTACGGCGGGTGCGATAGAACCTCCCATTCAAGCTCTCGGAGCTTCTGGCGCGTCGTTAAAGATGTGTACGGCCTGGCGTTGTCTTGATGGAACACAACACCCTTCCTATTGGCCAATTCTGGCCGCTTCTGGTCGATCGCCTGCTTCAATCTGGTCAGTTGTTGACAGTAGAGGTCCGAATTGAGCATTTGGCCCGATGGGAGCAGCTCATAGTGGATGATTCCCTCCCAATCCCATCAAAAACACAGCAAAACCTTCTTGGCCGTTAATCCGGGCTTGGCGATCGTTTGGGCCGGCTCACCGCGATTGGACCACAATCTTTTTCGGCTGTTGTTCTCGTATGTGACCCATTTTTCATCGCCAATCACCATCCGCTTCGAAAATGCGTCGATTTCGTTATGTTTCAGCAAAGAATCGCAGGCATCAATTCGGTCCAAAAGGTTCTTTTGCGTCAATTCCTGTGGCACCCATACATTGAGCTTCTTCTTGAGACCAGTCTTATGCAAATGGTTCCAAACGGTTTTCTGGCTAATCTTCAGTTTCTGGGCAATGGAATAAGTGCTCACATGCCGGTCTAACTCGACGATTTCCATGATTTTATCGACATTTTCGATGATTGGCCTACTAGAGCGTGCCTCATCTTCGACGTCCATATTACCGGACGGAATCGTTGGAACCACCGCTTTGCTGTTGCATTCGATACTGTATTGGGTCCATAAACAGCACAAATTTTTTTGGCCGCCTGCTCCGCCTTTTCACCTTGGTCGTAGTGGTACTGAAGAATGTATCGAATTTTCTCTTTTTTTACCTCCATTTTGGAACGCTGTAACACACAACTGGCTTCACCAAACACAAAACTGTCAAAGAACTTTTTTTGAAGCGTAATGTCACCTTTAAATCGCCGTATAGTATGACCCGATGCGATGCATACATCGTGAGATATGGCTCAGTAAAGACATCTAGCGGAAAACGCTCAGAACTTTATACTTCACCCAATATATTAGTATATATATAACACAAGTTCAGCGAAAGCCTCTTAAGGAGATTGCTCAGCTATCGCGTAATAATGAGGCTCTGATGAAATTTATTGATGATATTTGCGAACAGGTATTACGACGCCGTGCAAAATTTCAAGTCATTCGTTTGCATGGTTGTTGAGCAATTAATTATTGAAGTTAGGCTCTTATACACAGGCGATATAGCAAAAGCTGTACGATAATTCTAATACGATACTTGCAACATAATAAAAATGATGAAAATTGAACACAAATAGGCGAAAGAAGTTCTTGACATATTTATGAATGATTTCAACGAAGAGTGAAGCGTTTCGTCTGCCTCGTCATCGACATATTTTCGAAACAAAACAGAAAATTGTAGCTGATTTGCATAAAACGATAAAGCACGCTACGACACATGGCAACGTTGCTGTCAAATCGACCATCTTGAATAGCCGCCGCAATTTGAAACGCACAAAGTATTGCTATAAATTTCTTACCACGGTTTCATAAAGATTATTATTATTCATAAAGATTTATTTCTTATGATGACAACAAAGTTATTTTTTCATGTCTTTCTTCATGTTCGATATTCTTTATCCATAACTCCTCGTGACAGAAGCTGCAATGCATGTGTCCTGACATAACCTTCAAATCAATTATGCGTCGTCCCTCGACTGCGAATTCATTTTCTCGCTCGACCACTACTTTTTTCGCTGTTTTCCATCTTGTACTTGCTTCAACCGTATAGATTATACTGTTTTTCACTTCGGATTTTTCCTTTCCATCTATTTATTTTAGTTGAACACAAAAGCTATATTCGGGAAGGAAGTTTGACAGATGAGCGCTCACTATGTGGCCTTTGCATCTGAGCTCAGTGCTACCAGTTACTAAAAACTAAACTACGCGTTTGCCGCATTTCAACTTGGTTAATAACGTATTCGCGATGTCAACAACCAAAAACCGATTAATCACATTTCTAAACAGCCAATTATATGCATTCCACATATTTATTAGCTGAAATTTGGTTAATTTACGTAAGCGAAAATTTGATCATTAAGGGGTCGGCAGCCGTTACAGGTACCCGTGTTTAAGCATAGGCGTCCCCCTCTTGCCGCCTGCCCCGCAAAGATCCTTAGCACCCTCCTTAACGGGTCTGCAACCCAAAAAACGGGTCGATTTTCAATCTGTTTTTCTGATGAGAGTATTCCGATGACGAGGTCGGAATTTTACACGAAATTAATACATAGTCTAGCCAAGTTCGAGTTTTTTTTCATTCAAAAATATTGATAAGCAGTAAAGTTATTATTATTCAAAGAACGTACTGCCGTTGCTGCATGGCCAATCGGTGTCGGTGGCTCTGGCAACTCGGTTCGACTCATATGGATAATTAAAAAAATGTACTTTTAGTCCAATAATAAAACTTTCGTATGACCGCATAGTTTTACGAAATTTTTTAAATTACGAAAACGACAAAAAACGTCCGATTTTCGACCAAGAATAAACACACTGTAAACATTTGTTATTCACAAATGAATGAACACACTTGAAAAAAAAGAAAGATTCATTTTGTCACTCAAAGTATCGAGGCTCCTCGCATCATTTACAATCCCTCAATTACGTAATTAGTCAATTACGTAACACTCAATCAGTTAATTAAGCAACACACTGTATGGACATTGTGAATACCTATTAGAATTGGTAAATTTGTTGAATTTCGAAATTCGAATATCCAAGTTTGTTGAATACCTATTCAAATTTGTAAAGTTGGATAGGTATTGAATTTGATTGACATATCAAGCCAGAGTAAACAAAAAAAACCATCCTTCATAGAAATGATAGTGAAGCTACCTGCTTCAACGTTCGATGAATCGCTACTCCGTCTATGATTTCCTCTCCGCCATCGCCCCCTCCCGCCACCCTTCCTCCTCCGTTGAATCGTTGAGTAACAATGCTCACGGCACTCAATCATCCGCGATTGTATATTGTGACACAGAACGCGACGTTACGGCTTTTAAATTGGATTTGACGAGCATTGGAGCGGTCATGCGGAAAAGTCGTGAAAATGTTTCAATTCGTTAGTGCTTGTGAAAATAACATTAATTTGCGGAAGAGTCCAGGCGAATGCTCTTCTGTATTAAAATCCATATATTATATATATTTATAAAGTGGCATTAAATAATTTTTCCCCCTCTTAATTTACGCGAAAAATTCTCTCTTTCTGTTCAAACTTGAATAATCCAACAACTAAATGATATTTTTCAAATTCGCTTAATGGTTCTCGACTCCGACCTTTACAACTTCACAAACATCCACTAAAAATTATTTTAAAAAGAAATTATTTTCACACAGTTAGCAGCTGTTTGAAAAATTACTTTTTTTTCCTTTTCGACACGAAAACATGTATTTTCTAAACTGCTGTAATTTGTTTCAAACTAATGATACTGAGATTTAAAAAAAGCAAGTCCTTTTTAAAGCTTGACGAATATTAAACTGCATTTGAGTAACATTAATTAGTCGTCCAGTCGTTCAATTTGAACGTGAAGCGTTAATTACCCGTGTTTGATAAATGGGAAATAAAAAAGAAATTACTTTCACACAGTTAACAGCTGTTCGAAAAATTCTGTTTTTTTCCCTTTTTGACACGAAAACATGTATTTTCTAAACAGCTGTAATTTGTTTCAAACTAATGATACTGAGATTTAAAAAAAGCAAGTCCTTTTTAAAGCTTGACGAACATTAAACTGCATTTGAGTAACATTAATTAGTCGTCGAGTCGAACTTCGAAGTCGAAAAGTCGAAGTCAATTTGAACGTGAAGCGTTCATTACCCGTGTTTCATCAAATGGGGAAAAAAATAATCCGGCTCTTTCAGTTAGACTTGAGTTAGAGAGGTCAAATTTGACATGATTTTCTTTTTAATCATGATAATATTACTTGAACATAAAAATTGATCAATAAATATTAAGAATATAACGAAGTAAAGGTAATAATTAATAAATAAATATTATTTATTTATTAATCAAATGGAATATAATAAAAATAAATAAATAGAATTAAAAGAATAAATAAATGAATAATATTTGTTTATTAATCCTTGCCCCTACATTAATATTATTATTATTCTAAAATTCATTCTTACCTCTTTAAACATTATCATTACTATTAATGATTAGTCATTTTTTTTAAATCATAACAATATTTTTTATTGGGTAAGAATTAATTTTTTTAACAGTCCTTTATACACACACACACACACACACACACACATATATATATATATATATATATACGTCTCTCCAACGTCTCTAAGCTGTCAAGGTCTCGAGTTCCGCCAGCTCGTCGTATTATTCGATTGTATGTGCGAAAACCGCCGAGTGAATGAACGGCCCAGCCGCTGGCATCGAACGTCCCTTGGTGCAGTGGGATATGCTGCCTTGGCCGAGTCGTTCCTCGACTATGGTGCTGCGTGTATGCACGCTCGTCGCGTATTCCCCCGGCTATGTTCCGCGGGCCCCGATCTGTACGCGCTTTGCTACTCCGGACACGCATCTCTGAACCACAGATGAGTGAATCCTCTGGTGTTCACAGCCACCTTCTTACTTCCAAGCCACCCTTGTCAAGGAGCCTGTTGCGTACAGTGCGGCGAAGCTTCGCTCGTTCTCTCTCTGAATCAATCAAGTTCATCATCTCTCTCTCTCTCTCTCTCTCTCTCTCTCTCTCTCTCTCTCTCTCTCTCTCTCTCTCTCTCTCTCTCTCTCTCTCTCTCTCTCTCTCTCTCTCTCTCTTTCTCCCTCTCTCTCTCTCCCTCTCTCTATTTTCTCATTTCATACCTTATTCTCTTGCTATGTCTATCTCTCTTTCTCTCTCACGCTCTCTCTCTGGATTGATTAATCTCGCTATCTCTGTTTTCTCGTTCTCTCGGATGCTCTCAATCCTGCTTTCGATAAATCAATTTTGGTCTCCCTCTCCATCAATCTCTCGTTCTCGATTTCTTCGATTCTCGCTTTCTCTCTCGCAAAGAATCACCCCCCCCCCCCCCCCCACTCTCTCTCTCTCTCTCTTTATTTAAAAAGTGAAGAACCATGATTTTAAGCCAAAATTAGAAAAATATCTGAAAAATAGCTTACATCACATGCAGAAATTCATTGATAGGGCTCACTTTTCGAGAAAAGTTTTTTTTTTGCTTTATTTTTTGCTATGGTTCCAATTCTCT
This sequence comes from Ophion ventricosus, assembly GCA_963932345.1. Lineage (NCBI taxonomy): Eukaryota > Metazoa > Arthropoda > Insecta > Hymenoptera > Ichneumonidae > Ophion > Ophion ventricosus. The sequence continues at coordinate 16,246,798 of OZ010711.1, forward strand.
CTGTCGTTCTCTCAAAGAGTCATTCTTTTTCCTCATCCTTTGACTTCTTCATCCTGCTCCGCTCTCAACTCTGTCTATCTGCCTTTTTTTTATTTAAGATGGGAAAAACCATGATTTTGGGCCGAATTTAGTAAAATTTATAAAAAGTAGCTTACACCCCCTTATATAGTTTACCTATAAGCACTTTTCGAGAGTATAATTTTTTTTAACTTTACTTTCACTCTTTTGCTATGGTACCAAAAATAATATAATAATAAAAAGTATATTATATCAATAATAATAATAAATCTACAACAAGAAAGTACCAAGGGGTAGAAAGACCGCATTTACTTTTTTTGAGACACGTTGATCAATGTTCCATAGTGTTGAAATTTTCATCGTTGGTACATAACGAAAATTCTATAAATTAATTATTATTCATTCACTTTTGTCATAAACCGAAAACGTTCTTTGCAGATTTCCGTTAAAGATCTCCAATAAAGATCCCAAAACCGCGTTCGTGAAATTGTCACAGTCTAAATTAACGGAAAAAAATTGGGCATTGAAAATAACATTGGCACGTTAAAAAAAATTGGCCAGTTAAAAAAATTTATATTCCTCCAATACCAACGATGCAAAATTCCACCCCGTACTTTTATCTCGTAACTTTCTCACATGCACGAATTGTCGTATCCTAAATTTACTGAAAGAATATTGGCCTGTTGAAAAAAAAATCTGGGAAGTTGAAAAAAAAAGTGAACGGTTGAAAAAAAATTGGGCGATTGAATAAAAATTATGGCGATGAAAAAAAATATATATATTTTCCTTGAATTCCAACGATCGAAACTTCAACATCGTAATTTTTCCTCGTAACTTTCGCACATGCGCGAAATATATGCGCTGGCAGCCGAGCAGACGTCGTGCCTTTTATATCGTGCTCTCATGTCAGACGTCTGTGGCTCCGCGTTGAGCCACGCTCTTCCTGGCACTATTCTCACACACGAACACACGTATAGGAGGACTTTTAAATAATCCACGTGCTCGTGCACCGATCTTTTTTTTCTTTAATGAACCCGAGATGACCGCAACTTGGCGAGGACCTGCTGTGAGAGCAAGAATTTTCCCAGCCGCACGGGTGCGGTGCTGTGTGGCCGATGATAAAAACGACTTTGGCGCCGTGCTGCAATTCCGGGTCGCCAGCAATATCGACCGGGTCTAAAAGCGAACGATCGAAAGGAAAATGCGAGACCGGGCTGTGACGAAGATCTTGATCGCGAGGCTTCGTTTTATCGAAGAACATACGCACGCAGACTGGGAAAAAAGAGGCGGGAAATTCTCGTGTATACATTGAAATTGAGTTACTTGGTTGCGGATAATCCGAGTACTCTGCGCACGCGAACTTAAGCGCGAATGGCAATCGGCGTATTGTCGGGCAGCTAACCGTTTTTTTTTTTTTTATATACCTCGAGACTGCGATCTTATACGACGTAATTAAAATCTTAATTGAAATCGTGACGTTGTTATGTTGGATTAAAACGCGCAACGACTTTTCGAGCTTATCGCCGATTTGGAGAGAGAGAGGGTTATCTGCGCTATAAAATATCCATAAAAAATTCAGTCGTCTCGGGAAATTGTGATACCCTCAACACGATTCGTCATCAAATCCTAATCGTCCAGGCCATTTCGACATACTCCTCATGTCCGACACATTTATCTAATGTATTCGGGAAACTTTCTTTTTTCTTATCTGTCTTATTTGTTAAAACAAAAAGTAAAATCCCAAGGTCACAAGACCCAAACGAACGCAAATGAAAAATTAATTCACAAGATCGCAAGACCCAAACAAACGCAAACAAAAAATAAATTCTCGTGATCACAACACCCAAACAAAAAATAAAATTCCAAGGCCGAAACAAACCCAACTAAAAAATAAAATCCCAAGACCGAAAGAAACCTCACCAAAAAAATATATTCCCAAGATCCCAAGACAGAAACAAAGGATTAATCCCCAAGATCTCAAGGATCAATTCAACTCAAACAAAAAAAAAATGTTTACGATCACAAGACCCAAACAAATCCCAGCAAAAAATAAGTTTCCCAAATCTCAAGACCCGAGCAAACCCAAACAAAAAATTAATTCCCTAGACCCATGAAAATCCAAACAAAAAATAGATTTCCAAGAACTCAAGACCCAAACAAGCCGAAACAAAAATCCCATAAAAATTCCGAGACTCCCACGACAAAGAACATTTTTTTTCATATTTATTTTTCATCTAACACATAGATAACAATCCGCCTGCGTTACGATTTCCCCGAACATGAAAAGTATAATTTCTATCGGCCAGGTTGCGCCAATATGTGCCTCAGTCACGAAAATCGTATAAAAAATGGATTGATACCGAAGCCCGTTGCAAATCGACCCTGCTTGCCCTACTATATCTATGAACGTTTATTCTCTCGTGAATGGAATCCCTTGTCGAGGGATAAGCTTTGGTGGCCAGACTTATTCATATAAAATTGAGAATGTTGGCATGGTCCATTCGATCGAAGGTCTGTCGATTCGTTGGAGGCACTTAAAATACCTTCACACACACACACATATATACATATGTACATAAATCCATCTAAAATATACGTTATATTAATAGACTTGACATTCCAAGCTGGCTCAGTTCAGCGATGCACATACATGTACAAATACCTTGCACTCTATGTACATATATGTATATGGATATATATGTATCCGTGTATATACTCTTTATATGAACGTATACACAATGTGTAGTCGCCCTTGCTGAAATGATTTTTCAAAGCTTCCGATCGATCAAACCAGACATACGAAAAAATAGGGCAAGTGCACTTTTTACGTATGCCTTGTCGTCACGTCAGCACCGTTTTGTTACTATAACTATGTTATGCATACGTAAGGAGGGTACAAGCTTATCCGACGTCGAGCCCATTTGCCTATCGAACATCAACGAATGAACGTAATTTCATGTGAATACAAAACGTATATATATATATATGGGGCATTTCACGCCTAATCGACCACTTTCCGGCCCGATCCCTTTTGATATGGCTAAAACTTTAATATGTTATTGTTTTCATCTTAAAACGCTTGTGTGATTTTTTTCAAATTTTTTTACATAATCACAAATACGTAGTAAATTTTTGAAAGAATTGCCCGTTTTTTTTCAAATGTTCATAACTTTCTGAAAAAGGGACCGATTCAAATCTTTTTTGTTAATTCTTCGTTTTGAAATGTTCTTTATGAAAAAAAATATTTAAAAAATATTCAAAGTCATCTTCGACATAATTTTTTTAATTTTATGGCCAAAAAACGCGATTTTTTCAGGAACGCCACTTTTGATTTTTGATTTTTTTTTTTTGTAAAAACATATGATAAATTTAGAAAATTTTTCTGTCCGACCCACCATGGTAAGATTTTTCTTTCTATTTCTTTTCTAAATGGAAACATTTTTATTTTTAATTTTTTCCAAATATAGCTCTTTTCTATAATGAAATAATTTTAAATGGTTAATTCTATCGTACTTAATACTTTGTATATAACATTAGCTCACTTAAAAAGTTTTCCAATTATGTTACATTATTTTTAAAGGATTCTTTAATGAGGAATGAAGTAAATAGGTATTTAATTAATTGTTTAATAGTAATTAATGATGAATTTATTCATCTCTGTGACGTTTGAATAATTTACATAATATGTGATCTCTTGAATTAGAGAAATGTTTAACAATAAGAACACCATAAGTGTCAGGTACACCATTTCAGCTTGGTCATGGCCATGGGGGTGACACTCCTCGAATATCGTGTCCCCCTATTGACCCTTTCCACGAGGGGTGCTAGTAGTCATCCGCGTTACCTTCACTCCAATCACGCAGTGTCTGCCTTCGACGCGTTTGGATTAATGCATATGCTTATGCGTCTGATGGCTTTTTCCTAATTCCAGATCTTCTGATTCACGGAGTACATTGAAAAAATGTGACTTTTCCTTGTTTGATTTATAACCCGACGTGCAGCCGAGAACCATGCACGCAGGTATTGTTACAAATAAAAACAAAAACCACCGAAAATGTTTTTTATTTAATCACTTTGAAGACAAATCACCACACTACTCTTTTTTTTGCAACAAACTGCAAAAAACCTTCTAAAAATTCGACACTTTTAAATAAAAAAAATCGAGAAAACGGTGAAAACCAAAGAAAAAGTCAAGGTTGCGGAGGTTTGCAATGACGCGGCGAGGCGTTTTGCGGAGTGGGCGTAACGCGGATGACTACTAGCGCCAATAGGACCACCATTTGTGTCGGGCCACCATTTCAGGAACTCACAGTGCAACTGCTGAGTCAACTGAAACGTTTTTTTAACATTGACAGATGCTGGTCCTTTAATATTTTAGAGGTAAAACTAAATGAAATGGTATACTGCATTTTTTTTGGAAAACCATAGAACTTATGAATGGACATTATTGCACAATAGGAAACAGCTATATATGGAAAAAAAATTAGAATTAAAATTTTTTAATTTAGAATAAAAATTGAAAGAAAAATCTTACCATGATGGGTCTGGCGGGAAAAAATGCTAAATTTATCATACTTAAAAAAAAAAGAATCAAAAGTGGCGTTCGTTGAAAAAATCGCGTTTTTTTTTTCAAAAAATTAACAAATCATGTCGAAAATGAGTTTGCATATTTTTAAAATATTTTTTTCATAAAGAACATTTCAAAACGAAGAGTTAATAAAAAAGATCTTAATCGGTCCCTTTTTCAGAAAGTTATGAGCATTTGAAAAAAAAAACGGGCGATATTTTTAAAAACACATTACTTATTTGTGATTATGTAAAAAAAAAAATTGAAAAAATCACACAAGCCTTTTAAGATGAAAACAATAACATATTAAAGTTTCAGCGAAATCGAAAGGGGTCGGGCCGGAAAGTGGTCGATTTGGCGTGGAATGCCCCATATATATATATATGCGTTTCATCCCTCCCTGCTACGCTCGCTCGTACACCGATAAGTGGGCGTACGTGCACTTGCAACGAGGCCGTTGCATACGCATTGTTCGTATGGAAATATTACGCGTGTACTTTGATATACGTACGGCAACACATAGTTCACGCTAATGAACGTTTTCTGCATTATTACGAAATAGAGGATTAATTACTGTTAATTATTCATTGTGGTGGCATGGGCGTTGGTAGGATTACTTTCGAGGAGGTGCTTCGGCATTAATACACATTATACTATTAACTAATAAGATACAATATATAACATTGCATCCTTATAATTAAAGGTAGGTATATAAAATTAGGCATTTACGTCATGTCAATTAAATTTATGTAAAATTCAAATCACGCGGAAATGCAGAAGAATTCTTCAGAATATCTATCTTCATCCCATATTTAGACTCAATCATTTGTTCTCTGAGAAATCGATTTTCTTCTAGACGCGAAAAAGCATTTTCGCTTATGCAGCTCCACTCAGAAAATATAAGACGATTAGATAAATCAACATTTTTAGCCATAGCAGAAAGTATACAGAACCATTACAGAGGTTTTCTACAGAATTTTATTGCCGAGGCTACCACGTGATACGACATATTTAAGACAAATGGAGTTACTGATGCGGCCTTAAATCAGAGTGTCTAATTTTGACCAGAACTGAAATTTTATGACATTTAAGGATTTTTAAGGCAAGGAATAGGGATTTTTTCATGACTTTTAGTATGACTTTCTGGTATAAAAGTATAGTTGATCATTCTTTAGTGCGACTAATTTTCTAAGTTTTTATACTTATATTCTACTCTTTAAAACAGATGTGTGTTGTATGCCAATGAAAAGTATACGAAATAAACGAAAAGTCACTAAACTGTACAATTCCATGTGTAGTAAAAAATATGAGACAAACATCATTTCAAGTTTGCTGTAAAGAAATATATGTTGGGAACATCTGGAAAAATATTACATACATTTAGAAACTTTGAGTAATATCATCTGGTTGCTTTACACGAATAACATAAAAAACTATAAAAAACTATGATAACAAAAAAAATATGTTGAGATAACGAATAATTTTTTTCTCTACTACCTTTTTTTTATTAATACCGTAGATTATCGCAAACCCGCAAAAATTTGAAATTATTTTGGATAAATTAATACAAAAATTGGTCATGATAATTCGCGCTCCAGACATCTTTAAAAAATCAGGTAGACTGATAATTTTTCAAGACATTTCATGAGTTTTCAGGGTTGAGTATAATTTTATCACATTGAAGACTTTTCATGACTTTTCAGGTCGGTACACACGCCGTAAATGGATCCCTTGTTGAATACGCAGATTTGATTGTTGAAGCCATCCCGTTTTACCCAGCGGTATGCGAGGCAATCAAGATTGGTCTAACCATTCCAGCGACAACGTTTAGCATTGAACGTTCATTTAGTACGTTAAGACATGTCAAAACGTGGAATCGGTCAATGATGGGAGACGCGAGGTTTGACAGCATTTTCATGCTCAGTGTTCATAGGAAAAGGATAGAGGAGGACACTGAATTCACTGATAAGGTAGTGAACAAATTTGGACAAAAACCTAGTTTTTATTCAAACAGTGACTTTAATAATAAAAAAAAATTATTCCTTAATATTTTTCTGTGTATTTTCTTTCATACCAAGAGATGCAAGTGCATCTCTTTGCACCCTCCTCCCGGCGCTCATGATGGTGGCGTTGTTGCCAGTGGAAAGTTGGCACGGAAAAAATAGAGCCGCTCGTTAGCAACGTAAATATATACAAACGCAGTCAGATGAAAAGCAGAATTATACGACAGATGTCCTGATGACTTCTTTTTTCATCTCTCTGCTCTCTCCGTCTCTCGCTGTGAAAGTGTTTCTCTATTATCATTATTATCTGAGATTTTTTAATATTTTGTTCCATTTACATAACAATCAATATTGTTATTATTCGTATTATCTGAGATATTCTTATATTTTGTATTATTTAAATTTTAATGAATATTGTTATTATTCTCATTATTATCAGAGTTTTTTTTATATTTATTTTATTTTCCTGTGTTCCAACGTATATCCTCGCAGGTTTTTACGTATTACCCTTCCCAATTGAACCCTTTTCTATCACTCCCTACCAGCACCTTGCTAATCTAACCTAACTTCCGTCTCGGCCACAGCCGTCATAAGCTACACGATACTGCATTTGCCGAGGGTATGGGAAAACTGTGGAAAACCCGTACCGGTATAGACGGCCCCATATTCTCCTAATTCTTTGGTGTACAGACGTTTTCCTCAAGTATCTATACCAAGGTATCGGAAGTATTGGCCTTCCGCTCAATGGTTGGTGCAAATCAGTGCACGGCTAAGCGGTCACCGCTCCGAGTATTGGACATGCACAACGCTGCTTAAGGGGTTACGTGGGTGTGAAAATTTCAAAAAATCCATTTTTTTTATTTTATTATCTAATAGTATAATATGTCTAGAATATTCTCCCAAAATTTTAAGTCAATCGGAGTAAAAGTCTAGGAGAGAGAGAGAGCCTTTGGGAATTCCCCCCGTTGGGAAAGACAGGCTGGGAGTGACGCAGGTATACGCATTTTTCTCAAAACACTATTTTTGAAGTCGGTGGACACGATTTCTCAAAAACTAAGGCACCGATCTTATTGAAATTTTGCACACTTCTTCGAAATAGCATTGACTAGTGATTGACGAAGGTTTTTTTTTCGATCACAAATAATTTTACAAGGCTATACGTAGTGTAAATTGTACCAAAAATTGAACTATTTTGCAGACAACTCTGCCAAAAATTCAAATTTCAATTTTTTTTTAAATCCTTCATTCAATCACGAGCTATACTTATCTACCAGCAAAAAAGTGGTTTTTTAATTGCAGATAAAGCTATCATGAGTTATCCTGACCACCACGAGGACACTTTTTTTGAGGGGTCTCCTAAAACCAGGTCCACCGGCTGAATTTCCCAAATTTTTTAATGAAATTTTTACAAAATCTTTTTGAAATGTTGCTCTTTGATGTGCTTAACATTTTAAATAAAATAATTAATATATTATATTTTTTTTAAATAGAGGAAATATGCTTTTTTTTGGCTTCGAAACCCACGTAACCCCTTAACTTGAAGTACTTCCGGAGCCGAATGCCGACCGCGCAACTACCAGTGTCTAACAAATCTAATAAAATCTAATGAATCGTTCCCTCTCTTTCTCTCTCTCTCTCTCTCTCTCTCTCGCTCTCTCTGGCATACACTTGCTACCCGTTATCATCCATTTCATTTGTTTGCTCCATTTAATTGTGTCCACAAGCACATAAAACAAAAAAATGGATATCCCCTACATACGCGTAATACCCGTTTTTTTGCATTCTTTTCCCCGCTATTTTTAGTGCCTTTTTCGTACTGCGAAATGATTTGCTCATTCGTCGTCATAGCGAGAGGTTAACCGAAGAATGCGATTTTTCTTGACACTCTTTCTCTCTCTCTCTCTCTCTCTCTCTCTCTCTCTCTCTCTCTCTCTCTCTCTCTCTCACTCTCTCTCTCTCTTTCCCTCTCCCTGTCTCTTATTTCTCGGGGTTCGCGGCTTCTCGAGTGTGCACACCGATCGCACCCATCGCAATCCATGTTTGCTCACTCTCGAGTTTACCAGCCCACTGTGTGCTGTCGCAAAAAAAAAAACGTCACGCAAATTCATCCAATCTTGAACCACTCCCAAACCAAGGAATATTCATCCACACGTTTTGTTTTTTTCTTATTCGATCGTAACGAGTGGATCCCCGTTTGACGAGATGTACAGGGTGACAATTATAAGGTGGCCATGTGTTTTTTAAGAAAGAAATACATAACATTCAATCGTTTTTCAAGACCTCTTTGAAAAAAAATACACTGTATTTTTGGAACAATTAAGCATTCTGGAAAAAAATCAAAAGCCTATTTTGAGTACAGCAGAACGAAGATAATTTAATTTCAAATACGAAACGCTTCTGAAAAACTTTTTTTATGTATCCTGTCATTGACAAAAAAAATTATCAAAGATGCATTTTAACGTGGATAAGTGAAATTTAACTCCATTTGAAAAACATTTTTTTAAAGAGTGTTTCGTATTCGGAAGTCAATTATCTTCATTCTGTTGAACTCAAAAAGGAACTTTGATTTTTTTCCAAAATACTCATTGTCTTCGGGCAAATGCTCCTCATCACAAAAATAGGCAAAATTTTTTTTCGAAGAGGACACGAAGTACTCTCAAACATGATATTTTTCGCGCTCGCAAAATCTCCACGCCAGATCCTTAAAAGACATTTATATAAAACATTCGAGGCATCGGACAACGTAAGTGCCAATTCAATTTGCACTCTTCGTTAAATAATTTAATTGCACAAACGAAAAAACGTCGGTCGATTGCAACTGGAATCTGGTCCAGAGCGGAGACTTCGATAAGAATTCACACGTTTACACACTCTCAACGCTCCTATGGTAAAAAATAAATATTATATCATATTTATAGGTGTATCAAAACTTTATCTGAGAAATTTCACGAGACACTTCCGGTCCCGCGTTCAAACACAACCGCCGTTTCGGCCAGCACTGTATAGAGGTATAGAAATCTGGCTCGATAGCTGAGAACGAAATGGAAGAAAAACATATATCTGTATATAACGTTGGACAAAAAGTGTCGCATTCTTCAAGCATACGACATCGTTGAAAAAGCAAATGAGAGAGAACATGAGGAAATATAGTGGGTGAAGTAGCGACGTGCCGCGTGGGGTGCAATTAGCCGAGCAGTAAGAAAACATATCGTTGGAATTTTATCGACATGCCGAACCCCGCGACGAACATGAGGAAGGGACGGACTTTAAATTGTATACACATGCGTTTAAACGTGATATCGTCTTGGGCGACGAGGAAATCGATAAATTTCTTTCATACTAGTCCTGTCGTACTTATGTATATATATATAAATATGTATATATAAAAGATTTTTACAAACCCTTTTCGTAATAAAAATAAGTACAACGGAAAGAAAAAAACCTTCTTTTTCTGAATTTGCTCAACTGAATAAAAAAAGTAACGAAGTAAAAAAGTTGTACTTTATATGTATAGACATAAATATTATTTTTTTATAAGAACGATGGATTTTTTGTTACTGTGTATTTTATTTATTTCTTCTAATTTCATTCATTTTTCGACTTTTTGTTTATATAAGATTTTTACAAACCTTTGTCGTAATAAAATACAATTACAACACAACGAAAGAACGTTTTTTTTCTGACTGTACGTAGTTAAATAAAAAAAGTATTGAAGTAAAAAAAGCCGTACTTTATATACATATATAAAGTACGACTTTTTTGCAAATAGGATGGATTTTTTTTTTCATATACAATCCACAACTTTTTTACTTGTTATTTTATTTTTTTCCAATAGTATTAATTTTTTTACGTTTCATTCGTGTAAGATTTTTACAGACCCTTTTCGTAATGGAAAAAAAAACAACACATAGAAAAAACGTCTCTTTCCGAATATGCACAACTGAATTAAATAATAATGAAGACATTGAGACTGATCACATATTCGAGATAGTGTCCAAACGTAAAAGGATGAATGAAGAAGAATAAAGCACACGGAAAATAAATCAATGAATAATTTGAAAAAAAATGAAAACACAAAAGGCTCGCCGCATCGAGCACGAAATACCGCAGAATTTTTTTTTACCAAGCTCTCGAAAGAAGAGTCATGCACTGCGTGGAAAAAAATTGCCTCGCCAATTAAATCTCATTTGGTGGCGAAAAAAGACACGAACATCGAGATTTTCTGAATTTTGATAGTGCAAAACCACCTCTGACGTGTAATCGTGAATTAATATCCGGTAGTAAATTCTAATCACTGTCCGCGGGGTTCATCAAGGCGCTATATAAACGCGACTATATTTGGCTATCGGGAGCGCGAGGACGTTTCATTATCTTAGAGCCTGGTTAGCATCAACGACGTTTCAAAGTTTTATATATATATATATATATAAATATATATATTTAGAGAGAGAAAAAGGGAAAGACTGTACCACCTACTCGATATCGTAAATTATGCATGCATCTGACACTTACCCCCTATCCATTCTGGTCCTTGAACGTTTCCGCGCACCTTTTTCCCGTCCTTCGCACCAATCTTCCGGTCCCCCTTCCTCCCAAGACTCCGATTCGTCTGGATCTCGCGATGAGACCATGCCGACGTGTCAATTGGACGAAAAAAACGTCCTAAACAAACACGGTCGCAGCAAATTTAAGAAATTCCAGTTTCTATTATAATTGATGGCAATTAACTTTTTGTTATTTCGCGACTGGCGTTAAAATTTAGTTCATGTATTTGTCGCATTAAGAAAGATGGGACAACAGGAATGGAGAGAGAGAGAGAGAGAGAGAGAGAGAAAGCGTTTATTAGCGCACTAAGATGTGGAATCCTCTGGCACGCGGCCAATGTTTAATAAAAAGAAATAGCAAACAAATACATAAATAAAGGATGTGATAGCAAACGAATACATAAATAAAGGAAGATGGAAAAAGTCGAGCCCGTAAAAAGTGAAAGCACTTCGTACGATGCAAACAACAATCATTTTTGTTTTTAAATACATAATTAAAGGAAAGACATACGATATAAAAAGAAAAGAAAAATGAGTAGATATAAAAAAAAGAAAACGATATAATAAAACTAAAAAAAAAGAATCAATATAAAAGAAAAAATAGACGAAACACAGAGAGAAAGAAGTTGCAAGAAAGGAGAGGGCAGAAAAAGGAGGAGAGAGACAGAGAGAAGAGAGAGAGGCGAGAGAGCAGGAGAGAGAGAGAAATGTTTAGAAATATTGTTTTGCAACTCCCGAAAAGATTCGGTTATTCGCGAATTTATTGTTGCAAGTAAATAAAAAATATCAATTTAAGATAATTCATTGTTACGTGTATTATACATTTAATATAACTTATTGTTACATGTATTATAAATTTATTATAATTTATGGTTACGTGTAAATAAAAATGAAAAAACTTCTCACGACCTGAAATAACCCGATACATATACAGTGGGTAAAAAAAGTATTTGTTCACCGCGTGTTTTTCAAATCATCCTGCGAAAAAAAAAATACTTCAGAATTTTTTTTTCGTCGAGGAATAAAATTTTCGAGAAAAAATTAAAAAATAAATAAAATGCTAGAGCATTTTATTTTATTTTTTTCAAATTGTTCTACGAAAAACACGCGGTGTACAAATAATTTTTTTACCCACTGTATATGTATAGCTATGGATAAACGGAGAATTAAAATAAGTTTACCGTCAAATCAACAAAGGGACATTCCGCCTCGGGATTCTTCAATCCTTAGCGGTGTCAAGATGGACAACAATCAAGCCGCCGCACTTCTTCGTTTTCGGCGCATCGTGCTCCAAAATTCGCTCATCGATTTTTCTCGCGATTTTTCCTTTTTCACTTATCGAACACGCGCGCAAAAATAATAGTCGGAGTTGTCTGTAAAAATCGTCAAGTTCTCACGCGCACTGACGGCACTATAAATTATTTGACCGCTTGATTCGCCGCATAGGATCGTGACGATTGACTGGATTGGAAAAAAAATCGATTATCGATCGTGGTATGGAGATCGGAGAGAAGAATTTTTTTTAATTCAATATTACTCCTCAGGAGGAGGTTTAATTGTTAAAACTCGGGGATTTTACAATCTCACGTTGTGCCAATTATTATTCTGAATCCCAAAATAAATGTTTTATATTTATCGTATCGGGTTGTAAATGATCGGGAAAAATCGGTTTGGATTGCTCTTTTATAGCGATCTTTAAATTTTACAATGAAATTTCAAATTACGACCTTCGTACTATTAGAATCGTCTTTTTTTAATGGACTTGGAAAAAAGGTGAATTTTAAATAATTTTAATAAAATAAAAAAAAAAATAGGCGAATTTGAGATTGAAAAAATTTATTTTATTGAAATTTAAGAAACAAGTTAAACTAAACGTTATTTCCTTAAATTCGACGGAAACATGTGCCAATTAAAATGGTTTCACTCGTCGATGTAAATTCCCACGAAATATAAAAAAGAAACATTTCGCACTGTCGGATCGAACGGGCCATCAATTTCGCCGAATGACGTTACATCGAGACCATTTGGCCACGCCGGAGCTTCAATTTCGCGGACTTTCTATCGAAACCCATGTGCACGAGTATTAATCTCCGCGATATCAAGGCGTGAAAACACTCATCACGCAGAGCCACAGCGGCGAATGAAATTTGCACGATTAATCATACGCGTGTCAAAAATAAATGACAAAGCATACGGAATGCCGCCGAGGGCCTTGCCGCACAATTTTTTTCCTGCAACGTTTTTTTTTCCACACCAAATTGTTTACATTCTTTTTTTTAGTTTTTTTTTCGCGTCAAATCGCTCGAATTATTACGAAAAAAAATAATTCAAACGAAAAAGACTTCTTTTTCATCGGAATGTGATTTTTTTTTCTTACTTTTCAAAATTTATTTATTTAGTTGCGATTACTCTGTGCAGCGTGACTGGTCGAGCACGTGTCAAGAAGATATCGCGGACGAGAGAGCGCGCGTGCGAAGCGAACGAGCGAAGAGCGCGGCCCGAGAACCGGCCGCGAAGGCTACCACAACGAGAATGATAGTGGTTAGGGCGTGGGAGAGCCAGGCGAATATATAGAGACGTCGGGTTTAAGAAGAGCGGTTGGGGTCTTCATCAAGAGGTGGAATCCATCCTTGCATTCCCCTCCACGTACCCTCCCCCCGCCTCTTTCCTCACCGCGCCACTCGCCCTCTTCCCTTCACCAGGGTCATCTTTCAATTTGTTGAAAATCGATACATTTATTCGTCGATCTGCCCACATTTTCTCCGTCCATTCAAAGATCTCTTCGTCGTGAGAAGTATCACGAAAAATTCCCATAGTTCTTCAAGTTCCCTTGAAGAGTAAACATTTTGCATTGACACACTCGGTTTTTCGGGCCTGGAAATGTTTACGAATTTTTCCGATCGTAATTTGTTCGTATTTTCAAGCCAGAGTTTTTTTACCAACTTTTTAACGTTTTTCTACTGACTGACTGAAAAAAAAAGATTTATTGATATTCATAGGGGAGATGTAAATTACTGGAGTAATGTAACATGCATGTGAACTTTGCTTTGTATATTCTTAGATAATATTAAATGAAGTAAAAAGTTCTGAGCGTTTTTTCGCTTTATTTCGACGATGAAATTAACATAGTTAGGATTATCCGATTTAGATCAAATATATGCCGTTTTGTTCGATAACTTTTGTCCGTTTTGAAGGCAATTTCATAATTCCGCGATTGAAGAAGTCCTCGTCCCTATTGGTAAAAAACTTGACCAGCTCATTTTCACAAGCCTCTCTTGAGGCCAGTTTTGTACCATCAAGAAAATTTTGCAAATGCTTGAATAGGTGATAATCGCTTGGTGCCAGGTCTGGACTATAGAGCGGGTGCGATAGAACCTCCCATCCAAGCTCTCGGAGCTTCTGGCGCGTCGTTAAAGATGTGTGCGGCCTGGCGTTGTCTTGATGGAACACAACACCCTTCCTATTGGCCAATTCTGGCCGCTTCTGGTCGATCGCCTGCTTCAATCTGTTCAGTTGTTGACAGTAGAGGTCCGAATTGAGTGTTTGGCCCGATGGGAGCAGCTCATAGTGGATGATTCCATTTCAATCCCACCAAACACACAGCAAAACCTTCTTGGCCGTTAATCCGGGCTTGGCGATCGTTTGGGCCGGCTCACCGTGATTGGACCACGATCTTTTTCGGCTGTTGTTCTCGTATGTGAGCCATTTTTCATCGCCAGTCACCATCCGCTTCAAATATGGGTCGATTTCGTTACGTTTCAACAAAGAAATCGCAGGCATGAATTCGGTCCAAAAGGTTCTTTTGCGTCAATTCGTGTGGCACCCATAGCTTCTTCTTGAGACCAGCCTTATGTAAAAGGTTCCAAACGGTTTTCTGGCTAATCTTCAGGTCCTGGGCAATGGAATGACTGCTCACATGCCGGTCCGACTCGACGATTTCCATGATTTTATCGACATTTTCGGCGATTGGCCTACCAGAGCGTGCCTCATCTTCGACGTCCATATTACCAGAACGGAATCGTTGGAAACACCGCTTTGCTGTTGCATTCGATACTGTATTGGGTCCATAAACAGCAGAAATGTTTTTGGCCGCCTGCTCCGCCTTTTCACCTTGGTCGTAGTGCTACTGAAGAATGTATCGAATTTTCTCTTTTTTTACCTCCATTTTGAAACGCTGTAACACACAACTGGCTTCGCCAAACACAAAACTGTCAAAGAACTTTTTTTGAAGCGTAATGTCACCTTTAAATCGCCGTATAGTATGACCCGATGCGATGTATACATCGTGAGATATGGCTCACTAAAGACATCTAGCGGAAAACGCTCAGAACTTTTTACTTCACCCAATATATGCATGAACGTATAAACATTTTGTACATTATTTTTAATTGATCAAATATATTTTAGATATACTTTATAAGTTCATTTGACATTAATCAGTATCAAAACATTTAGACTCAATTAATATATGCATATTAACGCTTCGTGGTCACCCTGGGTAGAAACAACCCGTCGATCAATTTTTGGCGTAGATATATAATAGTTCCCGGTTTTGAATAGGACTGTATTCACCATCCTACCTGGAGTTTGAAGTATCCTCATACCATCAAATTTGCCCACTTCACACATCGGAATAAATACCTTTTTTGGAACGGGCACTATGCTATTATTTTTTCCCGAAACTGGCATATCTACGGAGTATCACATCCAAATTTTAGGCAAAAATGTTAAAAATTGACGGAACTATGATTTTTTGAGTGACAAAGTGTCTTTTTTGCGTTTTCACCTCTTTATGAATTTTTTTTAACATGTCGCCATTTTACTTTATATAAAAAAATTTTTCGTACATCATCTAGAAAGTTCAAAACATGTTGCGTAATTTTTTTAACCACTTCGGACGGATAGTTTGGTCACGATACTTTTTTGAAAACTGACTGGGTAGAATCGACCCAAGTGTGACCACCGCGATTGATTTTGGATGTGTGACCACGGAGGGTTAATGTATATATATATTGATTTGGTTTCACGGTTTTGTAATTAATCTAAAATATATTAAAATCAATAAATATATATAAAAAATAAATTCCTAATTATAAACGTCGCCGATAATTCGTATCGATCCGAATTGCAATTGAATTCGATGAATTGTGAGTAATTAGTCTATTATAAAATATATCTAACATGTATCGAAGTCGATAAATATATATAAAATATTTAAAATAATTTGACCGATACTGGTAGATGTGCGGTCGGCGTTCGGCTCGGGCAGTACTTCGAGCTAAGAGCATTGCCAATACTCGGAGCGGTGACCGCTTAGCCGCGTACCAACTGGAGCATCAACTAGTGAGCGAAAGGCGAACACTTCTGATACCTTCGTGTTTATACTTGAGTTAACGTATGTGCACCAGAAAATCAGGAGGATATGGGGCCGTTTATACCGGTATTGTTTTTTTTCACAGTTTCCCCGTACCCTCGGCAAATACGGTATAGTGTAGTTTAAGGCCTTAGGCCACTCTAGAGGCCAAAAAAGGGCATATTTTGTGATTTTTTTTTCAGCGCAACCATAAAATAAATCGGAATTACAAAATAGGAGTTTTATTATACGCGTAATTGACTATACAAAATTATTTTTTCACAGCGACACATGTCAAAATGGCGACTGTGCAGCATTTTTCCGATGACGCCTTTTTTTCTTGAAGGTCAACGGCCGGACCAATAGATCCTATAATTTTTGAGTTATGATGAGACGCGAAACCTTTTTCGATTATATATAAGAATAGCTATAGAAGTATGTGGGATTTTTTTGATATATTGTTTTTTGTCAAAATGGCGCATTTCTAAAACAAAAAGTATAAAATGCCATGAGAAAATCGCAGAAAATTGTTTATAAAAAAGAAACTGCAATATAATAAAAAAAATCCTACGTAGTGCCTCAGAAAATATAATTCTAAATGTACAGTTAAAATTTCAAGTGAATCGGTTGAAATTTGTTTGAGTTATGAGTCCGGCCGACTTGAAAAATATAGTTTTGAGATAAACGCGTTTAAAGTTAGTAGAAAGTAACGACATGAATCAAGCGGGGTTACGCTAGAATTGGAAAATCGAGTACTTAGAGATTTTTCACACCCATAATCTTTTGGAATATAATTGTATAGGTACTAAAAGGTACATTTTTAACAACAAAAAAAAATCGATTTTTGGAAAATCCTAGAGTGGCATAAGGCCTTAAGACGGCTGTGGCCTTGGACGGCAACGGAAGGTAGGTTAGATTAGCGAAGTGTGGATAGGTAATGATAGGAAAGGCTTGAATTAAGAAGGGTAATACGTAAAAACCCGTAATAAAAAAAATAAATTGCTTACTACGAACGTCGTCAATAATTTGTATCGATTCGAGTTATAACTGAGTTCGATGAATTGATACAGGTTAATCTAAATATATACAGTGGGTAAAAAAAAAGTATATGCACACCGCGTGTTTTTCAAATTATCCTTCGAAAAAAAAATGCTAAAGTACTTAATTTTTTTCGCATGATAATTTAAAAAACACGAGGTGTGCAAATACTTTTTTACCCACTGTATACCAAATAAATAAACATCGAAGGTTTTCATACTGATAGATCTAAAACCAACTTATCGAATTGATTTACAATCCGGATCGATCCTCATCATCTGCGATGTTCATAAATTGCAATTTATTAACATTAATTATAATGTAGATCGTGAATAATTTACTGATTTACGATCGATCCTGATGACGAATTCCGAGTTGATTCATATGATGTATACACAGCTTTATATTCCAATTGCCGAAATATACATACAAACAAAGACAGGACTACGATAAAAATTATAAAGGTTTTTTATAATCGTGGTGAGACTATTAGAGAGCCGTAAAAATAATAAATCGGGGATATATTCCTTCGACGACATCCTCGGTATAAAACGGTTATGGGAGAAGGAAGGGTCCCGAAAAATCCTACACACTTTACCAAAGGTCGATGAATAAAAACGTCCTGTTAATCCCTTGAGAACGATTTTTACGACACTCTTTCCCTTTTCATCCGTCTACCTCGCGAAGTCTTACCAGACATTGAACTCGAGAGGCTTTCGTTTAATAATTTCTTCACAACTTATGTAGAATCGGATTAATCGCGCCCCACGTCCGGAAAAGAATTCCTTGGCTACGGCAAATCTGCATCTCTAATTCTCTCTCTCTCTCTCTCTCTCTCTCTCTCTCTCTCTCTCTCTCTCTCTTTCTCTCTCTTGCCCTCTTACTTCTTTATACGAGCTTTTTTACGGCCTCTTAGTCATTTGAGAATCGAAAAAAACGAGATCTCCGCTGGTCGATGAAAACACCACGAAACCTCGCCCAAGCACGTTCCCTTCGCGCTGACGTTTTTAGTACTTACCAGGGCGCCTTGTTCGTGTGTCACCGCGCCTGCGAGTGTCTCCCAGCTAGAAGCGCCGCGGATAAAGGATAGAGGAGAAGAGAGAGAAAAAAATGAGAGACGAAAAAAAAAACCATCTTCAATCTCTTAGCCGAAAAAGCCGCCCACATGTCGCATATCAAGCGCGTATATGGAGAGAAAGAGATATTGAAGCGAATCGCGATCAAACTTTTACAACGTCCCATGTTACCAACGATCTACTGTAAGAATATAGTCGGAAATTTTAATCAGTAATGAAATTTTATTCATCCGTAACTTTTGGCTATCAGCTGGAATGAAAATTCAAAATAATTTCAGCTAGAGATAAGATTTGCCTTCGAAGTACGCAGGAAAATAAAAAAATATCGATTTTTTGTAAAATGCTGCGTGTATAAAAAAAAAAGGACCATTGTTTTTGGTAAGAAAAAATCGCCGAAAATGTATTTTTTGGAAAAAGTTTTCAACGTATCAAAAATTCCCTACGTGCTTCGATGTGAAATGTTGTTATAAGGTTCGAAAAAAAATGTGAATTCAATCGATGAAGACTTGCTCCATTCAGCTTAAGCGACGGCATTTAGTTACAAATCTTGTGAAAAAAATTACAAAACATACTCGAAGATATGTAGAATAAGTGCCACTAAACGGAATTTTCATTCTGTCAATTGGGTATCCACAAAAAATTGTCGAAATTCACCTTTTTCCGGGACGCCAAACTCCGGGCTCCTAACTTCAATTTGCAAATTAAAGGTAAAGTAGAGAAAGCCTCAAAGTTTCGACGCGAAATGTAATCACATCGAGCATTTTTCTAATATGCACATTTTTTTAATACCGTTATTTCGATAGTACTTGCATTTCAAATTCGAAAGTGCCTCTATTTTTCTCGTTCGATGCGGGCACGTGCAAAAATCTAGTAGCTTTCGATAGATACGAGATCGTGATTTCGGGCCGGATGGGCGAGGAACCTCGACCTCGCGCTCGTTTACGTCCCGCGCACCGAGAACAGAGCTATATCGTCAAATGTCGTTGTCACTTGACAAGGCACGGGATGTGCCTTTTCCGTTGTAAGAGATCAGCAGGACATCACTTTTGGCTGGCGAACAGCCGCACCCAGAACATAGAACTCAATCGCAAGTTTATTTATATATATATATATAGTCATACATATGCACTGCCGGCGAAAAGTTTGGATACACTAGTAGAAATTTCTTACCGCACTAAAAGTTAGATAGCGGACTCAAAAATAAAGATAATTTAATTTCCCAAGAGGCGTCTTAAAGAGGACAGGTTTACCTTTATTCTGCTTCTTTAGAAAATTCTCTACGATTTTTTTTCGCCTCGTTATGCAGTTTTGAACGTGGCCATTCTTCGGCTATTTTTTGGCTGTCGAAAAGTAAGTGCAAAGTTTGTGGAAATTTTTTTCCTCGGGTTTTCCCATGGCAAACTTAAAAAGGATATCAAAACCTACATTTTCATTTTTTAGAAAGTCCCGTACAATTTTTTTCCCCCCAGTATTGCATTTTTAGCTAAAAAATACATGTTTTAGAAAAAAAGGTGTCATCAAAGAACCATGGGGTTTCAGAGGAAATATCAAGAGGGTAAAAAGTTGCATGGGTTTACACTGGAGTGGCTAGAATTTTTTCAAAATTTTTTTTGAGCATTCTTTTTTTTAACCATTTTTGGTTGAAACTTGGATGAGTGGAGAGGCTCCACTTGGGAATTATGGGGTTCGGGACAATATATTAAGAAAGGAAATTTTCTACATTTTCATTTTCTATGGACTACAATTTTTCTAGATGTTTTTTTTATTTTTTTAAATTAAAATGAAAAATAAAGATTCTAAAAAAATTGTAGTTAATTAAAAATAAAAATGCAAACAAATTTCCTTTCTCAATATATTTTCCTAGACCCGATAATTCTCAAATGGGGCTTCTCCACACATCAAAGTTCCAACCAAAAATGGTAAAAAAAAATCTCAAAAAAAAATTCTGACAAAATTCTAGCCACTCCAGTGGAACTTTTTACCCTCTTGACATTTCCTCTGAAACCCTATAGTTCTTCGCTGACGCCTTTTTTTCTAAAACGTCTTTTTTAGCTAAAAATGCAATACTAAGGCGAAAAGAAGTCGTACGAGACTTTCTAAAAAATAAAAATGTAGGTTTTGATATCGTTTTTAAGTTTACCATGGAAAAAATTGAGACAAACATTTTCCACAAACTTTGCAGTTAAGTTTCGGAGACCAAAAAATAGCCGAAAAATCGCCATGTTGAAAAGTGCGTACCCGGGCGAAAAAAAAATCGTAGAGAATTTTATGAAAAACGAAAATAAAGCTAAACTTGTCCTCTTTGAAACGCCACTTGGAAAATTATATTATCTTCATTTTTGAGTCGGCTATCTAAGTTTTAGTGCGGCAAGAAATTTCGACTAGTGTATCCAAACTTTTGGCGGGCAGTGTACGTATACATATATGTATATACATATATATACAAATATTTTTTTAATTATATATATATAAATATATATAATTAATATAAAATATTTATATATATAAATAAATATATTTTTTTCACACCACATTAAAACGCAAATCGATGTATTTCTCAATGAATCTCGGTATGAATATGTGTACAATATGAACGTTACACAAGACATACCGAAATTCATTGAGCATCAATTCGCGTATTAATGTTGTGTAAAAAAAAAATCGCAGTAAAATGCCCAGGGGAATATGTCCAAAGTCCCTACGGTTGGATGATTTATAAAACGCTGTATTTCAAAATCTATTCGTCCGATTCACTTCAAATTCGATCAGAGCATAGTTTATAATATTTTCTATCGTAAGACCGCATGGATTTTTCATATATTAATGTATTTGTTAAAAACAAATGATTAAAGTTGTTTTTTTTCGTCGCAAATCGAATTTTTTTTCTACAGCGTGCCATTTGCGTGATTTTTTTAAATACAAAAAAAGTATCCGGTCATGCGAAATTTTTATTATTATACTAAAAATAGAGTTTTTATTTTTCTTTCCAGATGAGCTTAGTTGTCGGAACCACCTACACCGATTGGCCATGCAGCACTTTGTTTAAGTCCTTATTAATATATATATATAAGGCTTTTTTGGAACTTTCTTTGGCAATAGCAATAAAGCAATCAAAATGATGTTCGGAGGGTTTATTTTATATATCTGTAGGTACTCAAATCATTTTTTTATTTTCCAAAAAAATACAAACTGACGGCCCAGTGGCCAATAGAAAGAGAACGCCTTTTTTACGCCCTCTATGGGCGGACTTGTTGCAAATGCGCATGAGCACTTAAAACAAAAAATAATTTTTTTTCGTAATCTATATGAGTTTTGCTAGCCAAATACACACGATTATAACAAAATAGTGATTTTTTCAAGTTTAGCACCAATTTCATGAAAAAAACGTCGCATTTTCGATTTAAAAAATGGCCTTAATTTGTTTTTTGAAACCGTAATTGTTAATCGATCGCAAAAACCGTGTATACTTCGCTAGAAAATCTATCTAAGAAGCTACAGTTCAAATTTAAAATCAATCGATTGAAAATTTCAGGAGCTACGAATCCGAGCAATTTTGAAAACATGATTTCAAGAAAAACGCTATTAAAGTTTTTAATCCATTTGTTTACACGAAATGTTTAAGACAGGGTCACCTAAAATAACTTTTGCATATAATTCTTGGCATGTTTATACATTATTTAAGCCAATAAAAAAACGAAAAATTTTTTGTCCAAAGGTACGAAAGGCCTTAAATAACAATAACTTCATTGCTTATCGATATTCTTCGATAAAAAAAACTCGAACTTGATAAGACTACGTTTTAATTGTGTGTAAAACCCCGACCTCGTGATCGCGGTACTCTCGTCAGAAAAAAAGAATATTAAAAATCGACCTGTTTTTTGGGCTCAAGCTTGTAAAGACTCCAAATCCATTCTCGACAAGCACACACTAGTTTTTTTTTATAAGCACAACAAAACTCTTTTATAATAACACTAGTAATAAAAATCTCAAGACTATCGAACTATGTACGCATGACTCTTTTCACGTGCACACCCAATAATGTGGATTAATATTTTTCTATGCATGAATAATAAAAAAAATAATTCAACTGTGCATCCATGTGTTCGTGTTTTTGTACGTTCTGAATCCTATAGCCATTATTGTTTCGTACATCACACGTGACAGACGTTTGCATCCCTTATAACGTTTACATACACTGACACGACCGTTTTCCCATTTTCTCGTCACATTATACTCATCTCAAAAGTGTACAAATTTTCCGCTCGGAGAACGGTCACTTGTCAAGAGTAGAATAAAATGAGAATAGACCCCTCACCGCCCACCGAGCACCAAATTTCTTTGTAGCGAAGGTAAATCCATCGACAGGGCCCTCGTGCAATCGCATTGTCGTATACCACCCACACACACACATACACACACACACACACACACACACACACAATCCGTAAAAGCGATGCCTGCTGGACGCTTCTACTTTTGGAAATCCGAGTCGTCAAAGGCCCCGAAGGATAAAATTGTATCCGTCTTCGTAAATGCTTTTTCCGAGCACGGCAAGGACAGATGTCTCCAACTCCCGTGTTTCCATTATTATCTCGCGTGGCTTCACGTGCCGAGGGCCATCAGGATGTATAGAGAAAAAAAATTGGGCAGTACGTTTGGTTCGTCGGTAATTTAATTTACCGGAGAAACACGTGGAAACTGTCAAAGCGGAAATCTAAAATGACTGGAAATGTCGAAACGGAAATCTAAAATGTCTGGAAATATCGAAACGGAAATTAAAAATGTCTGGAAATAACCAAACGGAAATCTGAAATGTATGACGTCGCACTATGAAAATGTTCAAATACTAGGCGTATTTTTTATGCAAAAGGTATCTTAAAATACCTGAAAATAAAAATTAAATATAATCAAAATAAAAAATAAATATAGTAAAATTATCCATTGTCAAGGATAACTTTAATTGTGCATAAATCCATGGGCTTCTGGGCTTTACAAGAGCAACTGATTGACCGTTGATGTTGATTGGTTGCAAAGAAAATTTTGCACGTGAATATAGCCAAAGAGCAATAAAAATCAAGCGTGCACAACCCGGACTCAAGATTCATCTAGAACCGCGCAATCTTAATATTATGAAATTATAGTGGCTGTACATTCGTTTTCTTTTCTTAAATAAAAAAAATACGATTTTTGTATTGTACAGTTGTGTAGCCCGGGGTCTTAAGGGGGGAAATACATGTAGCGGCATTAAAAAATCGATTTTTCTTTACGTTGAAAGTTAGTTTTAAGTTTTAAGTTTAAACATTTTAAGAATACGGTGGTATAGTAAACATTTAATTAGCCGGTAAGTCACTGAAATCATCTAGTTTTCGTAGTTCGAAACCTTAAACACGCTTTTCTCAAAACTACATTTTTTACACGGAGAGAATTAAAAAGTAATTTTTGTGGTGAATTTCACGGTAAAAATTACCGTGATATATTTCAATGTGGTGACAAGTGAGAAAAGCATGATAATTCGTATGCGACAAGTTTTTTTTAACTCACGTTACAGAAAATTTCAAATACGTAGCTAAAATTTTACTATACAAGAAGGGTAGCGCGCACGATAATTTTTACCGAGAGCACAATACATTTTCCTATAACACTCATTAAATTTTATAATAAATCTTAAAATAACTGTTATAAAGACGATACTTTTTTTATAGACATTTTTGAAAGGCATAAAATAATAAAATGCACAGTAAAATTTCGCTGATATTATATATTTTTTAAATTTAAGTTTTGCGTATTTTCTTACACATCAAAATTTACTAGAAAATCTGGTAAAATTTTCTATCTGAAGAAGAAATTTTATTTTATTTTCGTGAAAATCTGTGTTTTACTCAGTAATAATAAGCGAAGTTTCAGGGCTGTCATCTGGTTACCGCTACTGCACGGTAATTTTTAACATTTAATTCGCTCCGTGTAAGCTCGTGGCAAACGTTACTTTAAAACGAGTTTTCGATCGTCCTAAAATTGTACACGCAACCAAATAACAATATTATCGTTAACTTATATCTACAGTAGGATCTTGATTATCCGAATTAATTGGGACTAAAAATAGTTCGGATAATCAACAGTTCGGATAATCGAAAAGCAATTTTTTTCTGGAGGGATAATATACGACACCAATTGAAGTATAAAGACAATCTATCATAAATATATATATTAGATGAAGTAAAAAGTTCTGAGCGTTTTTTCGCTTTATTTCGACGATGAAATTAGCATAGTTAGGATTATCCGATTTAGATCAAATATGCGCCGTTTTGTTCGATAACTTTTATCCATTTTGAAAGCAATTTCATAATTCCGCGATTGACGAAGTCCTCGTCCCTATTGGTAAAAAACTTGACCAGCTCATTTTCACAAGCCTCTCTTGAGGCGAGTTTTGTACCATCAAGAAAATTTTGCAAATGCTTGAAAAGGTGCTAATCGCTTGGTGCCAGGTCTGGACTATACGGCGGGTACGATAGAACCTCCCATCCAAGCTCGCGGAGCTTCTAGCGCGTCGTTAAAGATGTGTGTGGCCTGGCATTGTCTTGATGGAACACAACACCCTTCCTATTGGCCAATTCTGGCCGCTTGTGGTCGATCGCCTGCTTCAATCTGGTCAGTTTTTGACAGTAGAGGTCCGAATTGAGTGTTTGGCCCGATGGGAGCAGCTCATAGTAGATGATTCCCTTCCAATCCCACCAAACACACAGCAAAACCTTCTTGGCCGTTAATCCGGGCTTGACGATCGTTTTTCGCCGGCTTACCGCGATTGGACCACGATCTTTTTCGGCTGTTGTTCTCGTATGTGACCCATTTTTCATCGCCAGTCACCATCCGCTTCAAAAATGGGTCGATTTCGTTACGTTTCAGCAAAAAATCGCAGGCATCAATTCGGTCCAAAAGCCTCTTTCGCGTCAATTCGTGTGGCACCCATACATCGAGCTTCTTCTTGAGACCAGCCTTATGCAAATGGTTCCAAAGGGTTTTCTGGCTAATCTTCAGTTCCTGGGCAATGAATAAGTGCTCACATGCTGGTCCGACTCGACGATTTCCATGATTTTATCGACATTTTCGGCGATTGGCCTACCAGAACCTGCCTCATCTTCGACGTCCATATTACCAGAACGGAATCGTTGGAACCACCGCTTTGCTGTTGCATTCGATACTGTATTGGGTCCATATACAGCACAAATTTTTTTGGCCGCCTGCTCCGCCTTTTTACCTTGGTCGTAGTGGTACTGAAGCATGTATCGAAATTTCTCTTTTTTTACATCCATTTTGGAACGCTGTAATACACAACTGGCTTCACCAAACACAAAACGGCCAAGGAACTATTTTTGAAGCGTAATGTCATCTTTAAATCGCCGTATAGTATGACCCGATGCGATGTATACTCGTGAGATATGGCTCACTAAAGACAACTAGCGGAAAACGCTCAGAACTTTTTACTTCACCCAATATATATATAACCTCCTCCAAACATCGAATGCTTATTTCATTTCTTTGACTTTGTATAGTCGCCCATCGTCGAGTCTCTGAATTTCTGTTTTTATTGGAGATCGTGGTTTTTCCTAGCGTTTCCTAGCATCGAAAGAATTTCCAGTTTTTTCTCCAAGGTAAGAACATTACGTTTATGCTTGCATTAGAAATCGAAGGACTTGAACTTGACGTCCTGAACCGTACGAATTACGCGAAAAAACGGGGTGTAAGAAGAGATTTGCATAATTTCACATTAGTCTGTGCGCGCTGCAAGGAACAAATAAAAATTGCCGATAGAAGACATTGTGCAATCGGACTAACAGTGGAAGACGGAAAAGGCGCTCGGAAATGCGCCATTCTTGAAAGATCGCAGCGTATATATCAAGCGGTATAACTTTTGGATAATTGAGCGTTCGGATAAACCAAATCGTTGTTCGGATAATCGAGGTTCTACTCTACTTGTTTATGAAAATCACTTTTAAAAAATAATTTTTTATTGCAAAAGAGAACAAAAATGTTGTGTCAAATATCATTTTTTTCTGCATTGTCCTATTGATGAAAATTTCAACTTATTAAATGTTTTTCAGGTATTAATTCAGCATTTGGATGTCAAAATATTCAAAATTCTTCGCTCAAATTTTTCACATCAATATTGAAGTCGTTGGATTTCCCACAAACGGACAACTGCCGCCAAAACCTTTCTAAAAGACCACGCCGAAGCGTCAATTGTGTAATAAATTGTACTATTTTCCTAAATATAAAACGTTTTTCTCTATTGAAAAAACAAATGATCAAAATTGGCTATTTTTTCGTCGTCTACATGTATTCTCCCCCTTAACGTTAATTAGCAACAAAAATTTTGTGAGAAATTCCAAAAATTCGTCACAAGTCCATAAAATGTTAGCCATCCGGAAATGGAACAACTCGACTTTGGGCCATCCCAATCATGGTCATACTCCGGGGCTAGCAGGATATTGCACGAACCTCTCGACAAGGGTTAGAGCTGTGTAGTAGGGCTGCGCAGCACCGAGACGATAAAGGGTTAATATATTCTTCGCCGCAAAATAAATATACAGTACACGCGTATAAACGTATCTCATACGCATGAAAAAAGCGTAATCGCTGGTTATTTGATCGTAAACGGTAATACCCCTATCGCTCTGAGCCGTTCTACTTACCCGCGTCGTATCCCCTTCGCGAAAAATCTCGTCTCTTATTCCGATCTCGTCCCGCACGGGTTGCGCTACATCGAGCAATCATTTTCGTGAATGATCGTGCCAATTGTTTGCCAAATGCCGCGAATTTATTTTTCGGCCTGATAAAAATTGTGAGCTCTGTATATATGGGCCTTTTCACACGGGCACGGCAACCACTCAACCTTCTTCGAGCGACGATTGTCTACAATTTTTTTCTCTAAATTGTTAAAGAAAAAAATTGATGAGTATTTTCCAAAGGTGGCGTTAGTGAGACAAAAAATCTCACTCAAATACAAATTACTTACAATATTTAAATAATTTTTATTTAATACAAAGATAATTAAAAAATAAAAAGTAAAAAAAGAACCACGTTTTTAAAACGGACGAAAAAGTGTAAAATAATTTCTCGTAGCCCCATACAGATTCCTAACCCCATACAGATTGTCTTGAAAATTTGTAATTGTGAATTTTTAATGGCTATGAAAATACTTGTAAGATTTAAAACGAAAAACGTGGGGCGCATACATTGGATAATTGATACATGGATAGTTCACCTAAGTCACTAACAATGGGTGTACTTCCGAAAAGCCCACACCTCCGATTAATTTAAAACTTCGTATACTTATGTATTTTGACTCGCTGATCACGAATATGATAGTGAAAATACCCGCAAATTTTATTTTCAAGGTAAAAACTTTAAAAAAAAACTTTTTTTTATAGTTTTTCTATTTTATTTTAATAAATATTGATCTTAGAGAAAAATGTTTCCTACAAGAGTTGTAGCTTATGAATAGACTGAGATTTTATATTCTATACAAGTTTCATCTAAAACCATTATTTTTCGAGAAAAATGGGATAATGCTCCAATAAGTATATTTTGCTAAACTCTATTAGTTTCGATGTTATCTACTTATGCACTTTACCACGGGGAGTTTGTTTGGGTTTGTTTGTTTAGGTTTGTTTGGGTTTGGATTCGAAAGGCTGCACTTTCGAATAGCGGGTGTATGTGCTGTTTGGGCATGTGCATTTTACGTTGTATAGGTATATGTATATGGGTATTGTTTGGGGGCAAGGTGTCTAACAAACATCCAAGGTGTCCAACAAACCCACCCCAGTGTTCTACGCACCTCACGATTCCACGCACCCATCCAAGGTGCCCTCCGCCCACCCCAGTGTCCCACGCACACCACGATTCCACGCACCTATCCGAGGTGCCCTCCGCCCACCCCAGTGTTCTACGCACCCCACGATTCCACGCACCCATCAGAGGTGCCCTCCGCCCCCCCCCCCCCCCAGTGTTCTACGCACCCCACGATCCTATGCACCCATCCGAGGTGCCCTCCGCCCACCCCAGTGTTGTACACACCCTGCGATTCCACACACCCATCCGACGTGCCCTGCGCCCACCCCAAAGAACTACACACCCCACGATTCAACATATCCGAGTCTGTTTGGGTTTGGGTTTGTTTGGGTTTGTTTTATTTGCGTTTGTTTGGGCCCATGTGCAGTAAAGTGCGTAAGTAGATAATATCGAAACTAATGGAGTTTAGCAAAATATACTTATTGGAGTATTATCCCATTTTTCTTGGAAAATAATGATTTTATACAAGATTTGTATAGAACATAAATTATCGGTCTTTTGATGGGTTACAATTTTTGTAGGAGACCTTTTCCTCTACGATCAACATTTATTAAAATAAAATAGAAAAACTAAAACAAAACCGTTCTTTTAGTTTTGACATCGAAAATCAAATTTGCGGGTATTTTCACTATCATATTCGTGATCAGCGAGTCAAAATACATAAGTACACGAAGTTCTAAATTACTCGGAGGTGTAGGCTTTTCGGAAGTTTATCCCTGTTATCTATTGCATGCGCCCCACGTTTTTCGTTTTAAATCTTACAAGTATTTTTATAGCTATTAAAAATGCATAATCACAAATTTTCAGGGCAATTTGTATGGGATTAGGAATCTGTATGGGGTTATAAATCTGTATGGGGATACGAGAAATTATTTTATACTTTTTAGTCCGTTTTAAAAACCTTTTTAAAACGGACTTTTAAAATGGTTCTTTTAAAATAAAAAAATAAAAAAATTTATTCAAATAATCATTTTCTGCTTTTTAGTCTTGTGTGTGTGAAATTTTGCAATCGATTTTAAACATCTTGATGAGATTATGACAGAGACATGTAGCAAATTTCAGGTTTATGTCAGTTTCTCTTCACCTGATCATATCTGAAATAGAAAATTGTTATACCTACCTACCACTAATATATCGATCTGTATAATTGTTATTTTCCTGAAATATAAATTATTTCTTTATTTATTTAATTTTTTTACAATTTTTGTCCTCTTCTCTCTCTCTCTCTCTCTCTGTCTCTCTTACACACTTAATTCTTCAATATGAAACCTGTTGCAAACTGTTAAATATTGTATATATTATTTAAATATATATAATATCTATTTGTATATTATATTATTTATATTATTATATGCTGTTTTTTTTATTTTAAGAGAAATTTTAATTTCTTTAAAAATTTAAAGAAAATTTAATTAAAAAAACTTTTAGAAATTAAAAAAAAAATTAAATTTATTATTGCATTGTCATCCAGTTCTGAGCTATGTTGAAAGTTTCAAGTCTCTAGCTCATCCGGAAGTTAGTTTAAAATCGATTGCAAAATGTGTACCGAACAAACAGGCAGACAAGAATGCTAATTAATAAAAACGCGGTAAAATAATTATTTCGTGAGAGATTTTTTGTCTCACTCACACATAATAATTTTTTTCCTAATTAGTTGAAGAAACATGTCGTTGAATATCGACATGTTTCTTCAACTAATATGAGGGAGACAAAAAATCTCGACATGTCTCTTCAAGTATGAGGGAGACAAAATATCGCTCTCGAAAAATCATTTTGTAGAGAATTTTCCACCGGAAAGTTGAGCAAGTCTAACAATTCCAAAAACATTCGAAGGGAGGTAAAAATTTAAAACAAATAGAATATTAAAGACAAATTTCAAATTAAAAACAAATTGAAATTTGAAAACTAATCGAATATCAAAAACAGATAAAAAAATATTGAACGAATAAAAAGTTTTAAACACAAAAAAATGTTTAACAGTTTGGAGTGAAACGGTGTTTGGAATATTTTATTGTCCCAAAAACATTTATTCTCGCGTACGAGACTCGGTGAAAAAAATATACCTATATAGATAGGATTATCATTTTTTTAATTCGATTAGAAAGAAAATTCATTTAGTCGCTTAAATAGTTGATTAAATAATTTAAAAAACATGCGATTAAAATCTAAGAGAGCGTGTGAAAATGAAAAAATGGTCCGATTTGACGCGAAATGCCTTATGCACGAAGCTCGTTGCGAGAGCGCGAGTCCTCGTAAATTAAGATTTATCGGAAAATATCGCGAAAGCTTATTTTCGACTCGCGAGCATATACGTTACGGTAATTTCCCTCCGGGGTATCGCAGATCGTTCTTTTATAGATCCTCCATTACCGGAGAATCGTACCAGTATCGAACTCGTATATATGTACGTATCTGACGAATCTCGTTCGCGACCCTGCGAGTTTCACCGAGGGAACAGCAACGTACGAAACCATTTTTTTTGTTTTGTTTTTCGACTCACAAAGCGGCACCTGTCAGCCTGCATCGAGCGCCAATAATTTCTTCCAGCGACATGGAATCCTGATAGCTTGCAATTTTTCTGTCATTCATAATTCTATCGGCACGATTCGAAATTTCCGCATTTTTTCGGAGCACAATAAAAGACGATGAAAAAAATAAAAAGCCTCAACGCTTCGAAGCACAGATCTTAAATCTTGCCATTTTTTTTCATTAAACATAATTGAGTTTATCAATTTTATTAATTTTTTTTCAATTTTTCATGTGAAAGCAAAATTTGAAGTACCTCCAGACGTAATTTTGTTCGTACTTGTTGCTTTTTCTGCTGTCATACAGAATTTAAAAAAATAGAATTTACTTTACCAGATAGTTTTAAAGTAGAAATTTAAATTAATTCATAACAATGTTTTGCTGTCGTTGATGGGGAACACAAATTTGAAAAAATCCAGGGGTAATTGTATTAAAAAATGCAAAAGATTTAGCTAAAGAATGATAATCTTTATAACTATTTAGTTTGTTGAGTTAAAATAACTTTAACTCAACAAACTAAATTCATTTATATATATATATATAAAGTAATGGACCAAAAAAGAGTCCGCACTTTTCGAAATTTCTTACCGCACTAAAATTTACATAGCGGACTCAAAAATAAAGGTAGTTGTATTTCCCGAGTGGAGTTTTAAAGAGGACAAGTTTACCTCTATTTTGCGTTTTTAGAAAAATCTCTACCATTTTTTTTCGCCCCGGTGCGCACTTTTGAACGTGGCCATTTTTCGGATATTTTTTGGCCGTCGAAAATTAACTGCAAAGTTTGTAGAAATTTTTTCCTCGATTTTTTCTATGGTTAACTTACAAAGGATATCAAAACCTACATTTTTTACAAAGTCTCGTACAATTTTTTTTCGCCCCTGTATTGCATTTTTAGCTAAAAAAGACATGTTTCAGAAAAAAAGGCGTCATCGAAGAACTATAGGGTTTCAGAGGAAATGTCAAGAGGGTAAAAAGTTACATGGGTTCACACTGGAGTGGCTAGAATTTTTTGAGAATTTTTTTTTGACATTTTTTTTTACCATTTTTGGTTGGAACTTTGATGAGTGGAGAGACTCCACTTGGGAATTGTGGGCTCTAGGACAATATATTGAGAAAGGAAATTTGTTTACATATTCATTTTTAATTACCAACAATTTTTTTAGAATTTTTTTAGAATTTTTTTCATTTTCATTTTTTTTATTTTAATTTTCAAAAATAAAAAAATATATAGAAAAATTGTAGTTAATTAAAAATGAAAATGTAAACAAATTTCCTTTCTTAATTGTCCTAGACCCCATAATTCCCAATAAGTGGAGCCTCTCCAGTCATCAAAGTTCCAACCAAAAATGGTAATAAAAAATGTCCAAGAAAAATTCTGAAAAAATTCGAACCACTCCAGTGTGAACCCATGCAACTTTTTACCCTCTTGACATTTCCCCTGAAACCCTATAGTTCTTCGATGACGCCTTTTTTTTCTAATACATGTCTTTTTTAGCTAAAAATGCAATACTAGTGCGAAAAAAAAATCGTACGAGACTTTCGAAAAAATAAAAATGTCGGTTTTGATATTCTTTTCAAGTTTTCTATCGAAAAAATCGGGGAAAAAATTTTCCACAAACTTTGCAGTTAATTTTCGACGGCCAAAAAATAGCCGGAAAATGGCCACGTTCAAAAGTGCGCACCGTGGCGAAAAAAAATCGTAGAGAATTTTCTAAAAAAGCAAAATAAAGGTAAACTTGTCTTCTTTAAAACGCCTGATGGGAAATTAAATTATCTTTATTTTTGAATCCGCTATGTAAATTTTAGTGCGGTAAGAAATTTCGACTGGTGCGTACTTTTTTTGTCCAGTACTGTATATATATATATAACATTATATTACAGTTATACGGCAATGGCAACAGAAAAAATAACAATTTTCACGTATAATCTTTTCCATTCCCGTAAATTACTTATCCATATATAAGTAAATTTAGTTTATTGAGTAGTTTTGAAGTCGTAATTTTTCACATTAATCTTTTGCAATTTTTAATACAATTACCCTTCAGTTTTTTAAAATATGTCTTCTCCATACAAAATTTCAAATGATTAATGTAAAAAAAATATTCCGATTTTCAAATTATCCAATAAACTAGTGTGCACGTATGTTCGCGCGCGCGCGCGTGGGTGTGTGTGTGTGTAGGTGCATATAATAAATAAAGTAAATATCGGTTCGAGATAAACGATTTCGAGGGTTATTTGATAAGGACCGAAGGTTGGCGGAGCCTCAAATACGTACGTGACGAAGTTCTAGGACACCGCACATATCTTATCACCATTCTCGGCCTATTTGGGTACTGCTCCCTAATTATCCCTTTATTAGAAACTGAAACACTTCCTGACACCCACGTACCGGCAGTAAACGATTTTTTTCTCGTCTCTTTCACTTGTATTCTGGTACCATTGGGTTTCGTAATCATTCGTAACTCCTTTCAATTTTTGGCTCCCACGAGTCCCGAAATATCTCGGCCGGCACGAGGTCGTTTGTATCATTCATAAATTCGTTAACACTCGTGACGAATTATTGCAATGAAACGTACGTGTCTGTGTGTGTGTGTAAACGAGTGCAGGAACGACCGGTATAGCGCGAAATGGAAAAGCACTTTTGAACGAACATTAGCTACGATTTTCATCGATTTATTGCGTGTATAAATGTATATGTATGTATGTATGGGATATTCCAGGATGAAGTGACAGATTCGTGACTCGAACTCTCCAGGGTGTGATTTCCAGTTTTTGGGGCCTCGCAGCCACTCGGGACCCATATAATTTCGACGTTTTCGTCCATATGGTACAGTAGAGTACCCCCCCCCCCCCCCCCCCTATTATTGTAACCGTTTGATTGGAAATCTAAAATAATTCATGAAAAATATTTCTAGAGTACTTGAGGTAAAAGTGTTTTAGTTACCGTTTTTTTTGTTAAACATTTACGGGAAAAATAATAAAAACTGTTCAAGGCTTGACAAGGTCGTCGAATTTTTAGCACTGTACGAAAAATGACATAAAAAAATATCGATACTTATTGGTCTTTGTAAAATATTGCTGTTTAATAAACAACAAATGAATTTGCAAGCTTTTTTTTTAGAAGAATACGATTTTAATTCACTATTGCAATTATATGCGTATACGCATTCTTCGCTTGACTTATTTCTTAATTTATAAGTATCCACTTTTTAAACTACACGAAAATATCCGCTAATTTCCGAAACTTTATTCAAAATTGCGTACAAGGCTTTTGGAGAATTTCACATGTCCAGCTACAATTGAAAGAAATAAAAAAATTACATTACAAAAAAATAATTGAATACTGTCATTGAGTGACGACGAGGGGCAAGGAAAAGTTCGGCACGGAATATCCCGTGCAAAAACTTTGAGGATTCGGATCATCGACTGAAAAAGCTTCCTCGCGATCTTCACTCATTGGGAACGAGGTGCACGCGCATCTCGCGAGTCTCATCGAGATCGCGCGCGTTCTTTCGGCTCGCGATCTCGAGATGAATTTACGAGGTCTCGTAATCGTCAATTGAAGAATAGAATCCTCGTTCCTCCGCCGTCTACGCGAGGCAAAAATTACTCGGCGTGTTAACTGCGACGCGCGAAAAAAGGAAAGCCGAAAAAATGCGAGTCTAATGATTAAAAAAAACAACGGGTTTGCGTAATAAAGAATCGAACGAAATTTTTTATGTTTCATTTGAGATGACCCTAGTTGTTAGAACTACTTACACCGATGGCGAGACATGCAGCAACGGCGACACTTTCTTTAAATCTTCATTGTGCATCGATATTTTTTTCTTTACAATGAAGCTTTCTTTAAAGCTTCATTGTTCATCAATATTTTTCAATAAAAAGAAAAGCCAAACTTGGCACTACTGTGTATTAATTGTGTTAAGAGCACGACCTCGTCATCCCAATACTCTCATCAGAAAAAAATATTGAAAATCGATCTGTTTTTTGAATCCTAAACTTATGGGGACTTATCTGACTGAATTTTTTATATTTTTCGTTCTGGTGATGTGGAAGAGTATTCTACAAAATAACCCTTGATACAATATGACTCCCATTCCCGACATACACTACCGCTCAAAATTTTCGATACGCCAGTCGATATTTCTTGCCGCACTAAAAGTTAGATAGCATCGTAAAAAAAAAGATATCCAAATTTAATGAACGGTGTTTTGAAGAGAACAAATTCAGCTTTGTTTTGCTTTTTGGAAATATTTTTTATATTTTTTCGACCTCATAGACTTTTGTATGTGACCATTTTTCGGCTATTTTTCGACCACATCGAGAATTGGGCGCATAACTTATAGAATATTTTTTCTTTTCTTATTTTTATCCATGGTAAACTTGAAAGAGGTAGTAGAAGCTACATTTTCGTTTTTTTAGAAAGTTACGTACGATTTTTTTACGCAAAGCTATTTCTTTTTTGGCTAAAAAAGACAAATTTTGGAAAATGCAGAATAACTCAAGAACTATAGGGATTGAGGGGAAATATCAAAGATGTAAGAAGTTGCGTAAGTTTATACTGGATCGCTTGGAATTTTTTCTGAATACTCCTTTAAGATGTTTTGACTATTTTCGCTCGAAATTGTGATGAGTAGAATGGCTTAACTCGAACAGTATGGCGTTTAGGATAAAATATCAGGAAAAGAAACTTTTTTAATTTTCGATTTTAAATTCGCTTGAATTTTTGCAGAATTTTTTTTTTAAATCTTTTTGTCCGAAACTTGAAGAATCAATTGTTTAGACGATTCTCAGAGTTTCAGCGAAAAAAAGAATTTTTAAATGTAAAAAAAATTATAAAAAATTTCAAGCGTATTTAAAGTCGTAAATTAAAAAAGTTTCTTTTCTTGATATTTTGTCCTAAACCAACCTACTCATCAGAGTTTCGACAGAAGATAGTAAAAAAAATCCCAAACGAAAATTCTGAAAAAATTCCAGGCGATCCAGTATAAACTTACGCAACTTTTTAGATCTTTAATATTTTTTCTTAAACCCTATATTTCTTGAGTTATGTTGCATTGTCTAAAATTTGTCTCTGTCTACCAAAAAAGAAATAACTTTGGGAAAAAAAATTGTACGAAACTTTCTAAAAAACGAAAATGGAGCTTCTACTGCCCCTTTTAAGTTTATCATGAATAAAAATAATTGAAAAATTTTCTATAAGTTATGCACCCAATTCTCGATGGTCGAAAAATAGCCGAAAAACGGTTACGTACAAAACTGTGTACCGGGTCAAAAAAAAATCATAAATAATATTTCAAAAAAGCAAAACAAAGCTGAATTAGTGCGCTTCAAAACGCCGTTCGTTAAATTTGAATATTTCTTATTCTGACGGAGGTATCTAACTTTTATTGCGGCAAGAAATATCGACTGGTGTATCCAAACTTTTGAGCGGTAGTGTATACTCTATCAAAACCTAATCTATACATATAAAACAGTTCCGTGACCGACTGACCAACATAAGACAACGCACAGCCTAAACCACTGAAGATAGAAACATGACATTTGAAATATATCTTCCTTAGAAGGTGTGGAGATGCACTAACAAAGAATTTTTCGAAAATAAACGCTTAAGGGGGTGAAATGGGGTGTAAAATTTTGTATGGAAATTTGTATTTCTGGCATGTATCAACTTGAAACTTGGTATAAATATTCGTTAAAACAAATAATAAAACGCATATTTTAGGATTTTTCAAAACAACCCCTAATTAGGGGCAGAGGACGGGCACTCAATGCTTTTAGATTGGACTGAATTTGGTCAGCGAGCTGACTAAATCAATAACAACTTATAATAAAGAACCAATAGCTCCTAGATTCCTATAGTAATTTCGTTTTGTTATAGCAGTAAGGTCAGCAGTGATCCGGATGTGACGCTTCCTCTCGGTTAATGGTTATACAAATATTAGCGCAAAAATTTCAAAATAAGAAAAAATATATTGTATTATAAAACAATTTGTAAATAACTGGGAGAGCAAGTAAATAATTGTATTATAATCAGCATATGTTATCTATTTCCAAGTCTGCTCGACCACGAGGCCTAAAATCTACATTTTTTTTAACCACTTCAATGTGTCCCGCGGCTTGATAGGCAAAATCTATGCAAACCAACTTTTAGAATTGGGTTCTATACAATCCAAAACACACTGTTTTGTTGCAAATTATTTTTTAAAGTCTTTTTTATACTTTTCGAGCACACAAAATACTTAGATACTTGCAATTTATTTCTATATACGATAATAATTAAAGATTATTCGAGAAAAAAATGTTAACACTTATGTAGTGGAATTTAAAATGTGGCATTAATTGAATTACACTGCATCCAATAAAATACAATTTAATAGATTTTGATGTTATATTTCATTTCACACCGCAAAGTAACATCGTGCATGTGTTTCAAATTAAAACAATAACAAATGATCAAGATCAAATCCGCACAAATAGCCATGCAACGATTAAAAAAAAAAGAAAAAATATTGAAATATAACAAAATAAAGAAAAGATCAACGTTGTAGAGAAAAAAATAAAATAAAATAAAATAAAATACGAACGAAAAAGAATCGAAAAGGTCAATCATAGTTTCTAAGTTTGTAAAGTTAGGATAATTAATAAAAAACGATACATTTTTGTAGAACCCTGCTTGGAAGGTTAAGTATAAGTAAAGTATAGTTTAAACATATTATTATTATTCGATCGAAAAAAAGTTGAAAATCAACACAATAATTCGACGTAACCAATTTCTCACATATTAGATGAAGTAAAAAATTCTGAGCGTTTTTTTTCGCTTTAATTCGACGATGAAATTAACATAGTTAGGATTATCCGATTTAGATCGAATATGCGCCGTTTTGTTCGATAACTTTTGTCCATTTTGAAGGCAATTTCATAATTCCGCGATTAAAGAAGTCCTTGTCCCTATTGGTAAAAAAAACTTGACCAGCTCATTTTCACAAGCCTCTCTTGAGGCCAGTTTTGTACCATCAAGAAAATTTTGTAAAAGCTTGGAAAGGTGATAATCGCTTGGTGCCAGGTCTCTACTATACGGCGGTTGCGAGAGAACCTCCCATCCAAGCTCTCGGAGCTTCTGGCGCGTCGGTAAAGATGCGTGCGGCCTGGCGTTGTCTTGATGGAACACAACACCCTTCCTATTGGCCAATACTGGCCGCTTCTGGTCGATCGCCTGCTTCAATCTGGTCAGTTGTTGACAGTAGAGGTCCGAATTGAGTGTTTGGCCCGATGGGAGCAGCTCATAGTGGATAATTCCCTTCCAATCCCACCAAACACACAGCAAAACCTTCTTGGCCGTTAATCCGGGCTTGGCGATCGTTTGGGCCGGCTCACCGCGATTGGAACACGATCTTTTTCGGCTGTTGTTCTCGTATATGACCCATTTTTCAACGCCAGTCACCATTCGCTTCAAAAATGGGTCGATTTCGTTACGTTTCAGCAAAGAATCGCAGGCATTAATTCGGTCCGAAAGGTTCTTTTGCGTCAATTCGTGTGGTACCCATACATCGAGCTTCTTCTTGATACCAGCCTTATGCAAATCGTTCCAAACGGTTTTCTGGCTAATCTTCAGTTCCTGGGCAATAGAATAAGTGCTCACATGCCGGTCCGACTCGACGATTTCCATGATTTTATCGACATTTTCGACGATTGGCATACCAGAACGGCCCTCATCTTCGACGTCCATATTACCAGAACGGAATCGCTGGAACCACCGCTTTGATGTTGCATTCGATACTGTATTGGCTCCATAAACAGCACAATTTTTTTTGGCCGCCTGCTCCGCCTTTTCACCTTGGTCATAGTGGTACTGAAGAATGTATCGTATTTTCTCTTTTTTACCTCCATTTTAGAACGCTGTAACACACAACTGGCTTCACCAAACACAAAACTGTCAAAGAACTTTTTTTTGAAGCGTAATGTCACCTTTAAATCGCCGTATAGTATGACCCGATGCGATGTACACATCGTGAGATATGGCTCACTGAAGACCTCTAGCTGAAAACGCTCAGAACTTTTTACTTCACCCAATATAATCGCAATAAAAAAAGGCTCCAAACATGCCTGAATATACTCCTCCGGCAAAGGGACTACTTATTATTATTTGCAGTGCCGCCACATTAACTCAATCAATTCTCGAGATTATCATTCCGTCAAGTTTTCGGTCTACAGTCAGTTCGCGCTGACAAAATTCAGCATGGTGGGGCGGGGCAGAGTGTCATCCTCGTGATGAGGGGTGTAACGGAGAGTTAAAATTTGTATAGAAAAATTCTCGATTAAGGCGTCTTCTCACTTTACAATTTTCAAAAAAGCGATTTTTTTAATAACATTTTTTTAAGTATACATATTCAAAAGTATCATACTAAAATTTTATGAAGATCGGTGGAGTCTAACTGTATTTTTGTGTGACCTTTACTTTACTACCTGAGCACGTTCATCTGCTCCGCTGGGAGGGATGCCGCCCACCTGGCTTTATACACTTGAGCAGTTACTACCTTTTATGAATCTAGTACCCCTGCTTAAGTCTATTCATTTATGGTCCTTTATTCTTCGAATTAAACCTTTACACGTGCATCTTTGGAGGGAAAAGTAACTGAAAACGACGCTATACTGCTCTTTCAACATCAGTCGAGTTTGAAACTTCGAAACGGCAACATCTCTGCGCTCGTGATTGTTACAATGGATAAAAAGTCCTCGCAACAAAATTCTTCATGGAGACGTCCAGGTTCGAGAGCCAAAAAGCGAAAATTTCAAGGAGTGCGAGTGATAGTGAGCGTATACGCGTAGCGAATCGCCGCAGCTCCGGTGCCTCAAAAGAAGCCAAAACACAACGCAGAAGCGCTATTTTAGATGAAAATGAACACTATGAAGAAGTAGAAGGCATACGCTATGGTGCAGGCATCGCTGATTAAGCACAGGTAAGATTTTTTTACGATTTTTCATTTAAAAAAACTTTAAACACGTTTTTCTCGAAACAACATTTTTCGACGGCTTGTTGATAAAATCTTCGAAACTACTGAACCGATTCTTATGAAATTTT
This sequence comes from Ophion ventricosus, assembly GCA_963932345.1. Classification (NCBI taxonomy): domain Eukaryota; kingdom Metazoa; phylum Arthropoda; class Insecta; order Hymenoptera; family Ichneumonidae; genus Ophion; species Ophion ventricosus. The sequence goes on from OZ010711.1 coordinate 16,286,851, forward strand.
AACCACATATTCTTTACAACTATAGCTATAGCGCATATCAAGGATTTTTTTAAATTTTGATATTTACTAATTTTTTTTGCCAAAAACGGTGAAAAAAACAAGTTTTTTTTGTTTTTTCGAAAAATTTCCGCCATTTTGTTACTTTTGCATATATCAAAAATCGTATGATATGCGCTATAGCCATTAACATACTGAATCTAAAACCGTTTGATTTTTTTGTTTCAGATGATCCATCTCCGAGATTTCATCAACAGCGCAGACCTACAATTTTTTAGGAGATTTTTTTTACTACCATTTTCGTCTATAAACAATTACTTCAATAAATAAACAAAAAAATTCTGTAATTCGAAAGTGTATTTATTAAGTGTAACAACTTTCATATCAATATCTATAATACAAACCTATCAAAAAAATTCATGAAAATAACCTTTTTTTTAGCGTCTAAAGTGAGAAGACGCCTTAAATTCGGAAGATATGTTCCTTAAAGGGCGTAGAGGTGCTCTAAGAAATTATTTTTCGAACATCAACCCCTAAAGGGATCAAATAGGATGTAAAAGTTTGTATGGAAAATTGTATTACTTGCGTGTATCAACTTGAAACTCGGTATAAACATTCTTCAAACCATATAATAAAACGCATATTTTGGATCTAATTTCACCCCAGCGAAGCCGCGGCTGAAAGCCAGTAATTTACAAACGCCGCAATAATTTATACATTTCCACAATGAGCCAATAAAACGCCCCGACGAAAATAACTTTTTTCTCCCAAATAGTGTTTTTTTTTTTAAGAAGATAACAACGGATCATCGTCACGAAAACATCGAAGCCCAGCCGCCGATAAATTATCACAACTATATCGGGGTCAATATTTTAACCGCCTGCGATTTCTACGAATTCTCGTGCGGTCGAAGAAACTTCTCGCCGTTTGCAAGTGCGCTGGATGCGTAGTCGATGACGTAGAACCGATCGCAATGCGAAGCATATTGGCAACGTCAAGATTAATCTCGTGTCCCGTCACTGCTGCTGACTTACGTGATACCTTGAAGAGGAAAAGCACAAAAAAAAAAAGAGAAGAAGCGTTTGCGTCTGTTTCGTGTAGAGAGAGATAGAGAGAGCGAGAGAAAGAGAGAGAGAGAGAGAGAGAGAGAGAGAGAGAGAGAGGGAGGGAGAGAGAGAGAGAGAGGGAGAGAGAGAGAGAGAGAGTGAGAGAGAGAGATTTATTTCGTGTTCTGAAACAACGGGGTTTCCTAAGAGCACTGTGCAGCAAGAAAGAGAGAGAGAGAAATCACGTCCATATTCATGCTCGTGTCTCAAAATAGCAAGAAACCACCCCTTTCGTTGCAAACGTCACCCAGCATTATAACTTTCTCTCGCTCCCTCCAAGGATGCTACTTTTCGTCGAAATATACTGGCCCAATTTGACAATCAACTCTGGAGTACTGTTACCCAGTGCCGAATTTCGGTCTGTGGCGCCCCTAAGCAAATCTGATTTTTCGCCGCCCCCTCTTCCTCCTCCCGCCATTACTCATTACCCAAGAGTAGCAATCATAGCAAAATACAAATACAGCATGCGGCGAATAATAATAAAATTTATTTCTATAATCGTTTAAGGTCTTAGGCCACTCTAGGATTTTCCAAAAATCGATTTTTTTGTTCAAAATGTACCTTAGTACCGATAAAATTATATTCCAAAAGATTATGGGTATGAAAAATCTCCAAGTACTCAATTTTCGGATTCTAGCGCAACCTCTCTTGTTTCATGTCGTGACTTTCTACTAACTTTAAACGCGTTTATCTCAAAACCACATTTTTCAAGTCGGCCGGACTCATAACTCAAACAAATTTCAACCGATTCACTTGAAATTTCAACTGTATATTTAGAATTACATTTTCTGAGGCATTTCGTAGGATTTTTTAAAATTATATTGCATAGCTCCTTTTTTATAAACAATTTTCTGATGATTTTCTCATGGCCATTTATCCTTTTTGTTTTAGAAATGCGCCATTTTGACAAAAAACAATATATCAAAAAAATCCTACGTCCTTCTATAGTTATTCTTATATATAATCGAAAAAACTTTAGTGTCTCATCATAACTCAAAAATTATAGCAGCTGTTGGTCCAGCCGTTGACCTTCCAGAAATAAAGGGGTCATCGAAAAAATGCTGCACAGTCGCCATTTTGACATGTATCGCTGTGAAAAAACAATTATGTATAGTCAATTACGTGTATAATAAAACCCCTGTTTTGTAATTCCTATTTATTTTTTGGTTTCGCTGGAAAAAAAATCACAAAATATGGCCTTTTTTGGCCTCTGGAGTGGACTAAGGCCTTAACCGAAATAACCTCTACAAGATGTCGGAATTCCGTTGCAAGCTTGTCGAACTTGATATTCCTTGTTACTTCGATAGACAAGGTAGCAAAAGAGCATTGAGGCGCTCTTGCGTATATGCTAGATCTCAGGTAGTTCCTAACTCTGCGTAATACCGAAAATGTACGCTCCGCTGAACAGTTCGTTGCTGGTATACTTGAGGAGTTTCGACACCAAAATCGAAGTGCTTGTGTACGAAATTTATATCGCCGACAGCGATTAATTTAGGATGCATTCACTGTGTAAAAAATCAATCAGTTTCACCGTATAGTTTGGCAAATTTTTAATATTCAAGTTGAATCTTCAATCATCTAGTAATACACATGACACCTCGTGAACACCAGTTATAGAGCTGTAGGAACAAAAATAATACCGAGATTTTTATTAAAAACTGAGCCAACCATTTCTTATAGTGTTAGGAATTATCATATGAAATAATGAAGTGGTTTCTCTCCTTCGTTCATTATTAATAAAACTTCAAAAAAAAAATGGAAATTTCAGCACGAACGATTTGTTTTCGGACATTAACGAAACTTGTAGGTTAAGGAAGTTCTACTCGAACTTTGAGGGACGCGCAGGACGGAAGGCCCTATGCTTATGCACAGGGCAACTGCATTGGTACCAACCTGATTTTCCGTTAAAAAAATCATACCTCGTAGCATATGTTTATAAATCGACATTATTACTTCCAAATGAATAAAATTGTAATATTTTACCTTTATAGAGCATTCTAAAAGTTGTTATGATTACCAAACTATTTATTTGCAATGCATCTATCGAAACATGAAACTTGGCGACGTTACAGAAATTATGTGCGGGTGCACTTACAGTGGGTTGGCAGCAATTTCCCTGTGTTTATGTCGTGTTTATGTTATCTCTGGAGCATGATTTTAAAAAAATATGGAATCAGTTTCCAAAAAACGACTCCGCTGCAAGGGCAAGTTCGGTAATGAGAATGTGTTTAACCAAATAATGTACGTTCAATCAAAAATGTATACGTTTCGTTCCTTGTTGGTCTCTACCCTCTAGATAATACGCCTAGAAGGCGACGCTAGGTGCCCCCACTGTTCTCGCTGTCTCAATTTTTGCTACCGCCTCCGCCCCCTTCTTTGCCGCTACAGCGCTGTCACGTCGAAGTGCGCCCATGTTCCAAGCAATTTAACAAATTTTCGTTATATTTATTAGCTAAAACCCATGACAGGCGTTGTCAATCAAGTCCATCTTTTGCTGCACCACTGTTATAGATATATCAAAACTTCATAAAATTCTCAAAAAGCCACCACTTTTTTAACTAACTGACATTGGATTGTTCCTTACGTCATAACAGTATTCACCATAAGACCATATGTAAGTCAGAGGTATCTTTACAATTTTTTATCTCCATAAGTAAGTTGCCAATCTTGATGAAATTTCGCAGGTGCCAGTATAATACCTTTCCACAAGAGCTATTAAAATTGCAAGGCTCTCCCAGTTTCTTTTACGTTTGAGCAGAATCTCCTTAAGGAGGTACGACTACTCCTTCAGGGTCAACAAAGAGACTAAATTTATGTTACCCCCACAAGTGTTCTGATTTAAGTTAACTTATTATGTTAAATATTCGTATTGTCGAACCCAAAGTGCCAAATTTGTGGTAAATATTTTATTTATTGCATATTTACTAATAAAAATTGAAAAATTAGATCCTTAATGACTCTGGAGTCTTCACGACAATTTCCAAGCAGTAGCGAGATTCTGTAACTCGGTAACGACCGTTTTCGTTAACGTTAGCTAGCGACAGCCAATAAGAGGCTCCCTTTCTTCTGATCGTGTATGCGATTGGGTGTCGCTAGCTAACGGCAACGAAAACTGTCGCTACCGAGTTACAGAATCTTGCTACAGAGCTAGGTTATGCTCGCCAAACGAATCAGCAGTTACGGCCGGCGTTGGCAATTCTATGGGTACCATTTCGTTATTATGATAATATTCAACCGCAAGTTGAAACCGTTTTATAATATAGTGCTTGAACTATACGGTGAAGTTCGAATTTTCGATGTTTTACAATATCTATTATGTCTGATTTATCAAATTTCAGTTTTCCAACGACCTTAGTTGGATCCGTGAGCAGCAAAACCGTGATCACCGCACTTCCGGTCGACCGTCTCCATAAGACGACGTGCTTCACTAGCTCAAAGTGCTCGACTTTGCAATTTTATTACGAAAAAACAGAACGGTCAATATAGCTCAAATTTTTCCAAAGGGTGTATAACGTATTCGTCAACATCATATAAAAATTTCGGGCCCGAAAGTTGGATTCCTCCTCATGATCGTACCTCCTTAAACGTGCCGATACCGCATTAATTGGCTCTGTCGAGTGCGCCACTACAGCTTTTGAACTTTATAATAAAATTTATTGATACGCCCGCAAGATATTTTTAACGTTTTCTCAACTTTGCCGAATCAAAAACTCTATATAAAACGCTGAACGTTTTTCACTATCGAAATAATCTAGAGCCGACGACGCTTTAGTGATAGTCAGTCGTGCCAAAGACAGAAACTGCCGATGTTGCCAAGTCTTTCGGTTTTATCTTCTAGAGAAAAATTGCAACAAATATATGTATATATATATATATATAATTGGAAAAATGATAACTATGAACATCATTTCACGGCTTGGAAATATTTTTCAACAATATTATAAGTTAAAAATTGCCCAATAATAATTATTTTTACATGAAATTTTATTCGCAAGAAGTTGGCAGCCTACTGAGAACTTATTGTATTTTCATCCACACTCTTGCAGCCAAGGAACGGTATCGAAACTCCTTAAGTTGTGACAGCCTTCGCGATTTATGGTGGCAGTGGTACGGATTACTAAATACGAATCGATGTAACAAACGTTACGATGAATACGTAACTTATCGCGGTAACTCGAAACTCGGCTGTTAAAGCGATAAATTCTTCATCTATGCGTGGGGAGTCGAAGATGAGGGAGAAAGAGAGAAAGCGAGAAGGAGAGATCGCGGAGAGCCACTTAAGTACGAACGAGGGAGAAACACCTTTTTTCGTGATTGCATGCCTACGGCATGTGAAATAGTGTCCAAATTATAGTCCACAGGGTGTATAATTCGACGATACATCCACGGGACTTTACTCTCGGTTCGCCAACAGGAAGAGAAAAAAAATGGAATATAAGTAAAGAGGAGTATCGAAACGGGCGTAGCGCACCCACTTCATCTTTCCAGATAACACCCATAGTCGCGCTTGTAAATGTATCGATAAACACTCCCCCCCGTTACCTCGAAAAAATCGATTCGCGTGACTGCGTGAACGCACTTCGCACTTTCGCGGCTCGGTGTTTCCCAAAATTGTCGCAAAGTACCACGCAGACAGACACAATTATCAACAATTTGGCTACACGACAGTTTTGTGGAACTTTTAGTTTTCACACTTTCACGGCTCTTAATGTTGTTACAAAAGTTTTTGGCTTCCGGATGAAGACCGTGTTGAGAATCAGCGTTGTGCCGACATTTCGCAAAAGATACCGTCTGCATCATCAGGGCTGAAAGCTACGATACTGTGGTTCTCGTGTCTCAGTTTTCCATATGCTGGGTAACCTCGATTATCCGAATCAATTATCCGAAACGCAATTTTTTTCTGAAGAGATAATGTACAATAGAAATTGAAATATGTACACAATCTAATTACAGGGGTGGCCAAGACGTCGACCGCGGTCGACGTTTTGCGACCTAGACGATTTCAGTAACCCGTGAGAGTAAAATCAATTCAACAAAAATTACGAAAAATTGCGATTTTCTGTGAATCAACATTTTCTACTATGAATGCGATAAAAACGAAACATTGGTCTCAATTAACAGACGAACATTTAACTTCCTGTTTGCGCATCGCAGTTAGTACTTACACTGTGGAACATGAAAAACTTGTAGATAATATGCAGTATCACACATCGAGCCAAAAACACAATGTTTAGAAATGAATGTCAAAAATAAACGAGTTTTAAGTTATTTTTTTAATCAAGAATTTTTTGCGAGAGCTTTGTAAAACTAGCTTAGAAATTTTTCATTGAATAAATATGTTTGGGGTTGTTTGGGTTTAAAACTGTTGCTGGCGATAGACCGCCAGGGATACTTTGTATCTTAGTGTCGACCGCATACTTCAAAAGTTTCACCACCCCTGCAATATATATATATATATCGTAACAACTGGAACCCAGGAGGGCACCAGAAAAATGAGAAACGCAATCTCGAAGCAACGGGTAGCCGACTCGAAGCCTCACCCTTTGACTCGTTCGTCACCTTGAGGAAGGGCCAAGCCCTGAAAGGAACGTCAACAAAAGCCGCCATCCCGTCTTCCGCCTGGAATTCTCCCGCTTCGTGAAAACTCTCGAACGGAGCGAGAGCTCCAAATCCAAATTACGCGCCATCATCGATCACGCGTCTAATTGCCCGAAATTGGGATTCGGTAGGCAGTAGCTAAGCGAAGAGTGGGGATCGGTACTCGGTTTGCGACATTCGTTTCCGAAAGAACGTCGTGATCTTTTGTCTCCGCTGTTTGACGAGGAAGTACGCGTCTTCTCGTACCGTGCCCCAGTCTGTTACCGAGAAACCGACGCCGCCGAGTATCGTCAACGATCAGGATCGATTGAAAATCTCCGATTCTGTTCCGCGGAAAATTTATCGGTGAGGCCGTCGTTTCGCTCTTCGTGTTGTCTCGTTTAAATGCACGCATAAAATATTTTTGAGTACTCCATTTTGTTATTTGAATTGGTCCGAGCGATACCGTAGCGGTACCTCGACGATCGAGAGAACCTTTTCATGTTCAGTAGCGAAATTCCCGTAATTTTATTAAATTCGAATCGCCGAGCGGGGTTCAACTTTTCTTTTCTATAAAAGCGAGCAAACACCTTAGGATAATTAGGATAAATTCGTATTGTTAATGGATTACAGAGCAAGTTACCTTTTTGTGTTCAATTAATTTCATAACTTCCCGAACTTCGATAAAATTCTTTTGTACGACTGTTGCGAAGAGAATCCCGTGTGAAGGGAGACATTGTAAACTTTTTTTTGGGGGAAGAAATTCAAGTTAATAAAATTGTTACCTCAAATCTCGAACGGCTAATCTGCACCAGATCAATCCCACCTCTCTACCAAAAATTCAGCTGAAGCTGCCGGCACGCGAATTCGCGCGACTGGCGCCCTTCCCGTGCGAACACGGCGAGAGCGAGTTGGAACACGATTAACAGAAAATTGTATCACAATATATACATATATATATATATTTTTTATATATATAACATCTTTCAAAGATCGAATGCTCATTTTCTTTGATCTTACATAGTCGTCCATCGTCGAGTGTCTCAATTTCTCTTTATATTGGAGATCATGGTTTTTCCAGTATCACAAAGGCGTACTTTAGCTGCGCTAGTTTCGTTCTTGTCTAGCTTCGAAAGAAATTTCCAGTTTTTTCTCTAACGTAAGAACGTTACGTTTACGCTTATGATTCGAAGGATTTGGACTCGAAGTCCTGACACGCCCGAACTACGCGAAATAAACGATATGTAAATAATTTGCAACAATTCACATTTGTCTGTGCGCGATGCAAGGAACAAATTAAAATTACCGGTTGAAACCAGTATGCAATCGGCCTAACAGTGGAAAATGGAAAACGCGCTCGGAACTGTGCAGTTCTTGAAAGACCGCATATTGTGTATATTTGTATATATTTCGAGTGTATATTCCGTGTATATTTACTTTGAGCGGTATATTTCGCTCCAACGTTCAGATAAACCAAATCGTTGTTCGGATAATCGAGATTCTACTGTACAGTTCCAATCATCGTTCGAGACTACCTCACCAGCCAATCGGATGTTTTTAATTGATCAGCTGGTCAATTCAGTTTTGAAAAGTTGTCGCAGGTATTTTTCTCACAGAATGCAACGGAACGAATATCAAAGGGTGCCTTTTCGTCGTGGCTAAGACGATTTTCTCTTCGATTTTCGTTTGACCCAACTGGGAGTTCATTTCCCATTTTGTTACAATTTCCCGCGGCTGATTTAATCTATTTATAATTTTGTGTTCGATGTCCCCCCCCCCTCTCTCTCTCTCTCTCTCTTTCGATCCTTGCGTTTCCGTGTTCAGCACTAACAACGTGAACCGGACACTCAAAAACTTTCTCACCAGTCCCTTCTCAATTCGATCATATAAAAGTGTGAAGTTTCTCCTTTATTCGCGATGAAATTAGCGCACATATATCGCAACGTATTTTACATGAAAATGTACAATTTCGATTGCTTTATCTCCTCGATTTTTTTTTTCGTTCACTCAAGTGGCCAAGAGGCCGAGCGTCTGCAAGCAAATTTGTGCCGCTTCCGCCTTTGCTTGCTTCTTGTTTGGGCTTGCGACGGTTGGCTTATACTCTATACCGTTCACTTTCACCTGTAACAGAACAACTTGAACGTCATTGCTATACGATGGACGGAAATTTACAATTGTAATTTAAGAATACTTAAGGTATTTCTTATGTAATATGTCGTTGCATCTTATGTACTACTCTCGTATCGTAAACACAGCTCGACGGCTTTGCCGTAACCACTGCGTATAAGACTTGGGTCACGAATATTTGGAACGGCGCTTAGAAATCTCTTTATTCGCTCGTTGCGGGACAAATTTTAGGCTCGGTAATTCGCTGAATAATAACGACGAAACGACAACGTACCTTGAAGAGAAAATTCTTCTTATGATCGGGACCACACTCGAAACACAATTCGTAAACGGGCGCCCCAAATTTTCGTTTCGAGCAGTATTCACCCAGCAGCGAGACGGGATGTTTTCCTTTTTAAAAAAACAAGAAAAAAAACAATTATTACGTCTTCATACCCTTAATACCGCCTTTTGTCTAAGCAGTGGACTATCGTTCCTTATTGGATAGCGAAGAGATTCGATAGCAAGAGTATCATCTCAAACTCATTTACGATTTATTTTGATCCACTATACCAGAAGTACCTTCAAGAGTTTTGATAATCGGTGCAGCGGGTTTTTGAAATTTGCTGGACCTCTGTCCGAGGTCCTGCTCGCTAACGAGACCTCTCTTGTCGAGCTTAACTTCAAGCTGTAACGGGACGAGGGTGCCCTCCTTGTTTTTGCCCAAACCCTCGCCCGGTCGCCAGCCCATTTTCTGCAGCAGCGCCATTCCCATGCCGCCCGATACCGGTGCGGCCGTAACTAATTGATCCTGCATAACGTGAATCGTCTTAATTTAGGATTAAAAAGTCAACATTCCCCACTCTCATTGTGAGATATGACAGACTCGTTTATTTTGTTACTGTGTAACTCTTTTGCGTTAATTCTTGGACGCATTCAGTGTATCATAATGGATTTGCAACATTTGTGAAAAATATTATTGTCGAGACTTTACGATGAGTCGAATAATGAACAAGAAAAAACAGGAGACCGGAATGTAGAGTCGGCAAAAAGGGGGTATATATCGCGATCGAACGTTTTCTTTTATTTATATGTGTATGATTACGCATTTAATATTGTATCAGGATGACAAATACTCACCAAATTAAATCATAAATCGGTCATCAGGCTGCCGGTGTCATCTCTTCAATGATGCAGATATGTGCCTGTAACAAATTCTCAGGTGGAACCAGACTAATGCTAAATATCGTAGCTTCATAATTCTCTCGTTTTTTTTTGCCCAGTCCGACCGTGGCAAAGGAATGTACGGAGTTTGATTTTTCGCTAAACTGGCTGACGATAATTAGCAATAATCTCATAAGAGCTTCGTGGCCTACTCGAACGGAATATCAATCGAGGGAGAGTCTCGCGAAGGTTTCTTGAATTGAAAAGAGCGAGGAGTTTCCGTTCGTACCGCGAAGCCACGTCGATCCAATGTCCGCGCAGGCACAGAATCCACCTCTCTGACGCAGAAGTGGTCTGTGCCTACAACACAGTCTCATTGAGACCAAGATCTTGCGCGGATCATGGGACGGTCTTGTAAGAGACTGTACCTGAAAATTTGTTACAGGCACGCACACACACACACACACTCACACACGCGCGCACACGCACACTTTCTTCATCCAATGGAGCAAAGCTAATAGCTCGCTGATCTTTTCGGTATCGTATAAATTTCACTTTTTTACTCTTTCCGTACGAGAATTTCTTGCCTTTCGTCCGAGAGTACGAGTTTTCCATTCACTGTCCCAACACTTTACAGAAGACTCGTCAACGTTGCTCCGTTAACTTTGACAGCTCGACAAAAACTTCTTTTCTCTTTTACATAGTTTTGAATATTTTATCGTGATCACGACTGTTTTTTTTTAACTCGGGCTTCTTTTTCTCATTCCCATATTGCAGGAAGTTTGATAATTGTTTTCCAAGAGATAAATGCATCGGATTCAAATAAAAATTAAGACACACAATCATGATAAAATATTTTTTTAGGCTCCAATGGTAGCTGTATTTTAAAAGTTATGCAATTCCTATGTCAAATTTTAAAAAGCGCTCGTCAGGCGACCGCATTATCGCAATGTTTAATCGAAACTTGATTAGTTCTAGAAAGACTGCGAATCAATTCGTTCTTTAATCAATAATATCTTGCTAGTGCCGATAATTACCAACACTCGACATGCAACATTTTTCGACTGTTACCGGAAAAGCGGTAGACAAAAACTTCAAACCAAAAACCATTTAATTTTTTTCGCAATAATTCAACAGTCACCGCGCAGATTTTAGGAAGAACTCGTTAAATGCTATCCTCGTTATTTTTTTTTCGTATTGTTGGTTGGGTGAGATTTTATCAAATTGTTGGGCCAGCAACTGGAACACTCGTGAAAAATTTGATCGTAACGTTTTCACGAGCTTCTACGGTCGTCTCATTTTACACCGCGTTTATAGATTTTCTGACGTTACCTTCCGTGCCCAGGCTTGATAGCCCGAATGAAGTTCTGCCGGTGACAAGACTTTCACACCGGTATTACCCGTGAACTGACCTGGCATCTGCTTACTTTCCGCCCAGTTCTTCATCTGATCGAAAAAGAGATAAAAAAAAATAACGCAATGTATACTTGCACAATTGAATTTCTGTGATAAATAGATAGAAAGAAATTAATTGAATAAAATAAATTATTAAACACGTAGACAACCTTAATAACGTCAGATACGCAGTCTTCTCCAATCTTGTCTACAATTGGATTTTACAACTTAACAAAGACCAATTAACGAAGAAAAAAAAAGAGCCTCAAATTTGTTCATAATGTGAAGAGAAAAAGAAAGTTACTCCGTTCTGGGCGCGATACATCTCGCTCAGTGCTTGAACGTCGTGAGGATCTTCGCGAAGCCTTCTCATTGCCGCCAGCCTCTGAGAAACTATGGATCCAATATCGACGGGCTGCAACGGAGACAATTATTTATTCTCACAACTGATCAATGAATCCAACGAATCTTTTTTGCTCAACGATTTAAAAAAAAAAGTCCCCTGCACTCGTATTCGTGAAAACGTTAGTGAAAAATAACTACGGAATGTTAACCGCTTGTTGAGGGGTAACGCTAGTCGGAGGGTGGGTAAAAAGCATTTTTTTTTGTTTACTTTCAAACATACTTTAGGGCCTTGGAAAAGGTGCGATTGGTTCGATACCGAAATGTTGCTATTTCAACTTTTAAATTTTCACTGTTACGAATTTGGATGACGCGTTTTTGAATTCCGTCATTTTCGAGAAGCATCAGCACAAAGCTGTAAAAAAATATTCAGCAGAAATCGAAAAGCCGATGGAGAAATAACTCTCAAGTACAGTTCTAGTTTCGTGATCGTGTGGTACGTTCTCGATGCTTTACGTACCTCGGCGGTGGGTGGTTGCGGAAAGATAGACGGTTGTGGCGGTGGTACGGTTTGTTGCGGAGTCATCGGTACTGGCAACGGAGCGGGCACTGGCAGAGGGGCCGGCGGTGGAGCCATAATAGCGGGTAATATGGCAAACGTTTGTTGTACTGGTTTGGTAGCGGCTGGCACGAATGTTTTCTTCGGCTCAGGCTTTTTCGGTACCACTGGTATCCATTCGCTCTCTGAAATGCATCGCCATAATTTTAAACTTCGTGTTTAAACTTCGAGCGACAATACGAAAAAAAAACGAAACAAAAAAAAAATCTATCGGGTTGTGACGTGTATTCGTCGACTTTAATTACCAGTCTTTCTGTGATGTTGACCACTGGAAACCGGAAACTTCAGTGTCAACTGTGTCGACGATTCCGCAGTTTTCTCTTGGAAAGTTTTATTCGGCAATTGCTTGGCATCCTATCGAGGAAAAAATCCCATTTCATACCCATGTGAGGACAAAGATTCCCGACTACAAACCTTTATATTCATAATTATCGAGGTCGGTCGCTCGCGCAGTACGAACGGATGATGAAATCCTTTGTCCGAACTGTTTGCATCGTCGTCCGACGAAATACTGGACAATTCGCCGAGAGCTTCCGACTTTGACAGGGACTTGCAGAAATCTGATGGCAGGAAGAAAACGAACAGCCGTTATATTGTCAAAAAAAAAAAGAGTTTCCGAAGAGTGTGAGAATTTTTACCCGTAAGTTCGTCCACGCTCTTTCCACCGGCTTGTATAGCCGCAATAGCTTTATCCTGTTGCGCCAAAGACAGAGCTCCCTGCTTTATCATATTGATCGCATTTCGACGCGCTATCTCCAGCAACTTTTTCTTGTCTATCTCTATTCTTTCCCTGTGAACGGAATATCGATAGACATAATTGAGTTATAATTGAATATTTTTACGAGCGCAGCGAGGCCTCCTTTTGAAGGAAGAAAACCCTTTACAATGTTCAAAAAAACGATTTTTTTCACATATTTCGAAAGTATAATATATTGAGTATACTGGAAAATCGAAAAATCGAAATATGAAATATTTACGAAGTTATAGCACATAGTCGCGAACGCGCCGGGACCGAATGCTGTGAGCTAGGGAAACTTTAAACGCGATTATCTCGAAACTGCATTTTCAAAAACTGCTCATGTTATAGCTCAAAAAGTTATGAATCGACTGGCTGAAATTCTGGGGGGTTTCCCACTATAACATTATCGGAAGGATATACCGAAAGTTTTACGGTTATGGCGCAAATAAATTACTTTTTTGAGGTAAACATTGTCGAGAAAATGGTCAAAAATATGAAAATTTGATTAAAAAACCTACTTAATTTTTAATTTTAAACGTTTTTTATATTTTTATAAGTATATCCTTCTCCTACACATGCCAATAATCGGAAAATATATTCTCGATTTCTTTTTCCGATCAATAGAAAAAATCAGACAAATAGAGCACTTTTCGATATTACGCAAGACGCCTAAAGGAATACCTTATAACGCCGCCATTGTGTTTTGTTTAAGGCGGGCAACCACTTTAGATGCTTCAAAAAATCAATTTTTTTTAAATTTCATAAATCGATAGAAAAATATCTTAAGAATACACCCTGAACATTTCAAAACGATATTCGGATTCCTTCTAACGGTGTGTATATAAATGATAAAGACTCTCCGCTCAACTCCCAAGCGCGCTCAGGTATCCACGAGCGCTCAGTTAGGTAGTTTGTTCAGGTTTGTTTGTTTGGTTGGGTTTGTTTGGGTTTTCATAACCCAAATTTAGGTTTTCATAACCTAAACACACCCAAACTCGACCGTTTGGCGATTAGCTCCAAAACATCTTCATTCTGGGTATAAAATAATCGAGGTAGCGGAATTTCTTGCTGCTATTTTATTCAATGAAGAAAATTCAGCCCTACTCATGGTTATGAATGAACTACAAATCGTAGTTGGCAGGCAGAGCTACGGATATGCCAAGCAAATGGATCAGATGCGCGTGGCTCGGCAAAATATAAAAAGTTTATTAGAGACAAATGAAGCTCGAAAAGCTCGTAAAGAGAAAATGCAAGCTTCAAATGAGTTGCATGAGGAAGAGGAAGGACTGCTGTATGGTGCTGGAATCACTGATTAATCAGTAAGACACTTTATCATTTGATCAAACACATGTGACTTTGAGTTTTTCGTTTGTGAAACTTTAAACGTGTTATTCTCGAAACGACATTTTTTCAATTTGCGGGAGTCATAACTCAAAAACTAATTGATGGATCATCATCAAATTTGGAACACGTTTACATAATATCATTTATTAAAACATGAACCTAAAGTTGGAAAGATTAGATTGTTTAAAACATATTTATTATTGCAAAATGTCGGGAAAAAACATACTAAAAATCGATCATTTTTTTTCAAACACGTTCCAACATTTAATTCTCGATTTTTTTTCAAAATTTAGGTTCATGTTCTTAAAAAACATCTCAAGAATGTATAAAAATTTGTTGGACTATTTCAGATGCGAATTGTGAGCTGCACAATTCCCGCAAATCGACAACGACGATGAAGACACGCGAAGGGACACAGCGGATTACACCTTAATTAATGCATGAAATAACTTGAAAAAATTACCAGAGATGTATGAAAATATGAATAAAGTATTGTCAGAGTTGCGGAAATTTCCATTTTTTTTTCACAATAAATTTTTTTTTAAGTCACCTAATTGTCGATCTCCTAAAGTGGTTGCCCGCCTTAAAAAATAATTATTTTTTAACATTTAAAAGTTGTAATAAGATAATGTCAAAATTTAAAAAAGATGCGTTTATTCATCATCTTTAAAAAAATTAATGAAAAATGACTCATTTTCGGGCGTCTAAAGGGTTTTCTCCCCCTTAACGGCGAAAAAATAAAAACATTCCTAACGATCAGTCTTACTTTCTCTCTTTGCTTCGACTTCGGGTCCTGCCCCTGTGTTTGTATCTGTCGTCGCTGCGACTCGCGTGACCGTCCGGTTCGTCGCATTTTCTCCGGTCGCGACTTCTCCCGGAACGTTTTTCGCCGCTACGATCGTTTCTCTCGTTGCTCCTTCGACGATTCTCCCGAGGGCCACTGCGACTGCGTCGACGAGCCGTCGAGTGGGTTGACGACGAGTCCGTGATCTTTCGATCGCGCGATTGACTGCGCCGAGCAAGTTCGCTCCCCTTATGCCTCGTCTCTTTGTTGTTTCGGTGATCACGGCTCGTTTTGCTTCGCGAGTCGTGATTCTCGGACTTTCTTCTCGTGCCCCCTAATTTCTTCTTCTCCTTTTCCTTCAGGACGAGCCTGAGATCGGTCTTGATGATGCCAACGGAATCGGGACTGGCCGAGGCGTTTCGCTTTCCGTACGAGCGTGGACTGAGGATCGGCGAGACCCGATTGAGCGGCGGAGTCGGCGAGAGCGTCGGCGTTCTGTTGTACGAGCTGCTGTCCGATATCTCACCATCCTCCATTCTCGCCGCTTTTTCCTTTTGCTTCGTCTCGATCTCCTTCACTGTCTCGTTATATACCGCGCTGTTCTTTAAGTCCTTGATCAATATTTTCACTGGCGCCTGCTGCTTCGCCTTCTCTGTGGGCAAACGAGAAGTTCGTCGTCCAGCTTTTCCGTCGTACGTGAGAACCGAAAAAATCGTTCCGGCGAAAAGAAAAATCGGAAGGTTAAATATACCAATGAAAAAAAAAAACTCACGACACATCCCAAGGAGAAAAAAAACCCGCAAGAATATTAAGACGAGAATGTTCCACTGAAAAATACATCATAATTATCAGGCAACGAAACGGACACCCAGGCAACAGTGTTGGACGTTAATCAATAAAATTTTCAATCAGTTCATTAATGGACTATAAAAGTAATTGCAATGAATATAATTAGAACTAACATTAATTGCAATTTACTATTAATTGCATGTTGCAATTAATTTATTTGTATTAATCTATGTTAAATGCAACGCGCAAATAAAACAATTGGAATTAACTTTTTAAATTGTTCTAAGAAACAATTAAAACTAACAATTAACCTATTTACCTTTACAGATATCAGATACAACGTGTTTGTTTGGGTTTCGTAGGCTTACGCTGCCCCCCATACAATAATCACTTTTAATTGTTAGTTTTTAATCAAATACACGAAAAAGATTGAAAATTGATTAGTTTCTAATTGTGGAAAGTCACGATTAGCAATTGATTAATTGTTAATTGCAAAAACAGCAAATAACAGTTAATTAATTGTTAATCGTGAGTTTTCACAATAACAATGAATTAATTGTTAATTGTTATAGTCGTGATTAACAATTAATTAATTGTTAATCTTTAGTTACCATAGCAATAAAATTTTGCCCAACTCTGCCAGGCAACTGAATATGCATTTTCAAACTTGATATACGACCGAAACAAACGCAGACAACTAAGCATCTCTTTTCAAACTTAACATAGCACCCAACAAACCAAACCTGAGCGTAGCGACAAGTAATTGTGTGCAAAATCGAAAAAACTTGACATAATTGTAGTCGGAACCCAAACATACACTGGCAACTTTGTATCTGTTTACAAACTTAATACATAACCCAAACAAATGCAGGCAACTTAGTATCTATTTCTGAACTTAATTCAAAACCCAACACCCCCAACCAAAGTACAGCAGGTAGAATCATTGTGAGCAAAATTGTACAAATTCAAAATAAGTCACATGGGAACCCAACCTAACCCAAACAAATGCAGGCAACTTTCTATCTATTGTGGAAGAACTCAACAAACCCAAACAATGCGAAACAGGCAGTCATAGCCGATAAAACCATAGAAATTTAACAGGTTACGTGGGTTTGAAAATTTCGGAAAATCCATTTTTTTTTAAATTTTATCATCTAATAGTACAATATGTCGAAGGGGGTAGAAGGGAGAATGTTGGAAACGATAAAGGAAATATATAGGGAAACAAGAGCAGAAGTGCAAGCAAATGGGAAAATCACGAAGAGTTTTAGAACAAGACAAGGGGTTAGGCAAGGATGTGCTTTAAGTGCGGTGTTGTTTGACGTATACATAGATGACTTAGAGGATAGGAGAGGAAAAACGAGGGCGGAGCAGTAATAGGGAAGGAAAAGATCTTTGCAATAAAGTATGCAGACGATGTGGCGGCATTAGCGGATACGGGAGAAGGTTTAAAGAGTATTATTAAAGACCTTGAAAAATGGGCAAGCATCAATAAGATCGAGATAAATGCGAAAAAGACAAAGATTATGATTTTCAGTAATGGAGGTAAAGGTAAGAAAAGAGAAGAATGGGAGATTAACGGGGAAAAGATTCAATTAGTGAATGAGTTTAAGTATTTAGGTTATTGGTTTACATGCAAAAATTCTATTTGGGTACATGGAAGAAAGGTGGCAGGAAAAACACAAAAAGTGGCAAATACAGTATGGGGAATTTGGAAAAGGGCAGGGCGGGACGTGATGGAGGAGAGGCTTAATTTATCAGAGACTATAGTGAAGGCAGGAGCTATGTATGGTGTGGAGATATGGGGAATGGGGGACATAGCAGTATTTGAGAGAATTCAGAGCAGGTACTGTAAGGTGGCATTAGGAGTAGAAAGAACAACGCCAAATTATATATCGAGAAGAGAGCTAGGAGTACCGACCATGGAGTATTTAATAAGGGAAAGGGCGTTGAGATATATAAAGGAGGTGCTGAGGATGGAGGAGGTGAAATGGCCAAAAGTCTGTATATTAGAAAAAGTAAGAGCAATCGTAAACGGAACTCCATCAAAGTGGGGTAAACATTTTGAGAGAATTTTGAGGGATATGGGAATTGAGGAACTCATAATAATGACACAGGAGGGAAGAGAAGTGGAGGAAATAGATACAAAAATTAAGGAAGGGCTAGAGAATTTAAAAAAGAAAATTTTAGAGATGGAAGAGGAAAAAATTAAAAAATCAACATATAATGAAAAATATAAGTATCTAGTTGAAAAGGAGGAAAGACCATGGAAGTACTGGTCGGAAGAGGGAATTAAAGGAAATGACAAAGAAATGTGGGCAAGAATGAGATGTGGAAATATAGGAAGAGCGGGAAAGAAAGGTGAAAAAGGTTGGAGGTGCAGGATATGTCAAGAGGAGAGCGAGACGATAGAGCACCTGTTGGTATGTGTAACGGGATGGGAACGAGTATCTGAGAAGGCAAAAAAGAGCGTGGACAAATGGGTGTGTGGAGTAGATATGCTGGAGATAAAGGAAGAAATTATAAATATGTTGAGGGGAAAGATCCAAAGAGGAATATGCAGGTATTATCAGGAAATAGAGGAGTGGTGTAAGAAATTGGGTAAGGTGGAAGGGGAAGGAGAGAGTAAAGGAGGGGAATAGTAGAACAAGAAAAAGACAAAAAAAAAGATGGAAAGAGTTAAGGGGAGGAGCAGGCGAAGCGAAAAATAGGTTAAGATAGAGAGTAAGAAAAAATATATGTTTGTAAAAGATTTGTATTAAAAGTCATGCAAATAAAACTCGATTATATATAATACAATCTGTCTAGAATATTCTCCCAAAGTTTTAAGTCAATCGGAATAAAAGTCTAGGAGAGAGAGCGTTTGGGAATTCCTTCCGTTGGGAAAGACAGGCCAGGAGCGACGCAGGTATACGCATTTTTCTCAAAGCACTATTTTTGAAGTCAGTGGACATGATTTTTCAAAAACTAATGCACCGATCTTATTAAAATTTTGCACACTTCTTCGAAACAGCATTGACTAGTGATTGAACGAAGGTTTTTTTTTCGATTACAACTAATTTTACAAGGCTATACGTAGTGTAAATTGTACCAAAAATTGAACTATTTTGCATACAGCTCTGCCAAAAATTCAAATTTCAATTTTTTGAAAAATTCTTCGTTCAATCACGAGCTATACTTATCTACCAACAGAAAAAATTTGGTTTTTTAATTTCAGATAAAGCTATCATGAGTTATCCTGAATACCACGAGGACACTTTTTTTTAGGGGTCTCTGGATACCACGTCCCACCAGCTGAATTTCCTAAATTTTTGGATGAAATTTTTTAAAAATATTGTTGAAATGTTGCTCTTTTATGTACTTAACATTTTAAATAAAATAATTTATATATTATATTTTTAAAAAATAGAGAAAATATGCATTTTTTTTTGCTTTGAAACCCACGTAACCCCTTAAATGTATAGATGTTGCGGAGTTTATTTCGAGTCGTGAAAAGAATGCCAGCATTATACGTTGTAACTATGAGATAGGATGGCCAACTACCAGTTCAAGGTCTATAAAAAATGGCATTTACGCAACTGAAATCTCACCAAAAAGCCTAGGGATTCCAGGCCCCGTTGCCTCATCCTCGTCGTCATCCCGTGCCTTCCTCAATACGGAAGGTAAAATGGGACTGCCCGGATCTCTGCTCGTCGAATCCTTTTTCTCCGCAAAGTCGTCGGCATTATCCCTGCCATTTTTTTTATCCGCAGAGAGGCTCGATTTAACAGCCTCCTCAGGTTCCTTTTTACATTGGACCAGAGTCGTACTTTCGGCTTTGCGTTTCTTGGGATCCGGCTCGTCGGAGCCGGATCCTTCGCTCGAGTGGGACAAGTGCTTTCTTTTTGATTTTTTCTTGTGACGCTTCTTCTTCTTTGTGCCTGTCGACAATGGTCGTTTCAATCTCTATTTGGCGTAAGCGCGACGTTGAAAATTTTTGAGGTTATGTTGACGTTTTTTTTTTTGTTTCGACTCACCAGCATTGTCATCGCTGTCGCTGTCCGAAGAATTGTGCTTGCCCTTTTTTTTGTGTTTCTTATCCTTGTGTTTGTGCTTCTTCTTGCTCTTCTTTTTCTTCTTTCCCTGCGTCGATTTAACGTCCGCTTTGTCGACTGGTGAATTCTTGTCTTCCACCGGCGAGGCCGGGCCCTCGTCAGCGTCGAACGTACTAAACAGTTCCGTCAATATTTCATTGGACGATTTCTCGGGCAACCCCGGCTCTTGTTTTATTTTGACGGCTTCGACACCGACCGACGTTATTAAATTTGCAATGTCGAAGATATCGGCCATTAAAATGCGATATTTCGTAACGCTCACGATGATCAAACGCAAAAATACGAGCAGTATACCCGGTGCACGTAACGAGACACATTTGCCCACTGACACATGCGAAACTTTGCGCTATTAACGCGAATAACGAGGTGCCGGACGCACGTTCTCAGCCGCCCTCGCTCGCTTACACCAGATTACACCAAGGCCACCAAACTCCGGTGCCTCAGGGGGCTGCACGCCTCCCTATTTTAACTCTACCTCTAACCTATACGTGGCGCTACTTATCACGTGAAAATATTCTTCTGCGCCGGCGCGACATCCGCAAAGCATACATTTCGAATGTCGACATTTGGAGCATTTAGTGGTTGATTCTTTGTTTTTATCATTGTTACTTTGTTTGATCGGAATTTTGTTCATTAAAAGTGCGAAACGCGTGGTGGGATCGGTGGGATTACTCGTTCAGTAATGCCGACGTGTATTGTGCCCTGTTGTACCTCTCGATACCCTTCTAATTCGGGGAGAGTTAATTTTTATATCGTACCTACCAAACCTAGAATTAAAAGGTTATGTCAATCACGCAGCCGCCATATATATATATATATATATATATATATATATATATATATATTGTGACGTGATTTTTTGTAACTCACGGTCACAAAGAACTCCTGGAATAGCTACCGATCAGTTTTGTTCCCGTATGATCTGAACTCTCCAACCCCCGCCGAGTCGCCGTCCCGGCAACTCGGCTTTGGCCTCGTGCTTCCGTGTTGACCGTTTTTCTGTCGACACGCTCGGTTTCGTTCTCGATCGCGCTACACGGAGAGAATTAAATGTTAAAAATTACCGTACAGTAACGGTAATCAGATGACAACCCTGAAACTTCGCTTATTATTACTGAGTAAAACACAGATTTTCACGAAAAAAAATAAAATTTCTTCTTCAGATAGAAAATTTTACCAGATTTTCTAGTAAATTTTGATATGTAACAAAATACGCAAAACTTAAATTTAAAAAATATATAATATCAGTGAAATTTTACTGTGCATTTTATTATTTTATGCCTTTCAAAAATGTCTATAAAAAAGTATCGTCTTTATAACAGTTATTTTAAGATTTATTATAAAATTTAATGAGTGTTATAAGAAAATGTATTGTGCTCTCCGTAAAAATTATCGTGCGCGCTACCCTTCTTGTATAGTAAAATTTTAGCTACGTATTTGAAATTTTCTGTAACGTGAGTTAAATAAAACTTGTCCCATACGAATTATTATGCTTTTCTCACTTGTCACCACATTGAAATATATCACGGTAATTTTTACCGTGAAATTCACGACAAAAATTACTTTTTAATTCTCTCCGTGTAGTTAAGCGTGAGTTTTCGAATGCCTTCCGTCTACGTTTCGTGACGTGTGTGTTAACGTGATTGGGAAATTCTCGCATAAGATTCCTCCACCGAGCCTAAGAATTATCAGTGCACTTTTGGTGAGTTCTCGCATTTCCGTTTTACGGTGTCGCTCCCGTATACCTCTCGAAATAAAATAACAAATGATTCGTTTGCATTCTCGAAGATTTTGTTGAGATTTCCCTATCTGCCAAAAAGTAGATCTGGACCCTCTATACCAAACTTTGCAGCCTGAGCGGCCGTGCATTGCCGTGATCGTTCGCTCGCGCGGATGCACCCAAGTGCGCTTTTGCAGTTCCGCGACCCCCGAAAACTGAACAGTTCCATTTTTAACCCGCGTTTTTGTTTATTTTATTTTACGGATTTCGTGTTTGTGCCGCTTGGTGGGGATAGACGTAGTTCAACCCATCCCCCAGGTCATACCGGTTGCTAAACCGGTGAAAAAAAAATGAGCTGGCGCCGACCGGAGCATGCGGGTGCATCAGCGAGAGTCGACGGCCGAAAGTGACGTGAAGATTTTCGGGAGGATCGAAAGACCCGAAGGAAAGATGTTTTTTGCCGTCACAATATATATATATATATATATGATCGCAGCGCGCAGGCATGCTAGATTCTCATGTGATAAGTAGCGCTACGAGTGACAGATCGTAACACTAAGAAATCCGAACATTTCGGATAGCGAAAATGCCGCACGGTGCTCGGCACGAAATTTCATATTGAAAATCGTAGTTCGCATGCGTCAGCAGCTTCCTAAAGCAGCGACGACACATCCAAAGCTGTATAATAAAACAAATTACTACGAAATAGTTTATTCAAAGACGGCAGCATCTCAACGCCAGATACTTAATAAAAATTGGCAACTAAAAGTTCATACCGCAGAAAGTAAAGTATTATTATTCGATAATAATGAACAATTTGATGATGATGGTGCTTTTGCAATTCTTTAGCTTGTTTCCGTGGTCCGCTCCCGACAGGGTTTAAGGAGATGGAAATTGTGATCCACATATTGTCCTGGATTCATTACATAATAGTTCGATTTATTAACGATAAACGATAATTGTACAACTTGTTATAAGAATCCTTTTATATTGTAATATGATGCAAAGCTTACCAGTTTTTTTTTAAATTTGTACTGCTGTACCGCAATCTGCCTTGTGTTAAGTCTTCGTGTTCTTTCAAAAACCTAATAACATTTTCTTTTGGTTTTCTGTATCGTTCATGTTTCGAACTTATGTTCTATTTTAACGTGCTGCTTATCCGAGTAAAGAGGTTATATGTTCGTTGATGCACACGTGTTTTGTTTTGGGCGTTTTGGGCTTGGTTCGATTAGGCGTGTTCATGGAGGTTAGAGTAGGTCCATGGGCGTGCTAGTATACCGCTTCTACGGCGTGGTGAAAATATAAGATGACGAGCCGGAAGCACAGTTTTACATACAGGTCTGAAAACACCAGTGGTGGGGGTACGTTTGCTTAACGTGATTTTTTTCGTTTCGATCTACGGCCACGAGGTGCGTGACGATAGATCGGTACGATGTGCAACGAAGACAGAGCACGGGACAGAGTAGCATTCTGTCTCTTTTTCTACCACATGTAACGCATGCGCTGTAAACATCCGTTAGTCTCATTCATTCCGTGTTTCGTAAACAATATTTAATTTACGGACGAAGAAAGTACAATTACACGTTCTACACGATCAAAGATAACTAACTAATTAAGGCTTCATCGGCTTTACGTGAAAAAGTAAACTGAACACTTGCAAAATTTAGGTGATTCAGATGAGAATGAATGACATTTCGTTATCGCTGTCACAAAGGTGATTTGGCCAGGTGGATTCGTTCCGCGCTTACACTCATAGTATTTTGGTTTCAATTCCCTAATCGGCGTTTGTATTGTTCAATATTGTTCAATGTTTTTTTGACACTGTGAAAAGCGAGCACTTTTCTTTCATCGATTTATATCCTGTTTTGCATTTCGGTACCGCACATACTCTACCCATGTTGACGATAATCTATGATTAAAATGGGACAAAAAAATATTTAACACATTTTCCTCGCATAATAAACAAAATGCATAAAAAATATTATTATTAAACGTGTAGGAGAAAACTACGAGCAAACATGTAAATATTTTTCCGATGTAGTACTGAGGTTATGTCACGCACCGGGCCTCATCGTACCGATCTATAGCAGCGACGCGCAGTGGCGTTGAGGCGAATGAAAAACTTGCTGAATAAGGGTACGAATTCCTCACCACTGAAATTCGCCTTCGTTTCCAGACCTGTATATAAGACTATGGCCGGAAGTTCCCAATTATTTCACATTTTCACCGGACCGATCCGTAATAGATGTGACAAAATTCACGTGAGATAAAAGTGCGAAACATAAAAGTATTCACCCGAAAACCGTAATAAGCTCCTCTGACCATAGTCCAGTTAAAAGTGGCCAAAGTCGGCCACTTTTTGCCGGCCTCGAAGTGAAATATGTATTCTTATAGTTTTCGATCCGGACATTCCGAATTTCTATGAATTTTGAGTATTTGAATTGAAGAAAAGGGTTAAAATCGCAAAAATACGTTTTCGAGAAAGATATCTCGCGAACGAAGAGAAAATCGGAAAAAAGATTCGGATGAAAGTTGTAGAGCATAAGATTTTACGTAGAAACCATTGAAAGGTTTTTTTTTTCTACCACAGTTTCTTGATCGGCGAGCTCTTCGTGTAACTTCAGAATTTTTTTGCGAATTTTGTGTACTGCCTAATGAAAGCGTTAATGCCGCTTTTAGCCACGGCGCTACAGTCGAGTGGGCTGGTGTGCGAGAGAGACAACCGCAGGTCTGTTGCCATTCGACATAATTTATGTCAAAAATCGCACATTCGTTATGCACGAAAAAAAAAAGCACGAAAAAAATAGATCCTCAATCTTTCCGTACGCAATATTTCGTGTTTGAGTGCGATCTATTCCCTCGATTATTTCTGGATCCGGTCGTGTATACCACGTACGACTATATTTTTTTTTTTTCACGTCTTTATCAGGTTCTTCGTAAAGTGAATAAGTACGACCTAATTAGGATCTTTTGAAAGCTTATCTCTGCCGGAAAATGAACGGAAATATAATCACGATATATTATGAGACCATCATTCTCCGTGCAAATAAAAAATGACCGATAACCAAGCGAAGTCCCGACACAAAGATTAGGAATATTTTATGAATGAAAAAAAAAATTAAAAAGACGCGAAAAACTCTTGTACTCTTTCTTCGAAATTATTATTGTGTTAAATTCATACGAACGTTGAAAATGAATTGCAACTTGCAAAACAATATTTTCGAATCATGTTATGATAAGCACGACATTAACATTCAATGTTTTTGGTATTTGTCGATCAATCCGTCGATTTGTCAAGAACAAATTTATCATTACTAGAAGAATTATGAGTTTTTGTGAATACCTTTCACGGAGATTTTTCAAAATCGAGCTCTTTTCTATATTTCTCTTGCAATCTCTACCGGAAGCGCCTTGAGCAAGATTTTTTTTTCAAACGTTCAACCTACTACGTCGATAACGTTGGTGGATTCGTACTTTTTCAGCTTTTTCTTTAAAAGCACTGCAGCAAATGTGTAACTGTTATGTATTTTTATGATCGAAACATGAGCCGCTACAAAACGATACCCACGTTGGAATATTAAGAATTTTTTTCTCCTCTGTGAGTACCAAAATCGTTGGTGTCTTTTTTTTACTTTCCCTAAATGGTATTTTACTCTATGAGCGAAAATATGGACATCTTCGATCCAAATTTCGCGTGTCTATTTCGACGGGGTCAGGATGCGATACGTGCTGCGACAGACAGACAGACAGCTTTACCATAAGAGTTCCGTTCTGCCTTCGATTCGAAAACCGATTGATTTATTAAATTTGCTGCTACACGGGAAATGCTTCATGAGAAATCAAGCACTTGGGTAAATAATTTTTTTTAAAGACGACTTTGCTGTTGTGACGTGTACGCAAGTTCTACGTTGCCCGGGGCTAAATCCATTTTTATTTCTTCATACAATACACGCTTCATACTTCATACACGCTGATAGAACACTTGTTCCATCTCGCGTAATTCATCGATGAATAACGATTGATTACGCGAGATGGAAGAAGCACGTGTACACTTAGCGTACCGAAACCGTATCCCCATTCTTATCGGATCTTCAGCACACTCGACACAAAACATGCTATTTCGATTGGGGCTAATTAATGTTGTTCACAGTAAGAGTGAGCTGAACGATGAAAACGTTTCCAAGAAAGTACAGCCATTTTTCAGCGGGACATTTTTTATCAAATAATTCTCTCTCGTACACCAAAATCCTTTTTGCAAGCTAACCTTGAATTCTACGCTTATAACTCCGGCTATAATTAAGATTCCGGATTTTTTTTTAACGTTTAAAAATATCGAGAATTACAATGCCCAATACAAAGAAGGCATTTTGTGCAAATGCTAGAGGTTAAGGGCGGGGTAAGGTTAATTCAGTGAAAAAAAGCATATTTTCAAGATTTTTTTTAGACGATACAGGTAATACTGCTTTATTTAATTAATTTCCAAATAATAAAACAACATCTGAACTATATTTTCCTAAATTTTTATTCCAAAATATTGATGAATAAGCCGTTGGCAGCAAATCTCCGCAGGCGCCTCGAAAAAAAGTTGTTTTGCGGTGTACGCTATAACTCGCCACTGGATCATCTGAAACAAAAAAATGAAAATGCGTTTATTAGGTGAGATGTTTCTCGAGGTAACGCTGCCGAGTTTTTTTTATCGATTTTTTTCATTTTCGGTATCACTTGGAAGTCAAAAACGCGATGTTCGCTAAAAAAATCGGCAAATTTGTTATTGTAAGATAAAAAATAATTCCAAAAAAAAACTCGGCAGCGTTACCTCGAGAAACATCTCACCTAATAAACGTATTTTGATTTTTTTGTTTCAGGTGATCCAGTGACGAGTTATAGCGTACACCGCAAAATAACTTGTTTTCGAGGCGCCTGCGGAGATTTGCTGCCAACGGCTTATTTATCAATATTTTGCAATGAAAATTTAGGAAAATATAGTTCAGATGTTGTATTATTATATGGAAATTAATTAAATAAACCAGCATTACCTGTATCGTCTAAAAAAATTCTTGAAAATATGCTTTTTTTCACCGAATTAACCTTACCCCACCCTTAAGCAAATTGATTTCGACCAGCTAATAATCTATCAACCATACAATTAAGGGGTCACGTGGGTTTGAAAATATCAAAAGATCCATTTTTTAAATTATATTATTAAATAGTACAATATGTTTAGAATATTCTCCCCAAGTTTTAAGTCAATCGGAGTAAAAGTCTAGGAGAGAGAGCCTTTGGGAATTCCCCCCGTTGGGAAAGACCGGCCGGGAGCGACGCAGGTATACGCATTTTTCTCAAAACACTATTTTTGAAGTCGGTGGACACGATTTCTCAAAAACTAAGGCACCGATCTTATTGAAATTTTACACACTTCTTTATAATAACATTGACTAGTGATTGAACGAAGGTTTTTTTTCGATTACAAGTCATTTTACAAGGCTATACGTAGTGTAAATTGTACCAAAAATTGAACTATTTTGCATACAACTCTGCCAAAAATTCAAATTTCAATTTTTTAAAAAATCCTTCTTTCAATCACGAGCTATACTTATCTACGAATAGAAAAAATTTGGTTTTCTAATTTCAGATAAAGCTATCATAAGTTATCCTGACCACCACGAGGACACTTTTTTTAGGCGTCTTCGGAAAATGTCCCACCGGCTGAATTTTCAAAATCTGGATGAAATTTTTAAAAAATATTGTTGAAATATTGCTCTTTCTGTGCTTAACATTTTGAATAAAATAATGTATATATTATATTTAAAAACAATAGAGAAAATATGCTTTTTTGGCTTCGAAACCCACGTAACCCCTTAAATGATCTCCGATGATTCCTTATTACATTATAAATATTGATGACTTTGACTTACAAACCTTACAATTTTTGAAGACGATAGCAAAATATAATAATCTACTATGCCCCGAGCATCCTTTCATTTGGAAAAATATGAATAATATTAGTTAATCGATCAGAATGAGACACAGGTATACTGAAAATTAATGAGGACGATTTCAGTCAATGTTGATGATGGTTTATTGTGGATGAGAAGTTCAATTTCTAAGTAATAAAGTTATTCATTTTTATTATTATTTTATAATAATAATTATAAAATTATAAATACAATAATAGACTTATTGCTCCGGGCGACGCACTGTTTCAGTTTGCACTGGGAAACATTCACCTACCCTCGAGGGTTAGGCTCGATTTTAATTCAGACCGGAACAATAATACTGAGCGGCAGCACTCGAGCGCTCCAATTCCACCTCGGATGCCGCCCGTTGATTTCATAATAATAATTTTATAATACTTTTTTTAATCTTTTAATTTTTATTTATTCTATAATAATATAAATTTTAGTTTATTTTATAATATTATAAAATCAAAAAAATTATAAATTTTTAGTTTATTTAATAATAGTTATTATAAAATTGTTATAGATCATTATTAGTATTATTATTGTCTCAGGAAGTACATCAAAATGATAACCGAAAGGGTTCTTTTGATAGACGATAAACTAATCCGTCAATCTTCACTTGCTGTGAGATGCAAAATGGAAAATCGATATTTCACCCACTTCACGATAAACTAATCCGTCAACTTCACTTGCTGTGAGATGCAAAATGGAAAATCGATATTTCACCCACTTCACGACTACTTAGAGCCCTGAAATTTTGCAAACATGCATCTAAGAGGTGACAATGCATGATTCGACTTAAAAAAAAAACAACAATAACGACTTTCTATGAGATGCAAAACTGAAAATCGATATTTCACCCACTTCACGACTACTTAGAGCGCTGAAATTTTGTAAACATGCATCTAAGAGGTGACAATGCACGATTCAACTTAAACAAATAAAATAAATAAATAACAATAACGACTTTCTCTGAGATGCAAAACTGAAAATCGATATTACACCTACTTCCCAACTACTTAGAGCTCTGAAATTTTGCAAACATGCATCTAAGAGGTGACAATGCATGATTCGACTTTAAAAAATTTTAAACTAAAAAGTAAAAAATAATTTATATGTAAAAAAATAATTTAAAAAAAACAAGCTTTTATTTAATATACTGAAAAGTAAAAAATCTTTTTTCTTACCAAGTCACCTATATGTGACTATAAATAAAAGCTTGGGACGCTCAAAATTTTGACATATAATCTTTAATTAAACATTTAAAAAGTTCAGCGCCCCAAGCTTTTATTTATAGTCACATATAGGTGACTTAGTAAGAAAAAAATATTTTCTACGTTTCAGTACATCAAATAAAAGCTTGTTTTGTAAAAATTATTTTTTTACATATAAGTTGTAGAAATCGAAAACGAAAAATATTCAAGCTTTTCCTATCCGAAATCGTTTTTTTTTAATTTCCTTTCCTTGTTGAAGCAAAGAACGTTCGTATTTTGCGATGCTTGACCGAAAAGTAAAGAGAAAAAAAAATAATTGTTGGACAAAAAATGTAGCCTGGCAGTCATTGGAAAACATCGTGGTTAATTTTTTTCTAGAACTTCAGCCAGCTGTTGCCGAAGCCAAATTGTATGGATCAAGGTAAGACTTCCTACAAATTAAATATTGAAATCATGCTCACAGAATTTAACGTCACCTTCGCAAACGAATTTTCTACGTACAATTAACTATTCACAGATGTGTATTTCGTCCATCTGGCGGGAATGCGATATATATATATCGCATATATATATATGTATGCGTGTGTATGTGTATATTTAAATAATTACCGCAGCAAGCACACATATCGTTGACCTTTATTTTTCGAAAAACCTTTACACATTGTTCTCAAAGTCAGAAATGAAAAAATGGTCATTTCGTCCGAGTGACGAAGAATTTCTTCGTGAACGATATGATTGTGTCGGATTCAAAAGGAAGCATGAAATTTGATAAAAGACGCTAAAGTATAAATTATATATAGCGGATAAAACATTGTCAAATAAAAAAAATGCCAAAACTAATCATTTTACAGTAACCTCCGTAATTTTACTTGAACAAAGTAAAAAAAAAGTGAACAAATTTTTTAACCGAAAAGTTACAAATTCTTGTAAACCTTCAATAAAAAGAATTAAAAGAATTAAAAATGTCTGCAAACGTCATGCAACAATCGAAAAATAAAATAATAACTTATCGAAGAATTTTTCTTATCTTTATTACGAATGACTCATAATTAATTCATAATTCAACAAAAATTTCAAATTTTCCTCCATTTATTTATTTTACACTCATTTAAACGACGTCATAGGTCTGGTCTGTATTTGTCAGAATGGAATAAATATTTCTAAACGCGTGCAATGACTAGTCGAAAATTCAAAAAATATTTAAGTACACCCCACAGTTTGCCGCCTTTCGTGCCGCCAAACAAACTCAAGTCACAGCCAAAAGTCGGTTTACGAGAATTTTGATTTTTAACGAGAAGAAAAAAGTGCCATCCCGTGGAGCAATTAAATTCGGCAAGAATACAAGCGTTCAAAGCAAATGAGGATCGTTGTGCCCAGCCACATTTCGTTCTATCTGAACAAATAGAAGCTAAATAGAGTATACATCGTTTTCTATATAAGGCCGATATCTTCGACATTCCCTACAGTTGGTGCTTAAATTTTGACTCGCGCGCGCGCACACACAAACACACACATATACGAAAAATGAGTTCACGACTTTTCGATTGTTCGCTAATGATCGGGCTGCTTTTAGCAGTTATTGGTACGCAAATTGAAATAATTGACAAAAAAAAACAATCATCGTAGGAATCAGAATATAATTTTTTTTAACGATCAACGTATTTATGACAAAAGGCTGCAGTTAAAAATTTGCAAATAGATCGGTCGTATCTGATTGCTACTTCGGATTTTTTTTTGTATTTTTTATGCGTGCTTGCTCTGTAGAATATATAGAAAGTAATATCTCTATAAATTAATTGGCAATATTAATGCGAATCATTACAATCACCAGCCGGCAGAAGTAATGATTGAAAATTCATTAAAATATCACTCTATTTCGATACATAAGGGAGTTTTCATCTTTTATCGCTTTATAATTTCACGAATTTCACCTTTAAAATTCGCTCTTCACGTTCGAACTCGAATAACTCTGCAATTACTTAATATTTCTCAAACCTGGTTGAAGATTCTTAAAACTGACCACATAAATTTCAAAAAAGTGTTTTTCCAATCTCAATATCTTTATTTTCATACACATAGCACTTCTTTAAAAAAAATGCATTTTTTACTTTCTACAGGAATAAATGATTTTTTTAAATAGCCATAATTTGCGTACAAAAGATATCGTAATATAAAGAAAAAATTAAGCTGCAAAGGTCTGCTTTAAGAAATATTAGTTAGTCGTTGAGTTCTTCAGGTTTGAAGGCAAAGATCAAAGTTTCCGGGTGAATTCAATGAGATTAAAATTATTCAATATCTGACTCGGAGTCAGAAAACTTTAATTTGGCATGAATTTTTCTTATCTCTGATAATATCGTTCGAAGGCGTAACAGATGTTTTTCTTTTTTCACGCAGCGTAATACGCACACCACACACATATATTATCGCATAGAGAATAATTAATACCCCTATAAATATATTAACAATACTCATACCGAATCTCGTCGAACACTAAGAACTTTCTTTTTTTTTCAACAACAGTATCCAAAGTAACCGCGGCCAGTCATGCAGTCCAACAGCCTGTAAGTACAAATCAATATTCTCACGTCTATGAAAAAAATGGTGTTTCGAACTTCAATAAAAATGATCAAATTTCGAATTCGTTTTCTTGGAAAATCGTAAATTTTTCGTGATTAAAAAAAAAAACATTACAAATTGACAAATCAATTAAATTTATCTGTTTCTGCTTTATCTAACTTTCAACGTTACTAATTTTTCGATATTTTCGAACGAAGCCGAGTAGATTTTCATTGAAATGTTACAGCAAAAAAAATACATTAATGACTTTGGTTAAATTGTTGACAGCTCTCCCCGTCGGTCCACCCTGTCGAGCACTTCGATGAGGCGTCCGATGCCAAAATATTGGCCGACCTAATAATGAGCGGTTCGAGGCAAGAGGATGCGATCAACAAGCTTTTCGTGGAACGTTCCGCCAAACAACGCGAATCGATCATTTACGCGATCAACAGAATATATGGGAATACTGTCTTGTTCACCGTCTTGATCAGATTCGCACGCGGAAATTATGGGGAAGCCATGTCCAATGTTCTTTCGAGACCGTTGTTCCTCTACTCGAACGAGTTGCACAAGGCAATTGTCCACGGCGACGAGGACACGATTCTCGAAATTTTACTGTCCGTGGATAGTAAATTCGTCAGTACCATTTTGAAGGACTACAAATCTCGTGAGTCCGATACTTTTATAGCGCGCTTGTACTTTGTCTGGTTTCTCCGGCATTTTCACAGCGAGGGAGAAGCCCCCCCCCCCCCCCCCCCCCCCCAGGGAGTAGGAGGGGCCGGCCTGACAAGAAATGATTTTGTTCACAATCATCTTTTTTTGTTAAAATAAAAACGAACACATGAAATATGAAACTTACTGTAATCTTTAAACTTCAAACTTTACTTATCTTTAAACTTAACTTTAAAGTTCGCGTTAACATTAATACCAAACTATTGCAATACCTTAAAAAATAATCAACGAATTTTTCATAATTCTTTAATCCAGTTACCAGTCTTTAAACTTTACTTTCAGTAGGTCCTCAATTAAGGCGGTCAACCACATTAGGAGACCAAAAATAGATGATTTTTTGGATTTTTTTTATTGTGAAAAAAAACGGAAATTTCTGTAACTCTGATAATAATTTATTCATATTTTCATAGATCTCTGGTAATTCTTTCAAGTTATTTCATGCACCAATTAATCCGCCGTGTCACTTGGCGTGTCCTCATCGTCGTTGTCGATTTTGCAGGAATTGTGCAGCTCGCAATTTGCATCTGAAATAGTCCAATAAATTTTCATACATTCTTCAGATGTTTTTTAAGAACATGAACCTAAATTTTGAAAAAAAATCGAGAATTGAATGTTGGAACGTGTTTTAAAAAAATGATCGATTTTTAGCATTTTTTTCCCGGCATTTTGCAATAATAAATATGTTTTAAACAATCTAATCTTTCCAACTTTAGGTTTATGTTAAATTATATTATGTAAACGTGTTCCAAATTTGAAGATGATCCATCAATTAGTTTTTGATTTATAATTCCCGTAAATTGAAAAAATGTCATTTCGAGAAAAACACGTTTAAAGTTTCACAAACGAAAAACTCAAAGTCAAATGTGTTTAATCAAATGATAAAGTTTCTTACCAGCTTGTTGACTAACGCCCAATTGCTCGGCGAGTTGTTTTTGTGTTTGCGAATCATCTTCGTCCAACAATGCTTGCAATTCCACATCTTCGTATTTTTTTGGCGGTTTTCCATGTTCCTTGTCTGCTACATCAAAGTCACCACTTTTGAAACGCCGAAATCATCGTTCACACATATCTTGCGATGGAGCTCGTTCACCATAAGCTTCTCGAAGCAATCGGTATGATTCAGCAGCAGTTTTCTTCAAATGAAAACAAAAATTTAATGCTGTCCGCGAATGCTCTTTGTTCGGTATAAATTTCGACATATTGAACACAACAACACAACACTATGCACACACTTTTCCAATTTATCACTCGTGCGCGTCTGACACTTGTTGATGACACAACAAAATGGCGCAGTGTCAAATCTTTATAGCACAAACTGCATTGGTGCACCATCTGTTGTCTGAAATCCGCATTTCATACTTGTACACCTGGTGTTAAGAATTTTCTATCATTTTTTATCAAATCCTCTGCGGTCTTCATAATCAACTTCAAAAATGCATCAACTGCATGAGCTAACGGTAGATTCTTAGATCTAAATGGTAGATCTAAACGGTAGATTATCTACTACTTGGTAGGGAATGTTGATCTTCCAGTACTCTTCCGGTTGTGTATCGGTCGACAAATCTAAGGTATTGATTATGCCCACAGTTGACTTAATTGCGAAATTTGAATATCTATTTAATGTATTAATGAACTAGCTACTTTTAACACAGATTACGAAATTACGATGACGGAAATAGTTTAAGTTTTATTGAATTATTTCTTTTTTCTTGCCTGGGTGAAAATTAAATAAAATGAATCGATTATTTGACTTCCATGATTTTAGGCCGTTTTTTTCTTGGGGGGGAGGGGAGGGAATCACCGGGCTGTCTGAGAGGGGCAGTGCCCACCGCAGCCCCCCCCCCCCCCCCCCCAATGTTCTCCGGCCGTCAATGACTAGCTAAGAAACTTGACGGCTTTCATATTTGCCACTCTACAATTGCGCCAAACTCGCATAAAACGGTGAAAATAATATTCCATTGCAGAGTTCAATGCGACGCTTATGGATAATGTCAAGAAGATAGCACGTTCGAAAGTATTCAGGGACATTGCCTATTACCTAGCTTACGTGAGTGTCCATTCGCTTTCTTACGTAGAAAAAGGCCAATTCTTTATTCAACTCCACTCACGCTTAATACATTTTAATATTGACAACTTAGAATCGTCCGGAGACCTGTGCATTGGTGGTACCCCACGGAGCTGACAAGGCGGCAGAGGATCTGGTAAATATACTTCTTTAGACGGTGATGGAAAGCTGAGGGCTAAAAAATGTCTATGGAGAGACGCTTGAAGAATCGTGAACAGGTTTCCGTAAGCGCAGGGCTCAAAACAGCAGATCGAATGGCAATATTTTTTTCTGATTCCTATCAGAAAAAAACATTGCCATATTCCTATATTGGGATGACGAGGTCGCGATTTTACGAACAATTAAGTACATAGTCTTACCGAGTTTGAGATTTTTCTCATTGAAAAATATTGATAAACAATGAAGTTATTGTTGTTTATAGAAAGTGCCGCTGTTGCTGAGTAGCCAATTGGTTTAGGCAGTTCTGGCAACTAGGCTCATCTTAAATGAAAAATTTAAAAAAATTCTTTTAGTACAATAATTAAACTTTCGTATGACCAGATACTTTTTCGAAATTTTCGAAATTACGAAAATGGCAAGCTGTACAAAAAAAAAGTTCGAAATTTCAACCAAAAAAAAAGAAATTTTAATAATTTGTTATTAACAAATGGATGAACCGTATCGAAAAATCATTCGGTCCTACGATAATAAATGTTATAAACTATCCGAGTGCCTTTCAAATTTGAAGTGAATGGGACGAATAGATTTTGAAACAATGTTGAAATTTACATCGTTGGAACGCAACGAAAATTATGATTTTTCATTTGCTCAATTTTCTTTTAGCAGATCTTAAGCAGGAAATCCCTAAAAAAAAATGTATTTTCTTATTCAGATCGATAATCTAAATTTGCATAAAAAACTATTTTTTGGTATAACGAAAGTGAGGAAATAAAAATATAAAAAAGAATTTTCGTTGCGTTCGAACGAAGCAAACTTCAAGAGCATATTTTGCGATATGAATTACAGAGTTTCATAAACCATAGTGTTCGAGAAAATCGCAACAGAAATAAGGCCAAATTGAGGAGGGCGGTTCGCCACAGTGCCGTGGACGATCTGGACCTTCACGAAAATCGTCATAACGCAGTCAATTTTTTAAATGTTTACTACATCTTTTCTGTATATATTGCAATAGCGCTATACGAATCCCTACACAGAAGAATATTATAATTAATCATGAGATTATACAAAACATGTGTCTTGTACAGAGCAAGCTTCTAGAGGGCTCATTGACGACGAACGCGACCGCTATTACCGTTATTCTCACACAAGTATGTTACCCACAACTTCAAATGGTCGAACAGGAGTACATTAAACTCACCGGTCACAATATCAAGGCTGCGCTAGATCAGAAATTCGAGGCTACTGTGGCGGCGAACTTCAACTTGATAGGTTGGTAATCGAAGCACGATCGATTCTTTTCAACGATACATGTACACCTACACTCAGAAGGTACAAACGGCTCTTGTGATTTTTTTACAGTAAGATTCGCCAAAAACAGGTCTGAATACTTCGCCACGAAACTGAACAAGGCTATACACCATACTGGTGGACCAATACTGTCCGACATCAATCGCATTATCATCGCCAGATCCGAGATTGATCTCAATGACATTCAAAGAGCTTATCAGTACTTCTACAGTACCACTTTGGCTGACGATTTGGTCGTAAGTAATTCTCAAATCATTCGTAACTCCATCGCTTTAAGAGTCTCCGTACACTGCAGACTTTCTACTGGCCGATAGTTGAGTCGGGTTGGGCTACTATAGCGCGCACACTGGGCCAACCAAATATTCTGGTTGGTGATGAGTGCGCAGACCAGCCAACAGTCAGCCGATTGCTCTCGAACAATTTGCTATGTAAGGTGAGGTTTGCCAGGTAAGCTGCGCTTGAAGAGAATGGTCGCGTAATGAAAACCAATATAATATTGTCCAGAAATGTTATTATTGCTTTTTTACAACGGAGGAGAAGATTTAGGAAGAGAAACCAATAGTATTGGTTGCATCTCATCTACAGTGATAGATTATTGCAAAGAAAGTTTTACACGATGCATTCCAAAGTACTAGATTTCCCGAAAAAATGTATCACCTTTTATCGAATGAGCATAACCAGCTTCAATGAACTTTTCAAATTAATTGGGCCAGCAATAGCGAAAGAGGATACAAATTTTAGACTTTCTATATCTGTGGAAGAGAGATTAAGCGTTACGATATGGTGAGATAAACCACAAATACTATTATCTTTTATTAGAATTAAAATCACAAAGTGAATTGAAGATATCGGCTAAGTCGGCCGACTAGACAATCGACAAGTGTGCGCACGTGGAACGCGCGCCATACAGATTTAGCAGTCGGCCGATAGTTTGGTAACAATTGGGTCATTAAATGATTTTTTTTTTCATTGTAAAGATCATGTGCGGTTTTTGAAGCAAAGTATTTTTCTTTTTTTTCAACAATTAACAATGATATAGCACTTTGAAATTGTTGTTCTGTACGGCTCGGCAAAAACGCGCCGAGAGCATCCGAAGTTACCCGAGCGCTCTGTGACGTCACCGCTCGAACGCCAGTATACGAACTACTCGTGTAATACGAGTATTCTGTCAACGATGGCAACGACAAAATCGTATAAGCCTTGTTTCGTTCCTCTTTGTATAAATACGATGAAAAGTGCCCCTAATAGGCATTTCTGAATGTGCCACAAGACATAAAACATCGAAATCTGTGGTTCGATGCAGCACGACGTGTCAACCCGAAATCATCGTCCACTTATTTTTGCTGTGAATACCACTTTGATGTCAGTGTAAACGTGTTATAACATAAACTGTATTGAAATATTTTTTTTTAAATACGTCTTTTTCAAAATGCTTATGATACGTAGTGGCAATAACTGACTCAATTTATCAAGCTTCTCCTAACCTAAAAATGTTTAAGTATCCACGGTCGGTGAAATACTCGAATTTGCTTTCACGGATCCACTTTAACACATCGTTGCACGTAAATTAAACTATATTTCGACTTTTTCAGAATGCTCGAGATTTTTAGATGTAAAATGACACAAAATTTTACTTTTGTATACACTCGCGTGTAATCCGTATACATAGCCTATTCGGTCGCGTTCGAGCGGTGACGTCACAAGCGCCAGCGCCGATAGCGTGACATTTCGCGCCAACATCTACAATTTGAATGATCGTGATATAAAAACAATTAATAATTATCTTTAGAATTATTCCAAAGAAAAACCCTTTCGATATTCGGTTTTAATATTACAAAACATCAATTCTAAATAAAAAAACGAACCTTTTTTTTTAACAACTCAATTCAATTTAAAGGCAATCGTGTAACCCATCCAACTTATTTATCGGCCAATACAAAATCGTTATAATGTGCGCACTTGCATAGATCTCCGTACTGATTAAGAACCCGACAAAACTATCGGCCGACAAAAAGTCTGCAGTGTGCGGGGACTCTAAGTCAAAGTAGAAGATGTACCAAGTGACACGTGAGTGCGAGAGAAATAACGAAAATTTGTGAACCGAGATTTCTACAAGGATGAATAATATTTATCAAACAAAGAAACCCCAAGCTCTGCGTTACTGAAATCTACAGAGCCTGATGCTTTTGTTTTTATGAAAAAAATTTAAGGAGCTTGCTCACCTATCACACAGAAGCTGCAGTGCATGTGTTTCGACATAACCTCCAAATCATGCGCAGTTGAGGGACGGCGCATAATTGCGTCGTCCCTCAACTGCGCATTCATTTTCCGACTGTATTACTTTTCTTCGCTGCTTTCCATTTTCTATTTGCTTTAACCGACAATTGTGCTGTTCTTCACGTTGGATTTTTCCTTTCTATCTTTTCATCTTCGACGAACACAACAACTCAATTCGCGAAGGATGTTTGATAGCTAAACGTCCACTATGTGGCGTTCGTATCTAAGCTCAGTGCTACCATCTACTGAGAACTAAATTGCGCGTTTGCCACATTTCAACTTGGTTAATAACGCATTCGCGATGTAAATAAACCAAAAACGGTTAATAACATTTTTAAAGAGTCAATTGTATGCATCGCATATGTTTAATAGCGAAAATTTCTTGATTTTACGTAAGCGAAAATTTGAGTATTCGGAGTTGGCAGCCGTTACACGCGCCCGTGTCTAAACACATGCATCCTCCTCTTGCCGCTTACCGAACAAATTTGCTTGCCGCAAATACCCGGCGCAACCTTCCTAACCTCTTCGTCTGTAAACGTGTTTTCAGCACCTCCCGTCTGTAAACGTGGGTATCTCACGTCCAGCCTCTTTTTTCATGTTTCATGTTTTCTGTCAATGCACTCAAAAAATTCCGAAAAAATTCATGCTAATGTTCGAAACCTTCAACTTGATATATTAATCATAAAATTGTAGGAATATAATTTTTTTCATATATTTTTTGTTGACGAATGTAGCAACGCGGTAGAAAAGCAGTGATTTACTCACAAAATCGTAACTTTATGAAAAATTAAGATAATTAATTTTTACAAACGGCAAATTGAAGGTTAATAATGCAGCTTTAAAAAAAAAATATTCCCCTTTATTTATTTTAAATTAAATGCTTAAGTTTGGACATGTAAAATAGGCAAAAAATCATGTATTAGGCATTAATATTCACACATTTTATCATAAAAAATCATTTCTTTTATCATCTATTTTACAAACTAAATAAGTTAAAACTTATATTCGTCAACTCTTATGTTACATACCAAATTGTACATGGTTAAACAAAATTCTTTTGACACAAGACTATTCTATTCTACACAATGTGCACAACACATAAGTCGATAATCTTCACAGACCGCTTTTCGACACTTTACGCAGCTGTACTGCGTTTTCCTGTCACATGTAATTGTATTTGCAAAAAAATTTTTACAATTTTTTTTTACAAAAAAAATTATAAATTAAAAAAAAATGTTACATTCATGTAAAATATATGTAATTAAAAAAAAACTTTTTTTCTCATTCCGTCGGTTCTCTCATGAAAAAAAAAACATATTAAAACAAAAAAAATTGTTCACTCACCTGCGAGTTTGGTGTACGGCGTCTGTAAACGTGGGTATTTCGTGTCTTCTCCGGATTTGACCTATTCACAGCAACTCTTCAGAAGGGCCTGAGACCTTCAACTTTGGGGGTCGGTTCTCCTTCATAGATAAGTTTTTTTAGATAGGGGTAGTAGCCCTCCTCGTTGGCTTCTTGGAAAATGATTAACCGCAACCGTTTTGGCCTGGACACGAAATACCCACGTGTACAGACGCAGGGCTAACCATCTATGAGAAAACTGGGTTTGAAAATTTGTGAGGTTATGTTGATCTGTATATGTCCTTAACGGGTCTGTATGAGCTGGAGGCCCAAAAAAAACGAAAATTCGAGCTTATGTAGATCCCTTGCCTTAAAAAAATGAAGTTGCTTTGCTTCCTTTCGTAAAGTTACAGTCCTTTTTGGAGCTTCGTTAAAAAGAAATCACTTTTCACATAGCGGTCATCAGTGAATAGCGCCCAATTTTCGGAAAACAAATGTCTGTGGCAAAGGTTGTGTGATTCTCAACCTAGTTCGATAATAAAAAAATTAAAGAAACAAAAACAATTTCATGTAAGATCAATTTAACCAACTACCAACTACTTAAGGAGGTTGAAGCGTTACCCACAATCCGAGGTTAGAAAAAAAATATACATATATGTTATCGTGCAGACTTTACCGAGTCTTTACGGATTTTTCTGAAATTTTTTCACCACAAAACACGAGAGCTAAAAAATAGTTTAATGTATGTAAACTTACGTGCGGTTAGATGGGCAAGACGTTCACGCTACATAATTTTTTTGGCTGTCTTGCACCAAGATAAACCATTTCTAACAACGGATTAACGTAAACTAAACTTTTGTAAACATTTAGGGACATTAACTCCATCTTGCCCATCGAAAACCATATATATTCAATATTGAACCATCAAAGTTTGATAAAAGATTACGAATCTTTTTGAGCTTTTAATCTTTTAAATGTTTTCGATCTTTCAAATATTTTTAATCGAACAAACGATTACGACTCTTTCATAATAATCATCAATACTGTTATCCTTTTTCAAGTTAGTTGTAACACAACAGTTTTTCTTTTTGGGTTATAGAAATATAAAAATTCATAATTTTGCCGTTTAATTATATATTTTTCGAAAACATAGCATTTACAGTATAAATCTTTACCTCGTATGCTTTTTTTTAGGTTTATTGAAAAAAGAACTCATAAACCGTCATTTGACTTAACTGGACCGCTCCAAGCTACTTAATTGTTACAAATTTTAGTTTTACTTTATTTATTACTCTTCACTCCACTATTGTTTTCATACCTTCTATCAAACACGGTTGTTGACGGTTCTCGTCCTAACCGACCGACTCGTGTAGCGAAACCCGCGGCGTATGCATGAACTACTGAAATCTTCGCGAGACTCACCACGCGAACTTCCAGAGATCTGTATATACGACCGTGGGCAAAAAAAAACACTTGATCGCTTCATTGAAAGTGTCGAATTATACTTATGCACATTCTCAATGGTACGCTTGGTTATTCGTAACTGCTTTATCGACAGAGGAGTCACACTGTGCTAACATGTCATTCTTACACCAAGAAAAGTGATGAAAAAATGTAGAGCTTACGAGCTTCTATTTCCGAATCATTAAGAAGTTTCGGGACAGCTTATTTTTAGGGGGAATCAGAGCGGGAATTCTATCGTTCTAGATAATTGATAAACGGTGTAGACGAATCATTTAATTTTTGGATAACATGATTGTCATAATGTTTTGAGTGGTTTGACGATTTTTCATGATATTCTTAACATTTTTTCACACTATTTCCTGCGTAAAACTGACGATCAGCGATGAGTGTAGGCATCCCCCGATGTGAAAAAGTGTATTTTTTTTTCAATTGAAATTTTTATAGAAACGGTGTAGACCATCCATTTAAAATTTGGAGAGTGCATTCAGCATACGACAAAGAATCAACTGTAGAAATTTGAATCAAGTAGTAACATTTCGTCATTTGTCCCGAACGAAATTTAGGATGATAAGGCCATTGGAAGCTCGCTCAGTCGGTAACAAAACCTGTAATGAGCATTTTTCAAATCGGTCAAGATTTCGCCGCCCGGGCTAAAACTTATATTCTGCATTTTTCCCTTCCGCAGGCAACGAAACACTTTTAATCCTGAAAAAATAAGTCGTTAATATGCTGAAATATTTCTTTCTTTTAACAATTATTCGATTACACAGTGCGAACTAACATTATAAATCTGTTGTTGTACTTTTATTTTATTCTTGTCAATTTCGAAATTTTTCAGACTGTCACGGATGCGGAGCACCAGAAACTATTGCTTGCATTCCTCGGCAAATTCTGAGACGCACCCTCACCGTTGTCCAACATATTACGTGCAATTTACAACATTGCCCAAATAACGAATAGGACACCGACAACGTAGCAATGATAATTATTGAAATAGTAACAATATTAATAATAGTAATAATATATTGAATAACAATAAATTGAAGATTTATTTTTGTGTGGTATATTAGTTCCTGCGAACAATCGTAAATTGTTCGA
Organism: Ophion ventricosus; assembly: GCA_963932345.1. NCBI lineage: Eukaryota > Metazoa > Arthropoda > Insecta > Hymenoptera > Ichneumonidae > Ophion > Ophion ventricosus. The sequence continues at coordinate 16,328,801 of OZ010711.1, forward strand.
ACCATCGATCCAGACCGTATCATCAGTTTTTTTTCTGGCCGCTTCATATTATTAGGTTTAAAAAAAATGCCAAATTCCAAATCTGGAACTCAAGTTTAAGTCGCGGCGCTGGATGATGCTTTCGCCCTTTTGATTTACACGGAAAATTCGCTCTTTACATACTAATCGTACAACTCGACAGAACAAATAACGATAAGATGTTGAGGTATTAAATTTCGAACGTAAAGGGCGAATTTTCCGTGTCAATTGATGGAGAAAATATATGTAAAAAAATAATTTTGAAAAAAACAAACTTTTATTCAATGTACTGAAAAGTAGAAAATATTTTTTTCTTATTAAGTCACCTATATGTGACTATAAATAAAAGCTTGGGGCGCTCAACTTTTTAAATGTTCAATTAAAGATTATATGTTTAAATATTGAGCGCCCCAAGCTTTTATTTATAGTCACATATAGGTGACTTGGTAAGAAAAAAAATTTTCTACTTTTCAGTACATTAAAGAAAAGCTTGTTTTAAAAAAAAATTATTTTTTTTACGTATAAATTATTTTCTACTTTTTAGTCTTTAATTTTTTAAAGTCGAATCATGCAGTGTCACCTCTTAGATGCATGTTTGCAAAATTTCAGAGCTCTAAGTAGTCGGGAAATGGGTGAAATATTGTTTTTCCGTTTTGCATCTCACAGAAAGTCGCTATTTTTTTTTTTTTTTATTATTATTTACAAGTAGAATCATGCATTGTTACCTCTTAGATGCATGTTTGCAAAATTTCAGAGCTCTAAGTAGTCGGGAAGTGGGCTAAATATCGATTTTCAGTTTTGCATCTCACAGAAAGTCGTTATTTTTATTTATTCATTTATTTATAATTATTTTTTAAGTTGAATCATGCATTGTCACCTCTTAGATGTATGTTTGCAAAATCTCAGGGCTCTGAGTAGTCGTGAAGTGGGTGAAATATCGATTTTCAGTTTTGCATCTCACAGAAAGTCGTTATTGTTATTTTTTTTTTCAAATTGAATCACGCATTGTCATCTCTTAGATGCATGTTTGCAAAATTTCAAAGCTACAAGTAGTCGGGAACAGAGTTGTCCAAAATCTGTATCGGACGTTACGTTTTGCTCGATACAAATGTATCGAGTATCGAAAAACTTTTCGTTACTCGATACAAAAGTATCAAGCTATTGTTGGAGATCGCGACTTTTGTATCGAGTAGTGAACATTTATTCGATACTCGATACTTTAATATCGAGTAACGAAAAGCTTTTCGTTACTCGATACTTTTATATCGAGTAACGAAAAGTTCTTCGATACTCGATACTTTTATAATATTATTTGTTTAAATTTGTATAAAATTGCTTTTTTGTTATTTGAAATGAAATTGTTTAGTTTTCCGAATTCATATACATTTTTCAAGAATTTTTTCATCGTTTTGACACTTTTTTACATATTTTGAAAAATTGACAAAAAATCGGAAATTCTTTACCTTCCCTCGAGTACAAGGGTTCTGTATCAACCGTGAGAAATTACAAAACTGTTAACAGAATAGCTTCGTATTTTGAGACTTTGGAATGGCACAAGTATCGAGTATCAAAGGATTTTTCGTTACTTGATACAAAAGTATCGAGCGATTGTTGGAGATCGCTACTTTTGTAGCGAAGTATCGATCGAATTCTTGTTGCTCGATACATTTGTATCGAGTATCTTTAATCGTATTTGATACTGAAGTAACTAGTTACTGCCAACTCTGGTCGGGAAGTGGGCGAAATATCGATTTTCCGTTTTGCATCTGACAACAAGTAAAGTTAAATAAAAGCTTGTAAAAAAATATCCTACTCTATGACTTGGACCTGAGTTGCAGAACTCAAATTAGGCATTTGTTTGTTTTTCGTACCGTTTGAACGGATAAGTAACGGATATTGTTTGAACGGATGAGAGCCTATTTGCAATTTCCGAGACACATATCTATACAGGGTGACAATTATAAGGTCACCGTGTGTTTTTTAAAGGCCTTGCGCGGAGATAACTCGACCATGAAAAATATCATTATCAGTGATTTTACGTCCTCTTCGAAAAAAAAAAATATATCGTATTTTTGTGATGAGTAGTATTTGCCAGAAACAATTGAGCGTTTTGGAGAAAAATAAAAATTCCATTTTGAGTATAACAGAACGAAGATAATTAAATTGCGAATACGAAACACTCCTGAAAAACTTTTTTTGTTAATCTCGTCGCCGGCACAAAAAATTATAAAAGATGCATTGTAGAGCGGATAAATGGAATTTAATTCCATTTTTAAGAAGTTTTGTTAGGAATGTTTTGTATTCGGAATTGAATTATCTTCATTCTACTGAGCGCAAAATGAAATTTTGATTTTTTTTTAGAATGTTTAATTTTTGCTGACAAATATCTACTTGTCACAAAAATTCGCTATATTTTTTTTCTAAGAGGTCTTGAAAAACCATTTAATATGATAATTGTCTCGGTCGCAAAATCTCCGCGCTCGGCCCTTAAGAAGCACATGGCCACCTTATAATTATATATATATATATATATATATATATATATATATATATGTGGAGCGGATGGACTTGGTACAGAGAGGTATAAAGTGCAACGAGATCCAAAACTCCCACTGGGCTACGACGTTCCCACGGGAGAATGGAATGTGGCTAAGGGCTGACCAAACTGGTTGCGCGGCTGCGTTGCTCCCAACCGTATACCGGTTACCTCGAGTGTACTCTTTTTCTTTCTCTTCCGCCGCTCTCTCTCTCTCTCTCTCTCTCTCTATCTCTCGTACTTCAACAGCAGAAAAGAAATAAAAGCCAGGAATGCGCGCTCCTCTTGAAGGGCAAGCTCTCGTCCAAGTTCTTCGTGCACTCGAGACGCTTCTGCGTGCGGCCTACGAGAGATGAATTCAAGGATGCACATAAGAGACGAGAACAAAATCATCATCGAAGGTATGACGTCGTCCGCATAATGAGGAAAAAACATACCCGGTAAATTTCGAGAACGTGCCCTTGTTCTAGTATGTTGAGCGTAGTTTTTGTAAATTTATCGGATTTTCGTGGACCTCGAGACGCACTAATTTTTTCATCACTGTCAATTCACTGATTCGATGTGAAATATGCAAGACTAAAAAGTTCTCGGCCTGAGGTACTGATGAGCGAATAGGCTGACGCGTGGTATCGCGGACGAGTACTTTTCAGCCTCGCATCGTTACTGGGCCAACGTCGATACGTTTATCATTGTCTTCAAATAATAAAAGAGCGCTGAAGCTCTGTCATCGTTTGAATAAAATCGTTTTTTATTTCTTCATTTTTATCATTTTCCAAAATATTATTGTTGACAATTTAGATTGTGGATCTGCGATAATAATCCGAAAAAAAAAACATTCTCGTAATTTTTTCAAGTAAGCGGACGATTCGAAATAATTTCGAGAACATTCCTCCAACAATTTACTCCGGAATCGCATCGGTTGCCGGAAGTGCACCTTCGGCCTGCAACGTCAGCATCGTTCGAAGGCTATTTTTATCAATCGCGATAAAAAAAAACAGCCGTTCAGTAATTCGATAGTTTATTTAAACTTATCATATTGTACAGTTTTTATTATATAAATGAAATGTTCAGCGAAAATCGATGACTGAAAGAGAAACAGGATAAATCATGATTTCCGCTAGACTTAAATGAAATTCTATACATTGTGGGATTTGTACGATGTTGAGGAGCGTCATGTTACATCAAAGAAAAAAGGATCCCCGGGCCAAAATAATTTAAGCCCCCGCCCCCGCGGTGTTCCCCGCGATTAACAGAAGTTTCGTAGTTTCGACATTTATTGATCGTTCTTACGATATTTCTCCCAAGTTTCCAATCTTCTACACCCCCCCCCCCCCCCTCCCCCCTACCGCTACGACGCACAGGAAAATTTTACATTCAAACGTCGACTAATTTATTTTTTGTTTAATCGAGTTTTTCCTGTTTTATTATATTCCGGTCTCATATCAGAGACAAAGTTTCCCCAGATGATCTATTTGTGCTCCGGTAAACGATGAATGAATATGTGTGTGTGTGTATGCGTATACATATATATATATATATATACGGTGGTCCGGATGGAAAAGAAACTAGATTTATTGATATGATTCTGCACTCTATGTAGTTACGTGTCGAACAATTGCTTCGCAGTTAGTAGTTATCTGATATTAAAAAAAAAAAAAAACGAAAATTCAGCAACGTCTTTGCGCCGTTCGAGGAAGATTCGTCCATTTTTAAACCGCGTCTCCCTAGACTGTAGATACTCGAACCCTATAACCCATGATTATAATTCGTGTATAATTTCTGGTGCATACAATTTTTCTTCGATTGTAGACAAAAAAAAGAAGCATTGTATCGTGAGTGCCTTTTCTCTCGTTTAAATCTTCGAGTGCACATCTTAATCTCGAAGTACACATGGGGTGGCAAAATGACCCCCAGATATTCACGATTTCGTATATGTGGTAAACTGTGCACTTTTTTTTTTTTTTAATAGCGACGCTTTTCAGTAGCAAATTAATTCGTGTTCGAGGCTACGCGATAAGGCTTGTTAAGGGAAAAACAAAATTGACTCCGTGTGCACTCGAAGGATTAATTATCGACGTTCATTCCGAAACCTTTCAAAAGGCTCAAAGTGAACGTCGCACTTTCATTCTTTTCCACACGCGATATAATTCTTATAAAAACAAAACCGTATGGACAAAAAAAAACATTTAATTGCGAATTGTTTTTCTCATTCGTTGACGTGTTTGCCGCGTAAATTGTCGAATACCCGTCGGTTTGAGGCCCTCCAAAAGGTTCAAACCGAAGATCAGGTTTCTCTATTTTTTCTTTAACCTCGCGGTTGAGAACGTAATTGCTTAAAAAAAAAAAAAATATTGTGCTCAAGCACTTTTCGGTTATCGGTAGCAACATGGGATATTAAATCACCGTTACGTTTCTCCCTCTCTCTTTATCAGTCACAATCGCATATAAAACCATGTTTTGCCGTGTCTCGCTAATCTCTCTTTCTCAAGAAAATCAGACTCCAGACTTTGATCGTCGTACCTCGTTTGTTTGTTTGTATGTGTGCGTGTGCTTTTTTTTGTTCACGAAAATTACACAGACTCTTTATTTTCTCGAAAAGATATCACGACCCTGTCCGACGTTTCGTCGATACGAGGCGGTTCTCTTTCTTTATTCACAATGTCCACTGTACAATATATACCGAGTAGATATTTTTATCGTAATTATACACACAGTACGCGACACACAGTACGTTTAAAAAGGATCTGCTCTTCGTTTTCTTTTTTCCGAATAAAGAAAAAAAAAAACTAAAATGAAAAAATGAAAAAATAAAATAAAATGGACACAAAGATTTTTTCGCGACATCCGGACATTCAGCGGCTTTCTTTTCGTTCCTCTTTCTCTCGGACTTTCAAATTATTCTTCTCTTTCACGCGTCTCCAAACACAAGCGCCCACCCCACGTTCGCTGAGTAATACTATATATGACTAGACATCATGTGAAGTTGCTATTTTACCCTTTTTTTTCGTACTCTTTTCCTTCCTGGTTTTTCTTCGTTTTTTTTTCACACAAAATACGTGACACGTTTCGCAGTTCGAATCGCAAATCGTTCGTTTCTTCTTGAAGAAGGAAAAAAAAACATTGAGTTTATATGCGAGATCGCGCAAATAGCAACGTAACGGATGCGGACAAGAGCACCGAATTTTGCCCGATCGCGAATCTGCACCAACGGGGCTCGGAGATTGTCAAAATTGGAATTGAAAATGACTTCGAGATTTCGGAGCTTGACCTTTCACTCTCAATCTCTTGCAGATACGGAAATATTCGCCAAAAATCGTACTTTTATCCGCAAACCGATATGTTCCATGAGTCATGTCATTCAGCCTTCATTTTTAATAATGAAAAAAAAAGAACCATGTTTGCTACCTTCGTTGTCGTTTTTCGAGCGCACGAAGCGCGAGTCGACAACGGTGAATTTTTCAAGATCTCGGGTCAAGCGGGCTCTCAGTTTTTCCTTTTTTCTTCTCCCTCCTTCACTCCCGCTATCTCTCTCTCTCTCGAATTTTTTCCCCTCTCGCTATTCTTATGTTTTACGTTTCGCCGCGTTTTGTTACTTATCCAAATTGAACTTGACGCCAATTTTTAGGGAGTGCGTAACCTAGGGTGGTCCTTACTATGAGAAGAATGCGCGCACGGTCATACTGACCGACTGTCGACAGAGGGCGCACGTGACCATACCGGGAGCGCATTTAACGCAAGCGACCATGTGTCCGCAGGGCAAAAATACAACGCCCAATTCCTCGCCGTAGCATATCTTACAGAGACGGGCATCGTCGATGGGCTTCTTAACGTTCTCCTCGGACGACGTCGCGCCGGGTTCGCCCTTAGGAACGACTGTTGCTTTCTCTTGCTGTTCCGTAGGCGCTTTCGTCGCAGCCTCGACAGGATTGCCGCTCTGACCGCTTGGCCCCGCGCTGCACAACTTTTTTGCCTCCTTCTGAGCCTCCGAGCTCTCATTCGGCTCGACCTTCTTTATGTAACTCGGCAAATTCATTTGCATCGTCTCCTGCGACAAAACAAAAAAGGGGCAACCGGTTAATCGAGATTCCTCGGTTTCACTGCGTGAGGAAGCTTTTTCGTATTCTTCTTCATTTTCGTTTCTACATCTAATTGCGATATGAGAATAAAACTAAAGAGAACAGTCGCTTCGGCGTTTTTCATAATCACGCTAAATCAGCCAGCTTTGAATTCATTTGTTCGGCCCGAGTATCTTGCTAGTGTTTTTCAAGCTTTGAGAAAGTCACCAAAGACGTGAAGAAAAACAAGATCGGTCGAATTGAACAATAAAAATTCAGTAGACCATATTTGCCCTCGATTTTACCATCAAACCACTAAGCAAATTGCTGCAGCTAGGCTACGATTTTTCAGTGCATCCCCATTACAGTGCTTGCATCTACAGACATCCATTTTAATTTAAAACTTTGGAACTCTCTCAATTATGTAAATTAAACCGACTCGATCGGAAGCAATTGATTGGATCAGCTTTCCATTGACAAGCCTGAGGACTTCCATAAGACAGAAATCCTTAGCTACTATCGAGATGAAAGATCATCAAAGCAGCACCAGTCCATTTAACTTATCCCCTAGCAAATACACAAGATGGGAAAGACTGAAGAAAAAAAAAACCTGGCCGAATATTTGTAACGACCGGATACAGCATGATAGCTGAATAAAAGCGTTTCACCTCATTGGAAGGCAGCGGGATCGTTTGTCCTGTGACCGTATTGACGTACGCCTGTCCTTTGACCATCAGCAGATAATAACACTTGGGGAACCACTTGGCGTGTTGTTCCCAAGGATCATCGTTGGGTTCCCAATCCTTAAGGCCGCCGCCGCAATGATAGCACAGAGTCTGATCGCCTTTGCCGGTGTAATAGAATCCTGCGTCAGCCAGGCACTCCTTGGTCTGCGGCATGGACTTGGGCCACGACTCAAAAGTCCTTAATCTCGCGTCGTAGCTAGCGTATTCAGGATTGGTGGGTCCCTTGGGTCGTCCGATGCCGAGGGAGCCTAATTTGGCAGTACTGGGCAGGGAGAATTCGGGACTTTGGAACTGGCAGTCCGGCGTCGAGCCGGGTCTGTACTCGACGCCGTACGGGCCACAAACGTCGTGGCCCCTAGGTCTTGCCTGCGGCACGGAATTTGGATTTTCGCCTATCGGCACGTTGCCGCAAGGAATTTTTCTGATGAAGCGACATTGCTCCTGCCATCTCTGATGATCCGCCATCGGATTATCACCCTCCACCCACTGGCATATCTCCACTTTGCACTCGAAACATCTGACCGTATCGCCCTCGCCGGTATAATAGAACCCTGCAGCCGCCATCTTCGCCGGATCCAAGAAAGGCACCGGCCATGTCGCGTAACTCCTCAGTCTTACCTCCTCCATACGATAATCGCGGTTGTCAACCTCGTCCACCGTCGCCGTCAGACCCTGCAGATGCGGCGTGATCAATGGCAGACAACTCGTCGGCACTCTCGTTTGCTTCATCGATACTAGGTGATTGTCGCGGATGTCGCGATGCTCTATTATGTCTGTCATTTTATCACTTTTCACGTTGCTGATATCTCGATGCACGCCGATCTCCTCATGTATGTGCGACGCTTTGGCTTCCGGCCTTGCTTTCGAAGACTGCAATGAGACAGAGAGACAGAGGATTAGTACACTTTTGTAGCTAAGGTAATTGACAAGTGCAAATTTTTCTCCCTTTCTTTTTTCGATTACGCGGTTTTTCGTGTGCCAAGGGAGAGTTTGAGAAACGAGCGAATTTTGGAGGTTATACATTAGGTTGATACGCAATGTTAGATTGTGCGTTAAATTAGAGGTTATACATTGGAATATTTCGCGAGTTCTTTATTGTTTCAATTCTTTGTAGTTCGCTATTGTTCCTAAGCCCATATACAAAGTCAACATAACCTCGCGCATTTTCAACCCAGTTTTATCATAGATGATTGTTTTTTTAGAAAAAAAAAAACCAAAGCATCTGCTCTGCTCTCACCAAAGGCTCTGAACAATTCCTTGACGCAGAGCTTGACGATTTACTTTTTCACAAAATAATATTCATCTTTGAGAAATACCAGTTCGAAAATTTTAGCTATCTCTCTCTCCCACTCATATATCGAATGGTACATCTACTTCGGTCTTGATCTTTTCCATTTTTTCTACTTCTCTATTATTCTTTTACATTTCTATTCTTTTTACTTCTCTATTCTTTATTGTCCCTCATTGTTTCGATCTCCACTTATTTTCTTTATTGTTTGAAAAAAAAAGCAATAGATTCCGAGTTCCTCAGAAAGTAACCGAGCACGCTCATTTCTTTTCCCCCCCGAAGGTCTTTCCTTTTACAGCAAGACAATTGTACATTGTCACGCGTGGTTCCGTGACGCTTCAATTCCCCTTTTGTTCATCAATAGCCCAATCTTTTGTCACCTTCAAAGTAAAATCTATTTATTTCAACACAATGTCCGCGCGAAAAGCCTCGTACCCAACGCTCCAACGTCGATCTTTGTCTCCGAGTCTCTCAAGCCGTGTACGTTAAAAACAAGACGAGCTTACACGTGTATCCGCTGAGCGTTTGTTTCGAATATTTCATCCGTCGAGCACGTGCACTTTCGAAGAAAAAAAAAATACAAGAATCGTACGCGCTTTTGTTTTGATTTGCACGCTGCGTATGGAGACTCCAAACAAATGCGACATCTGACGGAGGATATTCGCGCGTCACACGCATCCACGCCTTACCGGTTTATCCTACGAAATTGAGATTTTTGTGATCGCTGCACAACGGACGTCGAGAAAACAGCACACGCGTCGTAGGGAGAATTTGAAACAATTGCGAAAGACCGAGCCACAGGAAGACACTACACTTTCGTTGGCGCAAGTTCACAATTCATTTTGAGGCAACGGCACGAACCGGATATCCCGTATTATGAATGAAGTCAACAATGTCGTTTTTTTTTACTCTACGCAATTGTTAGGTTGTGCGTGTGTGTTCCCGGACGGAAATGCCGAAATGGAATCTCATCGGCGTGCAGTTTTTTTTTTATTTGGAGAAGAGAGCGCTGGAATGGAGGGAGAGAGATATCTCGTAGTTCCCAGAATGGCACGGGTGTCGAGAAACCGAGAAGCGACCTCGTAGTCACAAATGTGCCCTACAGCTGTACACAGCTCGTTCACCCGTCCCTCTCCCACTCTCTCTCTCTGCCTCCCTCCCTCTCCCTCTCTCGCATTGTAATACTGTATGGGCAAATGCGATGTTGCCGCTTCTGCACAAAGTTTCCCATGGCCCCGTATTCTTTTTCTCGCCTACTCTTTCTCTCTTGTTACATGTCGCCTACAGTGGAGTCCCGAGTAAAGTAGCGTAATTCTGCATATCACTCGATTTTACGATTCACATTTGGCAAAATATAGAGACGAGAGCAGTTTTCGATTCGGTGAAAAATTTTACCCGTGAATATAACTTGTAAAATGTTTTTCGTAAAAAATTTGTCGCAACATTTTTTCGATCTGTCCTAAATTTACAAACGAACGGCAGATTAATCGCTGCAATCGACTAAAGAATTTTCATTGAAAAAAAAAAAATCTTTTTTTTTTTGGTGTAACAAAGATCGGTGCTCTACTGTACGCCCGCCGAAGTGAGCTCGTTCTGCCACATCGCAGTCGGAGTCCACGTTGGCGCCCCCCACACGGGGCCACTCGTACGTATTCACACGCACACACGTATGCCGGGTGGTACACGGACGGCGGCGCACGATGAATTCTCATTTCCCCCACTTCGCGCGTCATCGCAGGAATGCGTGTGTTCGTGTAATTATTGTCTGGATATTCCGAGCCAACAATATTAATACTACGTTTGGTAGAAACCCAAGCGTGTATTCCCATCCTCGTCGGACCAGTATCGTTCGATCGGAGAAACTTCAATTTCATTGTTAAACGTGAAATAAACAATTTAATGACGAGTGCAAAAGCACGGTAGGAAGCCATGTTGTGTAAATATTTTTTTCGATCTTTCGAAAAAAACTTTCGATCTTTTAGTCGTTTTTTTTTTTTCAAACGATAATTATACCGTAAAACGAGATAAGAAAATTCAAAAGTCGGCAAATTCAAGATCGCGTGTGTTTCCAAAAAAGGCCACGGAGCGTTGAATCAGGCGTCTCCCCGTATCGCCATCCTACGAGTTTTCCATCCAAGCTCCTCAGGCGTGTACACACAGATATACGAGGAGATTGCAGAGAAAAAGAGACAGATGGCGAAAAAAAAAAACGAAAGGCCGCAACGTTCATCCGTGTGCGTGCGTCTGTACGACCATTAGCCAATAAGCCCATTCAACTGCGCATGTCCATATACATAGTGTCTGAGAACCGCAGCTCCACAAAGTAAAAGTAGGCTCAGGACAAAATTCTTACGTCAAAAAGTCCCGAGACATTTTTCGATCGGACGCATATCAATGATTAAACCTCAGCCAATGAGATGCACGCAATGACTAGTCGATACGTCGGGTGAGTAGAGCCTTCCTGTGTGTAAGCTCACCCTTAGCGACCACGCGCGCACACCCAAACGCTCCTCTCACTGACGCGTACTTCCATTCATCGCGCGCCTCTGATTGGTCGAACTTTCACAACCGATAAATCAGCAACAATTCATCCGATCGAAAAACTCCTCAGGACTTTTCCCACTTAGAATTTCATTCCAAACTTATCGTTTACATTGTTAACCCCCACTTCCGAGACACCCTGTACATACCATCGCGAATACCGTAGTTTCCAGGCGCCCATGCAAAGGCGCGATCGATACGGACTTGGGCTCTATATTCCATGAGTGACGTAGAGGTCGATTCGTACCGTTTTGCGATGGGAGAAAAAAAACAAACACAATGATATTCGCGTTTGGGAGCGCCTGCGACGTAAATTTCAACGTGGGCGATGATGTATCGTGTTTATAATATCCATATGCCTGAGCCGTGACGGGAAAAAAACTCGCGATGCAGGCTCGTATTTGTTCATATATATTGTATATATATATATATACAATACACATACACATATATATATCTTTATTTGAACTTTCACATGGCTCTTTCGTCTCTCTTCGCCCTCATTCCCGCCCCGATCTCCTCCCTCGCTCTTTCCGTTTCGAATCGCGTCGCGGCAGAGCCGGCAACGTCGCACATGCTCCGCAAAGGAGAAAGAGCGACGATAAACGGAAGTGGGCACGTAGGCAATATACAGATATGTATCGCGCTGTGTGTCCCTCGGGTACAAAGCCCGTTCTTTGTACTTCATAATGCCAGACGGTAAAGAAAAATCCACCGGGAGTATCTCTTTTGGTGGTTCAACGGAGGAAGTCGCGTAGGAAAAGATAAAGTTTTATTTGTCTCTCCAATGCATTCGTATGTAAAACTCGTTATTTTCTTTTCGCTATAACATTTGTATGGAATTGCAAAGAAAATTTTCTCAATCTCGCACGTAAGATTATTCTTTTCGAAGACTTTCGGAGTATTGAGTTTATTATTCGATTGGCTTTTGATGCGCGTGTACAAAATAAAATCATCGCGGCTTCCATTAGCACATATATCGGTGTAATTCTTTGGAAAATCTTGAAAGCCACGAAGATAAGGAATAATCTAGTTTGTTGACCGTCACATTCGAGACAATCTCACGCCGTACGGCGTCCTTGTGGATATCTCTCGCGGCAGGACTCGAGAGGCACGAACAACTTTAATTCCATATGTCGCGCGAACAATCTTATCCGCTTTATACAATGTCGCGAGAAAAAAAAGAAACTCTGCGGAAAAGGAAAAAAAAAGATACATTTCCCGCCAACGGGGCGTTTATCGAGCTGTTTTTCAATTATTTTTTTTCCCCCTTCAAACGATCTCGCGATAAGGCCGCAGCTCAACTTCGAAAGGAAAATTGCGCGTCCGCTTATTATTTTTAACACGTACCGTTACGCCCTCTAGTTGCTGCGCGGCTTCGTTTTTTTTTGACAAATTTCCAAAAAAAAAAAAATAGGAAACTGCAAACTGTACGATCCTTTGTCACTCAACACGTTTCGATCGAAAAAAAAATATATAAACAAAGGCACACTCGAAAGAACGGATGCAACACACGTATATCGTTGGACAAATCAAAGACGCGGTTTTCAACGAAAAAAAAAAAAAAAAAAACAAAATGTCACGCAGTTTTAGGGAAAAATTATTTTCGTCTATAAAAAAAAAAAAAAAAATTCAAGTTACAAGTAACACTGGCGTGTAACACACACGAACTCGAGCACTTCACTTCGTTACTGAGAAACGAGCGAGGCTAGAATGGCCGTTACTCGATGGGCCCCCGTCGCTTGGCGCGGTTGCTCGCTCGTCGAAGCGCACGTATTATAAGTACAAAACTAAAATATACCAAGGCGCGACGTGGAGGAAGGCCACGGGAAAAGGCCGTCAGCCGTAACGAAATACAAGACTATATAATGGCCTGCAAGCGCGTATGTATATATATATTTATGTATCTTTGTGCTTTATACCGATGAGAGCTCGAAACAATTGCTATCATCGCACATTATAAAGTCTACACTCATTTTATGTATTCGTTCGGTCGAACGCGCCGCGTTGTGTGGCAAAAACAAAACAAAACAAAACAAAAAACAAAGAACAGTCTTCCGCTTAGTTTCTGGGAACGCGAAAGATTGCTTTATATTCGTGTGGACAAGGTGATCGATTTTAATACAGGAGGGAAACGTAAATTTTAGAGACGCGCTTTGGCGATCGACCAGCGACGACTGGCTCGCGAGATTATTCTTAAAATCGGAGGAAAGGGAAGCCCTTTTTCTCGTTGCGAAGCCTTACAACGGATCGATAGCCACGGTAGGTTTCGCACAAACGGGGGTAATACTCCTCTATATAGTCGCCCAATTTGCGCAATGCGCAAAGTTTTACTGCGCGCGATGACGCTCGCGTTTGTACAACCGTAAGTAATGTTGACCCGCGATAATATGAAATTTTGCGTTTTGCAGAGTCTATTTTTCTTTTAGTCGCCGTGGAACGCACAGGCGTGTTGGTCTATAAGGTAAAGTTCTCTAGCCCAACACCTATGTTGGGATGAAGAAATGGAAAGCTAGGGTTGACGTGGTTTCATGCAGGAGTCTCTGGATTCGGGACCAACAAATTATTATTGTGGGAAGATTTTTTCGTTGTTTTTTTGTATGGATCGACGATACACGATTAGATATTGGGTTGCATGACTCTTGAGTTGGATAAACGCCAGGACTGTGCATTCCGGATCTAAGGGATAAGACAAGGGACAAAGGCCCAAGGGCTCGATGCGAAGCGCCTAGGAATGGACAATGAAGGAGCATTCTGTCTCCAGACCTCGAGGAGAACGCTCGCGATCATTGTCATCGTCTTGCCTGTATTCTTGAATGTATCAGTCAAAGTATTGTCAAATTCTGACCATTCGAAAAGATTGAATCTAGAACTATCAATGTGAAATCCTAAGACTCTAACTCTCGTTATTTTTCTCAGTCATGCCAAGTCGCTTTGTTATAACGACTACCTGGAGAGACGATAAAATCCGCAAAATTCGTGCGAGAATAAATCATTTGAAGATTTTTCACCCGTTTGAACAATGTGAGACGAAAGTTGTCACGTCTCAATATTGTACGGATTGCAAAGCATAGAATCAAGATTTTATTGATTGATGTATCATTACGATATTTTTCGGCATTGAAATTGGGGCCTTTGAATATTTTGATAATGAAACTAAAACTTCTGTCAAATACCGTATTTTACGAATTTGATCATACCGCTCAGTCGGTAAAAACCCGCGACAAGCTTCCTCCTGAACATCTTACGTTTCCAAAAAAACGAGATACCCTTCGCTCGTCTTTTCACCGACCGAGATGTTGTCCTTTTTCATTTGTCCCTAATGTCCATTTTTAAAGAAAAGAATTTGAATCTACGGAATAGCTGTCAGCACTTGTGCGGATTTCCTGCAAGGATTCATACGAAATGTTCTCAAGCGGGAAAAAATTCTCCACGATTCGCCTATTTTTCAAGCCTTTAGAGTACAGTAGACATAATTTATTATTGGTTAGGAAATCCGCTGCAAATGACAAATTTTGGATAGTCGTAACGATTAGTTTGTCGTCCAAAAAGCTCTCGAATTCGCCGAAAGTGTATCTACGGTGTTGCGTACCTCATTGCTCATCGCGACTGTAGTACAAAAGTGGCGGCAGTGCGATCGCGCGACTGCTCCGTCGTCCATGCGGGCTACGGGGGCTGCGTTCCGATCTGGCGCCACTTTTCCCAAAGCCCTCAAGAGTTATCAATTTACTTACTACGTGCACACATGTACGAGCGCCACGACAGGAAGTTAAAAAAAATTCGTGTCTCATAGCAAACAGCGAATTATCGGAAACGTTTGCGCTTCTTCGTATATTTTATCTCTTCGCTGAAACATGACACGAGTCTTGGCGAGTGTTGCATTCGAGCAATGAGCAATGCTTGCGATACGAGCGAGAGAAAGAGAGAGAGAGAGAGTGAGAGAGAGAGAGAGAGAGAGAGAGAGAGAGAGAGAGAGAGACCCATGAGAGTATTGTTCTCGTCGAGTGACGAATTGTCGGAACACGCGCGTATATTATCAGCCTGGCGACAGAATTCCGAAAGAGGAAAAAAAATAACTGGTCCATAGTCCCATTGGCGAGTCGCGGTTGAATAACGACCGCAGGGTATATGCGCGATACGAAAGACGGAGAGAGTGAAACGGTGCGGAGGATGCTCATCGTGACGTCACACTCGAATATAGATTGTTTATCACATGGACCAGGCTTGACTCACGCAGCAGCAGAGTCGCGCTTCTGAGAAAATCTCGTTGATGAAACACACGCCAAATGAACGTGACCGATCGAGCCGTTCGTTAATAGTGCGCTGAATATTGCGCCTGCAAACTCGTGCTCTAATAATCTACTGCCGTAAGGGGTTTGCGTGAGCTTTATGTTTTGAAAATACGTTTTTTTCTTCTCTAGTTTTATAGCCTAGGCTCTTCAATTTTATTTGCAATGAAGATTTTCCAAAAATTGTAAAAATTGACCGAGTTATGACGATTTTTCTGAAGGGTCAACCCCCACTGCGTTATACCGAACCGTCACGCCGCGATTTATACTTTGGTTTTCTCGAAATTATGTTTTATGAGACGGTGTAGGGGAGAGTGGAGCACAATGTGCCACGGGGCACTGTGAGCCACATGCGGTTACTCGGAGGTTTGTAGCTCGTAAATTCCGAAATTTCATGTGTTGGACCGCGATTTAAATTTGGTTTCGTCAAGTCTAAAGGAAAGTGGATAGCAGCTCGCAAAGAATTATTAAAAATTAAAAATTGATTTGAGGCTTGGAAAAAAAATATTTCGCTCGCCGGGAAAACATAAAATATTAGGTGTAGTAAAAAGCAATCCATTATTTTTGCAATAGATGGCTTTAGTAATCTGTATCTCGCGTTGTATAAGTGCGATCGGATTACGCTAGATGGCGTTAGAAAGATAAGATTTCGTACTAAAATAAACATTTCCGACAGTTTTGTGATTGCTTGACTCAATATTTTTTGAGCGCGCGTCAAAGATGGCCACCAGCAAAGTGAAAATACGCCATATTTTAGTTTTTCTTCGATAAAGGCGAAAACGCAAGCCAGGCGGCTGAAAATGTGAATATTGTTTATGATCCCGATACTGTAACAGCCAATCACGCGCAATTTTGGTTTCATCGATTCCGTTCCGGTAATTTTGATGTCAAAGATGCACCACGCTCTGGAAGGCCAATTGTCGAAGATGTCGATAAAATAATGGAAATCGTCGAGTCCGACCGTCATGTAAGCACTGTTTCGATTACCCAGGAGCTAAACATTGCACAAAAAACCGTTTGGAACCACTTGAATAGGGCTGGATACAAAAAGAAGCTCGATGTATGGGTGCCACACGAGTTAACGCAAAAAAACCTCATGGACCGAATTTCCATCTAAATCGCTGCTGAATCGCAACAAAATCGACCCATTTCTGAAGCGGATGGTGACTGGTGATGAAAAGTGGGTCACTTACGACAACGTCAAGCGAAAACGGCGCAAACGGTGGCCAAGCCAGGATTGACGGTCACGAAGATTTTACTGTGTGTTTGGTGGGATTGGCAGGGAATCATTTACTATGAGCTGCTCCCCTACGGCCAAACTCTTAATTCGGACCTGTACTGTCAACAATTGGACCGTCTGAAGGAAACAATCGCCCAGAAGCGGCCAGCTTTGGCCAATAGGAGAGGAATTGTGTTCCATCAGGACAACGCCAGGCCACACACATCGATAGTGACTCGCCAGAAGCTCCGGGAGCTTGGTTGGGAGGTTCTTATGCATCCACCTTATAGTCCGGATCTGGCACCAAGTGATTACCACCTGTTCCTGACTATGGCGAATGATTTTTCTGGTGAAAAATTCGCCTCAAGAGAAGCTTGTAAAAATCGACTGTCCTAGTTTTTTTGCCAATAGGGACGAGGGTTTCTATGAGAAAGGCATAATGAAATTACCTTCAAAGTGGCAACAAGTTATCGATCAAAACGGTACACATTAGACCTAAATCGGATCATTCTAACTATGCTAAATAAAGCCTTCAATTTCATGCAAAAATAATGGATTTCTTTTTACTACACCTTATATAACGATACTTTCTGTAGCAGCTCGGGTTTTCGGTCCTATTCGATAGTTTTATTATTTATGATGTACTCAGTGAGTTGTGTTTTTCCATTCGTAGTTTAATTAATAATTATTTTCATGAATAATCCAATATTTTACTAGTGGGATACAATGTGTCACCGAGTTGTTGGGCACAATGAGTCGACTCCCAATGAGGAAACAAAGAAGTGAAGACGCTCCGAAGAAGCGCAATGTGTCACGGGCAACTGTCAACCATATGCGATTTCTCGGAGTGTACTAGCTCGTAAAATCCGAAATTTTTTGCGTTGGACCGTGATTTACATTAAGTTTCGGCTGGCCTAAAAGAAAGTCAATAGCAGCTCACAAAGAATTATTAAAAATACAAAATTAATTTGAGCCTCGGAAAAAAAAAATTCTCTTACCGGGAAAACGTCAAATATTGTGGGACAATTGTGTGGAGCACAATGTGTCATCGAGTTATTGTGCCCAATGAGTCGACTCCCGAAGTTATTGGCAAATAATACCCGTTGTAAAATTATCGGTATGTATGAAAATCTGTTATCTATGTTAGGAAAATATAACAGTTTCAACCGGCTCCTTGTACCCTACGTTTCGCAGCACTTGACACACTGGACTGACCTATCTGACACATCGTACCCCACCCGTGGGGCACAATGAGCCAATCCGCAAATTTCTTTCAATCCCATTATTTTAGGATTTTTAATCCTTTTGCAAAAAATATGGTAGATTTATTGTACACCCAAAGGTTCATAAAATCGGTTATGATCGTTTTTTTCTAATCAGACTACTTTCGTAAGAGTACACATTCGTTAGAAAAAAAAGTGACACACTGTGCGCCACCTTTCCCTAAGTCGTATCTTAAAATCTATTCGTCCGAGTTATTTGAAATTCGACAGAGGCTAATTTATATTTTCTGTCGAATGAACAAATGATTTTGTCATATTGTGGAAAAAGTATTTCAGTACTTTTCTTTATGTGGCGACAGAACTTACAGGGGGACTCTGCCGGTTGGAAAATAAAGTTCGCGATGAGGCTTCGTGTGTTTATAGTACTGCCCTGAGATCGTCCTATAGTACAGTCATAGGACGCGATGGCCAGCCGTTCGGGAGACCCCCCCCCGCCGCCCCAAAAGATTCCATAGTAAGATAAATACTTGAAAATCTTTTTGACCAAGCAGCCTGGTAGCCGAGGTCGTTAGCGGCCCAGATTGGGCACTCGAAAGTAGGTGATCGAATCTCGGCTTAAGGTCTTAGGCAACTCTAGGATTTTCCAGAAATCGATTTTTTTTGTTAAAAATGTATCTTAGTACCTATAAAATTATATTCCAAAAGATTATGGGTGTGAAAAATCTTTTAGTTCTCGATTTTCGAATTCTAGCGCAACCCCTCTTGATTCATGTCGTGACTTTCTACTAACTTTAAACGCGTTTATCTCAAAACTACATTTTTCAAGTCGGCCGGACTCATAAGTCAAACAAATTTCAACCGATTCACTTGAAATTTTAACTATATATTTAGAATTACATTTTCTGAGGCACTACGTAGAATTTTTTTATTATATTGCATAGTTCCTTTTTTATAAACAATTTTCGAACGATTTTCTCATGGCATTTTATACTTTTTGTTTTAGAAATGTGCCATTTTGACAAAAATCAATACATCAAAAAAATCCTACGTACTTCTATAGCTATTCTTATATATAATCGCAAAAACTTTAGTGTCTCATCATAACTCAAAAATTATAGGAGCTGTTGGTCCGGCCGTTGACCTTCCAGAAATAAAGGCGTCATCGGAAAGATGCTGAACAATCGCCATTTTGACATGTATCGCTGTGAAAAAATAATTTTGTCTAGTCAATTACGTGTATAATAAAACCCCTATTTTGTAATTTCGATTTCTTTTATGGTTTCACCGAAAAAAATCACAAAATATGGCCTTTTTTGGCCTCTAGAGTGGCCTAAGGCCTTAAGGGGCTATACCAGTGTGAACGCTGAAAATTTGGGTGATTTTCGGGAATTTTTTGGAAGAAAAGTACTCAATTAAATGTTTCGGAAAATTAAGAATATATTTGGCTATATTTGACCTATATTACACAATTTTTTCATAGAAAAATATTGAGGTCCAAGCGACTTATGCGCTGCCTTCGGAGGCGCCAAAAAAAAAGTTCCTCCACTGCTGACATGATTTCGGCCGATTGAGTAGCTGAAACCGAAAAAGCAAAAAATGTCAAACTGGAAGGTATTTCCTGTACAATGACGTAGGATTTTCGAAAAATATGAAAATCTAACAAAATGGCGTAGTTATAAAAAAAAGTCTGTTTTCTTGCCTATAAAATGGTCGTTTTTTTCAATGCCAAATCGTCAATTTTCATCCAATCAATAATATCCTACGTCATTATAGAGTAAATATATTCAAGAGTACTCAGTTCAAATTTCAAGTCCATCGGATAATTGCTCTTTGAGTTACAATGTCAGCAAATTTGAAAAATCTCATTTCGAGAAAAACGCGTTTAAAGATTTAACTATCGATTTTTGCAAGATAAAATGATATTTG
Source organism: Ophion ventricosus (assembly GCA_963932345.1). Taxonomy (NCBI): domain Eukaryota; kingdom Metazoa; phylum Arthropoda; class Insecta; order Hymenoptera; family Ichneumonidae; genus Ophion; species Ophion ventricosus. The sequence goes on from OZ010711.1 coordinate 16,348,642, forward strand.
CAAGATAAAATGATTTTTACAGGACATTCTTGAAAGTATAAACTGTCGAAAAAGGCAAAAAAAAAATCGATTTTTTTAAAGTGTCACACTGGTATAGTCCCTTAGGAAACTTTTTCTGACATTCTATTGTAAATCTTACATTATCTTTCGATGATCCAATGATTTCTAGATGGACTAGGCGAAAATTTATATTTCAACGTTTTGACATATTTCGTCCAAATTATTGCTGACAAATACTGACTGATGATATTATACACAATGAAACATGGTAATATACACATTGTCTTTATCTTTTCATTTTCGAAAGGTAGACCTTGAGAGAGATTTAACTATACAATAGATAGACATATCCGGAACATTTTTAATCCACTGCTCGGGGTTTGATCTGACCCAGTTGAATCGTTCAAATCATCTTTGATATTACAGGACCATCTAAAAAAAGAGGGGGAAGGGACCTTATAAAAGTGACGGTTAACCTTAACGATACCGAATAGTGGGGTGCGGAGGGGTCGCCAATCATACATGAGAACATGTGCCTTAATTCAGTTTTTGCTTGTAAAACGGACGTTTGTGTCGCGCAGTTTTTTTTTCATTTACGAAGCAATCAGAAAAATGTACGAAAGCATACAAAAATACCCATATTCAATTGCAATTATCTCAAACTAAACGGTGAATCGAATTGAAAATCCGTGCATCAGTCCATAAAGGTCATGTCTACACCATACTTAAATTTCAGGCAATTCCTAAGATTTTACTAAAACGACAGAACTACCTTAAGAAGGTCGTAAACGCCAGGGATGTTTTCCCCAGAACTAAAGGATAAGACAAGGGCCCAAGGGTCCTAGGAGAGGCGCCTATGAATAAGCGAATGGATAACGAAGGAGCATCCGGTCTTCAGATTTCGAAGCGACCAGTCGCGATCACCATCCTAAAGATTGCTATATTTGTTAAATCTACCAATTATCTAATGTATCGTAGTTATCGTAATTATCTGATGTAATCTTAATTGTTAAATCTTAATAGTTAAACGTACCAATTATCTAATGTTTCGTAGTTATCATAATTATCTAATGTAATTCTGACCATCTGGGAGCATCATATCAATTAAAACTGTCGTAGAATCCTACGGTTCTACTTTCCTTTATTTTTTCTACAATATGTTTATCCATTTTTTAATAACAAATGATTATGGTTGTTTTTTTGGTTTCCATTTCTTCTAGAGCTTGCTATTTTCTTAATTTACAAAATTTCAATAAAGTATCCGGTCATACCAAAGTTTTCTCATTATTCTAAAACTACATTTTTCATTTCAGATGACCCTAGTTGTCAGAACCACCTATACCGATTGACCATAAAGCCAGGCGGCACTTGGTTTAAATAATAATAACTTCATTGTATATGAATATTTTTCAATTTAAAAAAAATTCCAAACTTGGCAAGACTATGTATTAATTGGGTAATTAAATGATTTTTTTTCATTGTAAAGATCATGTGCGGTTTTTAAAGCAAAGTACTTTTTTTTTCAACAATTAACAATGATATAGCACTTTGAAATTGTTGTTCTGTTCGGCTCGGCAAAAACGCGCCGAGAGCATCCCAAGTTACCCGAGCGCTCTGTGACGTCACCGCTCGAATGCCAATATACTAACTACTCGTGTGATACGAGTATTCTGTCGACGATTGCAACGACAAAATTGTATAAGCCTTGTTTCGTTCTTCTTTGTATAAATACGACGAAAAATGCCCCTGATAGGTATTTCTGAATGTGCCACAAGACATAAAACGTCGAAATCTGTGGTTCGATGCAGCACGACGTGTCAACCCGAAATCATCGTCCACTTATTTTTGCTGTGAATACCACTTTGATGTCAGTGTAAACGTGTTATAACATAAACTGTATTGAAATATTTTTTTTTATATGTCTTTTTCAAAATGCTTATGATACGTAGCGGCAATAACTGACACAATGTATCAAGCCTCTCCTAGACTAAAAATGTTCAGCTATTCCACGGTCGGTAAATGACTCGAATTTGCTTTCACAAATCCACTTTCACACATCGTTGCACGTAAATTAACCGATATTTCGACTTTTTCGGAATACTCGAGATTTTTAGATGTAAAATGACACAAAATTTTACTTTTGTATACACTCGTGTGTAAACCGTATACATAGCCTATTCGGTCGCGTTCGCACGGTGACGTCACAAATACCAGCGCCGATAGCGTGACATTTCGCGTCAACATCTACACTTTGAATTGCCGTGATATAAAAAGAATTAATAATTATCTTTAGAATTATTTCAAATAAAAACCCTTCTGACATTCGGTTTTAATATCACAAAAGATCAACTTTAAAAAAAATCAAACATTTTTTTTAACAACTCAATTGTGTGTTAAATTCCGACTTCGTCATCCCAATACTCTCATTAGAAAAAAATATTGAAAATCTATCGGTTTTTTGAGCTTCAAACTTAGACCCGATGATAACCCAAACAACAATTCCCAAATAGTTATCCAGAAGTTCTCTAAATGGGTACGAAATATCCGTTTGGAAGTTGCTTATAAGTTGTCATGTGTCCAACATCTTTTTGGATGGTTGTCAACGCGAAAGTAACCTCCGGGCGGACATTTGGTACCCATTCAGTAGACTTTTCGACGCCTTTTTGAAAATTGCTATTGGATAATGCGATATCCTCATACTATTTAAAGCCACGACTTTCGAATCACAAAAAATTCTTTTCCGACGAGTCCGTGGAAGAAACGTACCCGTGACAACTCATTAAAATGCACACGGTTGATGCACATGATTGATCAGTGACTCACGTTTCCATTAACATTATCCCTCGTCGTTGTCGTCGTCGTTGATACATTCTGCATTTTGACACAACGCGAACCAATACCGCACAATCGATACAATAAATACGCGTCGATGACGATTTTGACAAAGGAATACTTGGAATCAAACTTCGCGATTCACGCGTTTGAGGTAACGCGGTCACAGAAATATGTCAGGTCGCGAGCCACACGCGGCCTTTCTGTTTTTCCTTCGTGTTGATTCTATTGAACAAAACGATTGTGACAAGTTTCTTCAGTATATATTCTCTGTTCAACCGTAGTAAGACGATGACAGATTGTCTTTATCGCAATGCGTGCTTGTATTTGTGATAAAACATTGATACGATCGATAACTTGGAGATGGCGCAATTTCCTCGGTACCGATACCTCGTTGTCAATTTATTCCGGTCTCTCTTTCCTTCAATCTCCCCGCTCTCCGCTCTCTCCCGCTCGCTCCCTCCCTCCCTCGCTCTCTCTCGCCCCCCTCCCCACAACTGGAGAAACACGCCGGCTCCGTAGTCACACTAATGACTACAGACTGATAAGCCAGAAAATTAAGGGGAAAAACAACGTATGCGGCGCACATTGAACCCTGACGAGAAAATAACACCGTTTTCCTCGTTGAGATATATGCCCGAGGCAGGACTGTCAATCGTTCCGATTTCAACGAAAATAATATCCAGGACAATATCTTATCGACGTTTTTAAATCTTTGGAACCATTTCCGCTGTTCCTTGAAACGGCGCTTTTGTTTGTTCACGTACACAAAACAAAGAATTTTTTTTTAACTAACACATTTATAACTTTATCACGTACCCGCGGAATTAATATTTTCAGGTATGAAAACACTGCGCGCCAAATCGGAGTTCCCCAACACAAGACTAACCACTGGATAATTTTATTCCGCATTTGATTTACCCAGGAAGTTCGCTCTTCACGTTCAAACTTGAATAACTCGACAAATAATGTTCTTCAAATACGTTTGAACATTTTTTTCCGAGCCCTGCATCTCTCATAAGCTTTTTAAGTTATCGATATCATTATTTTTACGCAAAGTGCAGCTATTGGAAATACGCACGTATGAGTATCGAATATTCATACGTGCGAAAAAAAACTTTTCAACTTTCTTTCAAGAGTCAGTTTCAAGATCCTTCGACCGAATGCGAGAAATATTAATTTGGTGTTGAGTTATTCGACTTTCAAAGTAAAAAATGCATTTCCCCAGTAAACCAAATGGAGAAAAAAAACAAGCGCTGACTTGAGTCTGAGAGCTTTTGGCATAATCTTTTTACACCTTATCTTATGGCCATGAGAGGCAAGAGTTAGATAATATTTTTTTCAGACACTCTGTAATATTACGATATATCGTTCGAGATTCGGTATCGAGTCTATTGCAGATAGCGACGACTTGTATATTTTTAATAACGTATATATTTTCGAGAAATCTCGGCGCTTTCTCTTCCAAACTCAACGTAGCACTCAGCGATAATGTACAGACACAGTGTAAACATGAAGATAATAATTTAGACGAACTTTGGGCAAACAATCAATAGGACTCCATAATGATTGGTAGAGCGAAGACGCAAAAAAAAACAAATTTGATTAATTGACGGTGAATTTGTGAGCGTTGCGTTAGTTACATCATAGACACTACATAGGCTCGGAAAGCAAGCCTGATATCATTCTATATTATCACTTATCGTTATTAGAAACACTTTTTTTTGCTTTCGTACGACTCTCTCCTTCTCTTCAAGGATTCTTGCGCGAAAACGAGTTTCGCACATTTAAAGTTCGTAATTACTCTTCGAGTGTATAACTCCATTGTGGATCTCTCTGATGCGCACGGGGTCTCATTGACCCCAAGCTATGGGTCTGAATATTTCGAGTACTACGCACTTTTTTGGAAAAACTATTCAGACATTTGTTTGTAGCAAATTTATTCGTCTTTTAGACTGCAAGTGATTAAATTCGAAACTGCGTGTGTTGCCACGAAATGTCGGGATCACAATGACCCCATGTGCACTCGAAGGGTTGATTCACCGTTAACTGCATTTTTCACTTTCGGCGATATGTTCGTGACGGTTATTGCGACGGGGACAACGAAAATAAAGGGGTGTAAATTCTGTGCGACGATTCGTCGATATATATATATATATATATATGAAGTACTAGTTTTCCGTTCGTCAGCATATAGGGTGTCTCTTTCCAAGCAAAATCCTTTTTTTTTAATGTCGTACAACAAAACTTGACCAAGATATTCACGAGATATTTACGAGACATTCACGTGAACAGGAAATATTTGAAATATTAATATTAATATTATTATAGAAAATATTCATATTCATATAGAAAATATTAATATTCAATATTAATTTAGAAAATATTAATATTAAATGTTAATATATCCGCCACTTTTTCTTCAACATACAGTTGCATTTTCCACTAGATAATCATCGCAATGCCGATTTTTCGCGTACACAAAACATCCTTCCGGTGAACATTGCCGGAAAAAAATTGATTTCCCTGGAATTTCCGGAGTTAGTTATTTGACGAGAATCTTTACAAATTTAATTATGTCGTGGCTAATAATAATGAGCCTTGATTTGCGTCAAATTTTACTCGTGAATATCTCGGCCAATTTTTGTCGTACATTAAAAAAAAAAGGCTTTTGCTCGGAAAGAGACACATTATATGCTCACGAACGGAAAACTAGTAGTTCAGATACACCCTGTATATTAGAGCGTGATTCTTCGGATAATAATTTTAGTCGTGCCGTGACTATTCCCATCTATATACTCTTCATATTTTATACATTGTCTTTTCTTTTTTGCTTCAATTATTATATATTAAGATTTTTCGTTTCAATGTGCGAGCAAACCTTTTAGCGCTATTCACCACGACTTCCATTCGCGTTCCTATTTTCTAGTTTGTCAAGGTGCACAATTCATTAGTAGCGGCTAGATAAGCGTGTGTCTAACTGCGATCGCCATCAAGCCAAGAATGTACGCACTGTCGCGCGTATTTCCTGTCGACACATGGGACAGTGCGTCAAGGAAGGAGCACAATGGACGCACGTCGCGAGATGTCCGCACGGTAGGAATACCACCGAGACCTCGCGATCCATGCAAATTTTGCAAAGTCGAGCCTCCTTCAATCTACGATTCTCCTCCTCCAATGCGGCTGCAAGAATTCGTAATCGTCATTTGTCATGAAGCAACTTGGTAAATGCTAAAGTTTTACATGGGGTCAGATTGACCCCAAGCGAATTTGGTCTTTAAATATCTCGACAATTACTTTTTTTTTTAAGTAAAAGTTTTCATCCACTGCATTTCGTAACTGCAAGATTAGCAAAGCAAATAATTTGTAGAAAAACTTTGTAGGATTCGAAGCGGCGCGATTAAAATATTGGGGTCAATGAGACCCCGTGTGCCCTCGATGGACTAAAAATTTTAATGCGTCAATAACAAAATGTTAACATTGCATTTATATCTTGCCGTAATTTGTAGTGTGTGACATACTCCAAGACTCAAACAAACCCAAACAAACTCACTGGTTCTATCGATCGGCGAGGGTTCCATTTGTCGTAAAACTCTCTCGTTCTCGAGTCTCGACGAGTTGTTCGAACTTTCGCCATTCTCGATTTTTCGACGCCTTTTCTCTATTTTCTTTACGAAAGTCGTCGAGATGTCGTCGTGAACGATCGGGTCTGGGAGTCCTCTATTCGATTGCAGCGTTATCACTTGATTCAGGAGATTCGACAGCTCCGAGGATGGCGATTCCACATTGATAGTTTCCGGTCTGCAAGATTTTAGTACATCAAACATTTCCTGACTTCCAACGTACACCCTTGCGAGTTTTTACGTATTAACCTGCCGAATTGAACCCTTTCCTATCACCCCTAGCCACGCTTCGTTATTCTAACCTAATTTCCATTGCGGCCACAGTCGTCTCAAGGTGAGCGTCCACAGGTCGGCATCGAACGCATTCGTACGGATCGCATGAAACGGATTTACTTAGGCGTAGTGCTGGGGGGGGGGGGGGGGGTGTCTACTTAATCCTCAGCATTCGGATTACCGACGCCACGACCATTCGCAATTGGATTTTCAACATTAGCATTCGAATTTTCGTTGCGCGCGGACGAATAGTGTGTACGAGCTAAAATGGAAAGTGACGAAGAGCTTGGCGTGGTTGCTCGCTTATTGGAAGAATATGAAGAAAGGAGAAAGAAATGGAAAATATAGATATATGACAAATTCGAGAAGAGATGGCAATACGGAGAATGTCATCCTCTATTTCCTGATTTCGTAAACGACGACGTAAAATTTTTCCAATTGGGTAGGGAGGGGCATTTTGAGCAGTCGGATAAGTTGGGCAATCGAAATATCTGGAAAACTAAGCAACACACGCGAGTGCATGAAATGGCGGAAAAAGAGGTATGGGGGAGGGGAACACATAACGCCATCGTCCGTTGTCACTTTTTTTTACTTTAGGTTTTGCACCCAAAAGTAAAAAAAAAGGTGATTGAAAGATTTTCTTCTACCATTGTATGAGAAAAAATATTTCAAAGTTCATTGCAATTAATGTTAATGTTTTAAAATCTCACTAATTATCAAGCAACTATTGGTTTATTACTGCATTGTACCAAATCATGTTGCATACGTCTGATTTTTTTATGCAATTCTTACTTTGCTTATCTTACCTCATACCCATGCTCAACTTGCCCCACTATCGGGGCAGGTTGAGCAAATATGGCCTCAGTCATTTGAAAGCGATTATCTATGAAACAATAAGGATGACGGGAATTTCGTCTACAGACTTTTTTTCCCAGATAAAGTTCCTATTGACCAAAGTAGTTTTCATTTTTATACAGCAGACTGTTGCAGAATTACAGGGCGATAATTCCAAACTTGGCCAACATGCCCCTCCCTACCCTATTTTCGTATGTTTCATTCCAAGTTTGTTGCTCTTCTTGACATCGTGAGACCACATTTATTTACGAGTGCGGCCACAGATCGGCAATCCGTGTGACATCATCAGCACGCATCGAAATAGTTGCTCCTCCGAGAAATCGCGTTGGCATTACAGACGGTCCGATGCGTGCAGTCCGTCCGGTGCGGATCAGTGGTCGCACTTGTATGACTAATCATACAAAGAATACTAAAATACGTTTGAGGCGATCCGTACGATGCGTTCAATGCCGATGAGTGGACTCTTACCTTTAAGTTACACTATACCGCATTTATCACGGGTACAGGGAAACTATGGAAAGCCCCTACCGTTATAGACGAGCCCAGGTATCTACACCAAGGTCTAAAAAATATCGACCTCCTGCTCACTGGTTGATGCGCCAGCCGGTGCACGGCTAAGCGGTCATCACTCCGAGTATCGAACATGCACAACGCCGCTTAACTCGAAGTACCGCCGAACCCCGTCCGCCCATCCACCAGTTTCGATTCATTGAATAATATATACAGCAGGATTTTCGAAAAAAAACAATCATCTCTAATCCCTCTAAGTGCTATTATTAGGAATGAATCATATCAAATTTTGCGCTCTCTTGTTTAAGTCTAATCGTTATTACGAAATACAAAGAAACCTCACATGTCGCTCTCCTCGGCGAGTTGCACGTGACGAACGTCCTCGATGAGCTCATCAGCGTTGGCATACGGCATTCCGGTAGCTTCGATCCTCCGCTTAATCGCCATTTTTACTCGTCCAACGTTTAACCCAATTTCCAACGCTGCCTACGAGGAAAACACAAGCGTGTCCACAGAGCGAGGTATCATAGCGTGATCGATATCGATAACATGAATACTTTAGGAGTAATCCAGCGGAAGCGTACGAAGCGCCATGTGGTCAAAAAACTAACCAGGAATTTTACCCTAATGATTAGCCTACAGTGGAAATAAAAACGTCCCTTTCGACGAAATGTCCATCCGGTCATCCATTTCGTTCAAATTGTTTCCTTTAAGCATAATAAATTATAGCAAAATCGAGACTGATTTCGGTTGGCATAACACTTTTTTTTCTGCCAACCGAATACTTTTTACGCATTTATAAATTATCATAAATACCGCGAGGGGCAACGTCGTCAATTTAAACGAAATTTACTGCGAGAGGCGCTACCTACAACTCCGAGTTGGTCACGCCGGATGACTCTCAAGCCAATTTTCCTGCTACGCTTCGAAGGATCTTAAGGTATTTCTTTCGCGGAGGGCGATATTTTGTGGGCGCATGACCAGAACCCTTTCGAATTATTAGTAAATTGCAGTGACGTTTAATAAAAATAAATTATAATCAATTATTATACTCAACGATACTGGAATAAAAAATTCTTATATTTTTGGTCGATTTTGACATTTTTTTGGGAAAAGTCACGGAAATTCTTCTGCTAGCCACATTTTTCTAAGTTTTATCATTAACTAGCTTTTACCCGCGACTTCGTCCGCGTAGATTTTGGATATAAACTGTTTATCTATAACTTTCCTAATGTCGCCAACTTAAATTAACGTGGGACTCTTTTTTAATGAATTCATTTTTCGAAAATATATATATATGAAGTTATAGTTATTACCCGTAACTTCCTCCGCGTATAATTTATGGCGCCATGGGAGTGTAAATATTTGATTCCCTTTCAGAGGATTTCCTTATAAACAATATTTTTTGTTTTTTTTTTTATCGGACAGCACCAATATCGCCAGGCCCGTGGGCGAACTTACGCGTGAGCAAGCTACGTAAAATTGACCGTGGGCGAAACAATCTTCCCTCAAATTCAACGCCAGCGTGTTTTAAGCCAACACCTTAAGGATTTAATGTTCGGAAATACTGAAGTGCGTGTTTCATTATTTCCGTTATAGTCTTTACGCCATGTTTCAAGTAAAACCGACCAAAAAAATATTGTTTTCTACACAAACTTTTCCACCCCCTTGCAACCCCTTAACGGTTAAATTTTGGAAAATATTCGAATACGTGTTTCATTAATTGTATTGTAGAGTATTTATGCCATTTTTAAAGTCGCACCAACCAAAAAATTTCAACACAAATTTCTCTACCCCCTTGCAACCTCTTAAGGGTTGAATTGTTGGGAATACCGAAATACGTGTTTCATTAAATTTATTGTAGAGTATTTATGCAAAGTTTCAAGTGAATCCGGCCCAAAAAATATTTTTTCCTATACAAACTTTTACACCCCATTTCACCCCCTTAAGGATCGAATTTCAAAAAATCCTTTCTTAGGACACCTCTACACCCTCTAAGGAACATATGTACCAAATTTCATGTTTCTATCTTCAGTAGTTTAGGCTGTGCGTTGTCAGTCAGTGACGGAACAGTTTTATACATATAGATATTTCCATCGAACACGTGTTTTTATTGTCGTTACGGAATCTTCAGAATTATCTACGTGTATAGAGCAGGTTATATTAGACATCTAGAGTCGTCTCCATAAAGTGATGTATAAATTAGACGATTTTTAAAGCCGTATGTTTATGTTGAAAGTTCAATAAACTGGCTTGAAATTTTTTCCGTTATACTGGGATTTTTTTCACTTCATTGTAGACTAAAGTCAGTTAATTGTTAAATATTCCGACTCGTAGAAGGAATACCTTAAGAAATTGAGACAGGAAGAGTAACTCACCATCGCTGGTTCGGTGCTGAGAAGATTCTCGACCTCGGCGTCCGTTATGTCGCGAAAACGCGACCTCGAGTTCGTCGGCACCGAGGACTGCGGTAACACCGGGTTCACGTCCTCACCGTCTTCCGGTACACCCAGAAGTATCTGCAAATTCGACTTTTCACTTTGAATAATAATAATATCATTGTTTATCAATATTTGTCGAAAAAAAAAATCCCGTCCTCGTAATCGCGATACTCATATCAGAAGAAAAAAAAACTATTGCGCATCGACCGATTTTTTTGGGTCCGAATTTTACGCAAACCTCGTAAGTTGAGCGCGTATCGTGCGAGCGATAAACTGATGGGATCAACCTGTATATCCTTACCGACGGATCCAGAGGCGGTCTATTGTCGATGCAATGCTTGATGAAGTCCTGACCTCGTACGAGCGCAACAAAGCCACACTTTGGAAACCATCTGGCGTGTTCGGTCCACGCGTCGTCGGTCTCTTCCCAATTTCTCAAACCTCCGTCGCAATGGAAACACCTCACTTGATCGTCCGTCCCTGCGAATTCGACAGTCATATACACCATTCTGTTCTTCGTTGAGCAACAAATTCTTCGATACGTCGTGCAAAAGATTCTTTCCGAAAGAAAAAAATGACACCCACCGACGTAATAAAAACCAGCTACAGCCAACATTTCCGGTGTCTGCTTGAGATTCTCGGGCCATCCTTCGTAAGTTCTCAATCTACCCTCGTACGTTGAATGTTTTGGCTTACGAGGCGCCGTGTGTCTCTGCACTCCCAGCTCACTGAGATCGACGCTCGTACCGGGCACGAGTTTCACGTTGCTCAATTCCCCCTTTTCTGCTGTCAATACTAAACATCACGGTTATTTTAATATCACGAGACGAAATTTTGCTTTTCGCTCAATATCTAAGTAACATAAAAATGAAAGATATAAATGTTCCTTTTTTTCTTAATTATTAATACCTGACCCCATGAACAAGACTTGTGAATTCACGATAATCGAAACTTATCGAAACACGGACACTCGAAAAGTGCTTCCGTAGCGAAGTGACATTGCCAAAAGATTTATATTTTTAGTCACAGCTATAATCAGGTGAGAGGGCATCGTTGGTACATTCTCTTACACTGATGCACAGAGACCCCGGGTATAGTAGTGTCTCGATTGAAACAACGATATTGTCGGATTTCTCGATATAACAATTTTTTTACGCGATTGAGGTGATACGAAAGATTCCACGTTTCTTGCTGAAGGCCCACACTTCATGACATCCTGTCGGCATTGCGAATCAACGATGCCACAATGCTACTGCCTCGCTTTAATTCGCTCGTAACAACTCTAGCGGGGTATCTTCCAACTAATTTCAGCTATCTCTGCAATTTTTGTGCTATCGCACTGTCTCAAACGCCGATTTTTATGCGCCTGCAAGTGATTCGAGGTTTTTCCATTCAACGGATGTTGACTGGCAATCGAAACATTTTTTGATAAGCTCGAAGTTTGCATCGCTGGGACGCAATGAAAAATAATATTTCTGAATTCTGTTAATTTCTCTTCGTAGGTTTTGCCTACAAAAATCCCTCAGCCATTTCTTGAGATACTTATTTAGCAATTTATAATATACATCTATTTAAAAAATCCATACTAATAAAAATGAGGAATTTGAAATATAAAAAGTAACTTTTATTGGGTTCCCACGATGTCAACATTACCGCAATACTTCTTATAGGGGTCCCGTAAGTTTTTAAGTTGGTTCTAGCTCGAGTAATTCGAAACTAACTTAGGGTTAATTAATTTGTTTCGTATTCCGTGGGTATACAGAATATTTTTTTCGTGAGTATACCTTCGGCGATGTAGGGATGATTGAAGAAATTACAATTCGGAAAGTATTGCCTGTGTTTCTTGAAAGGATCATCTCCGGGATCCCATTTCATGATGACGCCTTCGCAAAATGCGCACTTTACCTAAAACAGAAACGGTAAACGCAAGTAAGCAAGACAAGAGTTTCTGAAGAAATTTCATTTTTTACTGAGAACACGATAAGATCCAATCATGAAGATACGAACGATTGGGATAAATTTTATGAAAAGATTGGACTGAGATATTCAGTTTCGTTACGTAGAAAAGATTATACGGATTGAGAATGAATATCTAGAACATACGGATCAAGTTTATTTAAACTTTCGTTCGTCGTCTCTTTGGATTATTCGCTACTGAATTTTTAGATTCTTAGATGATATTTTAGTTCGTAAGATAGTAGACGCACAGTGGCCAGTCAAAAGAGATTTTCACTATAAAAATGTCCAAATACCCTTCTCTAATATGGAAAAAATGATAAAGTAAAACTTTACGCGTGTATAAAATGGCTTAGTTCCGTCCTTTGCAATCTGTGAAATATTGAGATGAACATACACTATAAAAAAAATCTTAAAGTTTGCAGACGAAATGCAATGACACTTTTCGTCGCCTAATTTTTTTTGGTGCATTGAGGGTGCACAAGTAACTCAAACGTTTTTTTAATATCCTCGATCGAGATCTAAAACGTAACTCTACTAAAAAAAAAAACTGAAATATATAAACAATGAAGGTAAATCGATAAGACTTTTGTCACACACCAATGATGCAAATTTCAAGCCCATCTGTAAAATGTGTGTAGCCTTCCTTCACCACACTGGGTCATTTTGACCCGGTCAAACTAAAAATAAATTAAAAATAAATTCAATAATGCAGACATATTGAGAAGTGTTAAAAGTATATTCCTAATTTAAAAAAATAACAACAGACCAAAGGGTTGTTAGTGGCAGGTGGATGAAGTACCAGCCGATCAAATTGAGGGGGTGTTGAAATTTACCTTGACAGAGTGCATTAAAATTCTCTTAATTTTTTCAATTTTTTTTTGCCGTTCTGTACTGTTGTCACTCAGATATTTTTACAAATTATTTTTACAAATTCACAACTTCATCCACAAAAAAATAAGACTTTAGATAATGATAAAAATAAAGGAATGAAAAATGAACAAAAAATTCATTGCATTCCAACAATGCAAATATCAATGTTATGAAATAACCCGGTGTGCCAAAATCGTGACCAAAGATAAGTGTGTCACCGGAAAGTTAATCCTATCAAATTTGTAGCTATAATTTCTCGTCACTATGAATTCATGAATGATTCATTCGCACATGACTTTCCTGGATTCTACCGACTCCTTGAGCTGTCATTCTTGTACGACTCAGTACGGCTAATAAATCAGTGCTCCCAAATTTATAACGTCGCTCTCTTGATTCAGAGCCAGTCCTATCCTGACTTATTGCTGCAGTTAACTACAGTATTCTCATTGAATAGTTCGGTAACCGCTACTTTTTTCCTCTACCATTGAAATGCTCAAAATTTTCCAAACGCTTTGCACATCTTCTTCCTATATTTGTCCAATTTTGAAATACGAATAAAACTGATCGACACACAGTGTGCATTATCCGTAACGTATGAAAAAAGGAGAAGCGCCGCTCTATGGCTCTGCCCCAAAAGAATTCGAGAGGCGCCTACCCTGGCATTGTCCTGAAGATAATAAAATCCGGCTCTAGCAAGACTCGGTGGCGAGACGATAAACGGTATTGGCCAATTGTCAAAGGACTTGAGCCTCTGCAGGACTCGGGTGTATTTTCCGCAAGGATCGGCGCTCCGCGACACAGAGGCGGCGTCTTCGTCGTGCTCTTCCCGCACAGGAGGGCTGTCCCTTCGTGGGACCATAGGAACGTTGCAAGACTCAGTCGGTCGTAGAACGAAGGAGCACTCCGGATCTGCCTGACGATGCCGCATCATCGCCTGGTCGCCGTAATTCCAATCGGAAATTTTCACTCGGCAGAGGAAACATTGAACCTCGAGAGCTCGGCCGGTACAGTAGAATCCCGCTTTGGCCAAACGCTCGGGACTTATCGCGGCGTTTGCTGGCCAACTGTCGTACGTTCTTAACCTATTTTCCTCGACGTTCATCGTAACTTGCGCCCGTGCTTAGCGACGAAAATTCGCCCCACAAAGTATCGCTTCGTTATTTCTCGATTACATTTTCGGACACGAAAATTTGCGCAGAAACTCGAGTAGACTTCGCTGCAATTACTTTTGCGTAGGTAAGTGAGGTTAGGATGCAACGCGAAATATCTCTTTGTCGCAATGCGCTTCAATATCGCTCCCCACTCAGCCTCGAGCGTAAAACAATGACGAGAGAAAAACAATACGCAAACCTGGTATCTTCGCGTTCACTGTAACAATTAACAGCTCTGCGAATATTACGGAGTGCACGATAAACGTATCGACGCTTTTCAGTTTCTACGATGATTGTCCCTTGTTTCGCGGGCGAAAGTTAACTTCGTTCCGTCGCTTTTTTACTGCAGAATCGCGAGAGCTGTCAAATTCCAAGTAAAATTTCACGAAGCGCGTGAAGTGCGCCGATAACACGAGAATACGGGAACGCCTGTCACAACGAATCTACTCGGCCAATCGGGGCTTGCAACAGAGTTGGAAAACTTGGGTGTCCTCTATTCATCAAGCGTCCGCAAAATTGTAAAAAACAAGTGTTCTCAAGCGGCGCTGAAGATCGCGTCCGATACACTATATATATATATATATATACGTATGTATGTTGACGCAAACATAACCTCAATTTGTTTTCGATATTAATCGAAAGTGGCTAGTATAAGTACGGGTATATGTATAAAAAAATCAAAGCTATTAATATGAATACTTTTCTAGTGTCTTTCATTATCGGCATGTATATAATACAAAATAATTGATAACTCAAAAAAGTACAAATCTCAATGTTAATTGTTTACATCTGTGAGTTATTTTCTTTCTTTTTGAAATACTTACGACTTTCGTGCTCCTGTTCCCGGTATTACAGCAATTATGCCACGAAAAATGTTTTTCGTGGCATAATTGCTTTTCGTTGCATATAGAGATGAATTAGTCCGTTCATTGTTTGTTTTCAATTTTGCCTTTTTTAAGATGAATCGGAGTGTCGCGCTCATTTTCACACAGTGCTCTGGCTATTGCTACATTGCTCGGTAATTTGTTCGGAGCAACTCCAGTGGTGAAATTTCGTACTAATACTTCTTACCCTCTCGCGGACGCTTTTAGCACCGCTTCCCCTATAGGCCCCTCTATACTACTCGTTCGAAGTTCCTCGCCGACGTACTCGCCGAAAATAGCCGAGTACGAGAAGCGTCACCACACTACTCGCTCAACTTCGCGAGAACTCGTGCTCGCGACTTCGGTCCTTTGGCTCGGCCCAAAATACCGACACCGATCGGAAGTCACCCAAAGCGAAGCAAAGCGAGGCGAAGAAGCACGAAGTGCCTCTCTACACTCTCGTCCACGCCCAACTTTGATTAACTCCGCGAGTAGTGTAGAGGGGCCTTTTGGAGTTTGGACTCTCGTACTCTATCTCCGTTTAGAACCCAAATACATTTTTCATTATATTTTCTCGTCCGTCGAATCGCAACAAAGCGCACATACCCGTTCGCTTGTTCAAATATACGCAATGACGTAGGCCACGGCAATCGGACCCAATCCTCAATTTTTTCAACCGTATGACATTTTTGAGTTTCTTTGGGTTTGGGTTTGAGTTGCCTTTTTTTCTTCAGATCTAGTTTAGGTTTGGCGTTGAATGAATTTATCAGCTCCAGTTTGGGGTTCAGTTTTTCTGGAGTTATATTTTTCTCCAGCTTCAATTCGGATTTAAGGTTGAATTACATTTTTTCCCCAGCTCCAGTTTGAGTTTGGGGTTGAGTTACATTTTTTTCTCTAGCTGTTACACAACATTCAACAACTGCAACGACCTTTCCATCTGTCGTCCAGTATCGAATACCCAAAATCCAATGCAAATAATCGGACCATTTTCGCATATGAATATTTCATCTTTTCTTACGCCATTTGACCTTATTTATACCTCCTTATCTGGCGGCCTGATAAGAAAATTTTGCATGTCTGCTCATATTGGATTTCACAAATTGGACGCAGTGTCGCAGTGTACACTCTACACGTGATCGCGACCGGTGCCTTGGTTTTCTTCACTAAGACACGATCACGATCTTTTATTTCTCAATTTTTTTACGAATAACTCGTCAATATGCTATCCATAAAGGCGGTTAAGGTAATGCGCGGGATGAAAATACGGCCGAAAAATAATCCGTACTTATAAGTACGAGCATATGCGCGTACAGTTGGTTGCTTCAAGCCGAAGTTGAAGCTGTACCACTTGACGTATGAGTGCGAGAGAGATAGGTGAAATTTTCGAACGGAAATTTCTTCGAGACACATAATATTCAGAGCAAAAAAATCCTCAATCTCTGCCTCAGTAAACTCTACAGATCCTCATGCTTTTTATTTTATTTAAAAAACTTAACCATCTGTGAGAAAACTCCGTTCGAAAATTTGTGAGGTTATGTTGATCTTGCGTATGACAAAGCCAGAAGCTGTACTACGCGGCCACGTGACACACGAGTGCGAGGGAGATAGCTGAGATTTTCGAAAGAAGATTTCTCCGATATGGATAATATTTAGGATATATAATAAATATATATAATATATGTCAATAATAATAATAGAAACTCATCCAGTTCCGCATCGGTGAATTCTGCAGAACCTGATGCCTTTATTTTTGTAAAAAATCTTTGTGCGAACACTTCGTTCGAAAATTTGTTATGTTGACCTTGTGTACGCCCTTAACGTTTGCGGCGCCGAAAAAGAAAACGTTTATATTCATGTGACACAATTCTGAATAAAGTTTATGCCAATTCTATAAACGAAACTTTCATTATTTGTTAAAATTCTTTACACAGTACAAAGCGTGCAGTAATTATCGTACGTTGTTGAATATTTTTTTCATCCCGGTTAGGGCTGCACTGCTGGACGTCGGGCTTACAGTACCGGAGTAAGTCTTAAAGATGTGGTTATCGTCAGTGCGGCGAGAACGCCCATGGGGTCTTTTCTCGGAGCACTGTCCTCGCTTCCGGCGACTAAACTCGGAGCCGTCGCCATCCAGGTTGGTCCCAGCAAAACTATACGTATTCACCTGTGACAACTGTCTCTTCCTTCGGATCTACTACGCAGTTTGAAATTTTCGTTTCCGAATTTCGAGCAGACTTTTATGGATCCTGCTGCTGTTGATAACACTTTTTTGGCTCATGTTGTTTCTGCCGTGTGCGGATATCTTTATCCTTCAACATCCTGGCTTCTTTGCGTAACGAATTCTACCTTGAAAATTCTAGGCTGCCATAGAGCGTGCCGCGATTCCCAAGGAACAAATTACGGAGGTTTACATGGGGAACGTGTGTCAGGGATACTTGGGACAAGCGCCTGCGAGACAGGCAACAATTTTCGCAGGTAATTGATACTGATGTATAGTTATCTCTTTTCAATTGACAATGGTACTTCGTATGCTCCTGCGAGCTTTGACAATGTTCGCAGGGACGAATAGACTACAATGATATTTGCGGATCCCACGAATCCTCATGGACCCAACCAAACGTGGAGACGCACACTTTTGAGAGACTTGTCACTTTTGGACTGTAGATGTTATTTCGAATATACATGTTTTTTTTTACTATTACACACACATCTCGAACAACGAATTGTCATTGCCAAACCTTTTACGTATCTTTGCGGGGTTAAAATATTCTGACAGTTGGAGGAAGTATGGAGTTTTGAGATGAAATACTAAACGTTGCATGAATTGCTGATTTTGCAATGTATTTCACAGGGCTGCTGCATGAGCTTGGAGCCCAAAAAAACGTCAGGGTATTCAATTTTTTTTTTCATGAGAGTATTGGGATGAATAGGTCGGGATTTTACACACAATTGATACATAGTCTTGCCAAGTTTAAGATTCTTTTCTTATTGAAAAGTTGAGATCCTAGGCATCCGGTGCTGTAAGAAATAATCGATTGACAAAAAAGTAATGCCATTTCTCATCAGGTCTTCCAAAATCAACGATTTGCACAACGGTGAACAAGGTATGCGCGAGCGGGATGAAAAGCGTGATGCTGGCGTCTCAGGCTATCCAGTGCGGTCATCAGGAGATCGTTCTCGCCGGTGGAATGGAATCGATGTCGAATGTTCCATTCTACCTGAAGCGTGGTGAAACACCGTACGGTGGCATGAAACTCGAGGACGGCATTGTCTTCGACGGACTTACCGATGTCTACAACAAATGTCACATGGGAAATTGCGCTGAAAATACGGCAAAAAAGCTCGGCATCACGCGTCAAGATCAGGATGACTTCGCGCTCGGTAGTTACAAGAGAAGCGCCGCGGCATGGCAACAAAACGTCTTCAAGGATGAGATCGTTGGCGTAAACGTGCCGCAGAAAAAGGGCAAACCCGATATTCTCGTAAACGAAGATGAGGAATACAAACGCATCAATTTTGAAAAGTTCCACACCCTCAAAACCGTTTTTCAGGTACTTGTTAGAACGAAAGCAATTCTATTCACTTTGTTAAAAACTTCATGGTGATTCAGAAGATCTCTTACTCGATCTTGAAAAAAAAAAACAAAATCATGGAGCTTCACCGTTTTTAAATTCGGGACCGTATGCGATCCTGACACTATTCCCGTTCTTTCAATATTCCGAGCAAACGCGTCGATATATTTCCATTAAAAAAATACCAGACAGCCGTGGACTGTCTCGATGAGGTAAAAAAAATGATTGACCGTTCTATTGATTGGAGGACATTTCCACGCGAATGGCTCATCAGAATTTATTAAAATTAATAATGGGTGGAAAGAACTGTAAAGTCTGTTTGTTCAATTTTCAGGAGCTTTACTGTCTCTGATACAAAATATTTGGTAGGAAAGTTAGCAACTTTTTACGTTTGGCCAGTAGCGACTATCAAAGGCTAACGAGCAAACGCGTCGATATATTTTCGTAAAAAAAAAACCCAGACAGCAGAGGACTATTGTCCAGATGACATGAAAAAACAAAACAAATTTGTTTACCGTTTCGTCTCCGAAGTATCGAACAACTTTTCGGTACTTGATACAAAAGTATCAAGCTATTGTTGGAGATCGCGACTTTTGTATCGAGTAGCGAACATTTATTCGATACTCGATACTTGAGTATCGAGTAACGAAAAGCTTTTCGTTACTCGATACTTTTATATCGAGTAACGAAAAGTTCTTCGATACTCGATACTTTTATAATAGTGTTATTTGTTTAAATTTGTATAAAATTGTTTTTTTTGTTATTTGAAATGAAATTGTTAAGTTTTCCGAATGCATATAAATTTTTCAAGAATTTTTTCATCGTTAAAATTTTTTTTACAAATTTTGAAAAATTGACAAAAAGTCGGAAATTCTTTACTTCCATCGAGTACAAGGGTTCTGTATCAACCGTGAGAAATTGCAAAAGTGTTAACAGAATAGCTTCGTATTTTGAGGCTTTGGAATGGCGAGTAACGAAAAGCTTTTCGTTACTCGATACTTGTGTAACGAGTAATGAAAATTTATTCGTTACTCGATACAAAAGTATCGAGCGATTGTTGAAGATCGCTATTTTTGTAGCGAAGTATCGATCGAATTCTTGTTGCTCGATACATTTGTATCGAGTATCTTCAATCGAATTCGATACTGAAGTAACTAGTTGCTGCCAACTCTGGTCTGCATAGAACATTTTTTCCCGTGTGGCAGCGATTCTAGTATCTCGACGAAAAGTTCAACCCTCAACGTTCAACTGTCCCTGTATTTTACAATGGGTCTGTTCGTTTTAGCTACACTTTTCTACATTTCTTACACCTTCTGTTGACTTTCTATTACTGTATCTGGCGAAAGTGTAGAAAGTGTAGCTAAAACGGAAGGATCCAATGTCTCACGAGAAATTTCCGCACGACTCTAGTACGAAAACTGCGTTAATCGATTGCGTCCGCTGGAATCTTTGACAGAAGGAAAATGGAACTGTTACCGCGGGAAATGCGTCAACGTTGAACGACGGGGCTGCGGCTCTGATCCTCACGAATTCAGACGTAGCAAAGAAATTCAATCTGAAGCCTTTAGCGAGAGTCGTCGGATTTCAGGACGCGGCAACGGATCCCATAGATTTTCCAATTGCTCCTGCGCTCGCCATACCAACCGTGAGTGTCGTCAGAAGTTTCTCATTTTTTCCAGAGACCGTTCAATTAAGCGGCGACTTTGTCACCTTCTGGAATTTGCCAATTTTTGTCTTTTTATTCTGCTTCCTCACAAAGAGGATGTAATTCTGGTGCAATTTTTTTTTTCTCGATGTTTCAACGCACACAAGCGATACGATATTTTTTTATGAATGTATATTTGTTTCGTCGTTAGTTGCTGAAAAATGCTAATGTGAACAAGGACGACGTGGCGATGTGGGAGATCAACGAAGCGTTCAGTGTCGTTATCGTGGCGAATCAGAAGCTCCTCGATATCGATCCCTCGAAAGTTAATATTCACGGTGGCGCAGTCTCTCTTGGCCATCCCATAGGGTGAGTACCTCCTCTTCTCCAACACAGACCTTTGGCGTCAAAACTTCGACTATTATATATCAATAGAGTTCACGGGTCTCCATACGCTTGGGATTAAAAAAACCGGTCGATTGTCAAATATCTTTTTGTAATGAGAGTATTGGGATGACGAGGTCGGGATTTTACGACTGATACATAGTCTTTCCAAGTTTGGGTGTTTTTTTAATTGGAAAATATTGATAAACAATGAAGTTATTATTATTTAAAGGAAGTGCCGTTGTTGCTGATGGCCAATTGGTGTAGGCGCTTCTAGCAACTATGCTCTGTCAAAATTTGAAGCCGATCGTACGAGTAGATTTTGATAAAATAATTTCACAAAATAGTTTTCTCCAAAACAGAAATACGATTGAATAGTTTCGATAAAAACGCAAAGGAAAAAAGATCGGAGCGATTTAGTCGTTCACAAAAATCATCATAACTCGGTCAATTGAGTTGTTAACAAAACAAAAAAATGTTCGATTTTTTTTTTAGAATTGATGTTTTGTGATATTAAAATCGATTGTCAAAGGGGTTTTTCTTTGAAACAATTCTAAAGATAATTATTCATTGTTTTTATATCACGATAATTCAAATTGTAGATGTTGCCGCGAAATGTCACGCTATCGGCGCTGGCGTTTATGACGTCACCGCTCGAACGCGACCGAATAAGCTATGTATACGGCTTACACGAGAGTGTATACAAAAGTAAAATTTTGTGTCATCTTGCATCTAAAAATCTCGAGCATTCTGAAAAAGTCGAAATATAGTTTAATTTTCGTGCAACGATGTGTGAAAGTGGATTCGTGAACGCAAATCGAGTAATTTACCGTCCGTGGATAACTGAACATTTGTAGCTTAGGAGAGGCTTGATAAATTGTGTCAGTTATTGCCGCTACGTATCATAAGCATTTTGAAAAAGATGTATTAAAAAAAATATTTCAATACAGTTTATGTTATAACAAGTTTACACTGACACCAAAGTGGTATTCACAGCAAAAGTAAGTGGACGATGATTTCGGGTTGACATATGCTACATCGAACACACAGATTTCGACGTTTTATGTCTCTTGTGGCACATTCAGAAATACCCATTAGGGGCACTTATCGTCGTATTTATACAAAGAGGAATGAAACAACGCTCATGATGATGTCAACGATTTTGTCGTTGACAGAATACTCGTATCACACGAGTAGTTCGTATACTGACGTTTGAACGGTGACGTCACAGAGCGCTCGGGTAACTTCGGATGTTCTCGGCGCGTTTTTGCCGAACCGAACAGAACAACAATTGTTAATTATCAATGTTATATTATTGTATATAGCTATATCATTGTTAATTATTTAAAAAAAAAGAAAAATACTTTGCTTTAAAAACCGCACATGATCTTGACAATGCAAAAAAAAATTAATTACTGACCCAATATTTCGAATTTTTACAAAATCCTTGTTGCAAGTTAGAGTTAAGATTCCAGTCAACAAAACGTTTAATATCGCATAGCTCTTAGGCCGAGAAAGCGAATTTTGCCAAAACGACTCGTTTGTTGTGCCGAACAGGATGTCGGGTGCCCGGATAATCGTTCATCTGGTTCACGCGTTGAAAGCTGGACAAAAGGGAGTTGCATCGATCTGCAACGGTGGTGGCGGTGCATCGTCGATCATGGTCGAAAAATTGTGAGTGCCTTTCGAAGATACACGCGCGTCACCGTGTGTACATCGCTCAACGACGAGAGCAACACCGATCGTCCCATGAACTATCCCCAACAGTTTTGCATCATGATAATTATTTTTCTACCGCCGCGTCGTTAAATTAACATACACGTAGATAAAATATTATTTTCAATTGAACTTGTGTACATTGGTGCAGGCGCACGATAAAAAAAAAAACACGACAATAAACTTTTTACAATTTCGAGGAAAAAAAACGCGGATCGTGTCGATTTTGTTGAAAATTGCCTACTGTGCGAATTTTCCTAGGTCATGTCCGTCTTCGTCACCGCCGAGGCTGACGCTGTTCACGAAAGATCCGTGCCCGCTCTGCGACACTCTTAAAGACGAGTTGAAAGCACGTTTTCACGAGCGTTATCAGCTCGACCAGATCGACATTAGGGCCGAAGGCAACGAGGCTCTTTACCAATTGTACAAACACGACATACCCGTCTTGTTTTTCGAAGGACGATATTTGTGCAAGCATCGACTTGACGCGGAACTTTTGGAAAGGAGACTCCTGGACATTGAAGATAAATGAATTTTCGATCCTCGGACATCAGCCATCGGTTATTTGCGCGATAGCTCGGTATTTTTACATTTTTTTTTTCATGCTCTCGCGAACACAGGAAATGAGTTTGTGTTTTTGAATGTTCAAATAAATCATTTTTTATATGTTATTAAACTTTATATGTTATTAAACGTGTTAAAAACGTCACTAGTCGAAATTTCTTACCGCACTAAAATTTACATAGCGGACTCAAAAATAAAGGTAATTGAATTTCCCAAGTGACGTTTTACAGAAGACAAGTTTACCTTTATTTTGCGTTTTTAGAAAATGCTCTACGATTTTTTTTTCGCCCCGGTGCGCACTTTTGAATGTGGCCATTTTTCGGCTGTTTTTAGCCGTGGAAAATTAACGGCAAAGTTTGTGGAAAATTTTTTCCTCGGTTTTTTCCATGGGAAACTTAAAGAGAATATCAAAACCGACATTGTTATTTTTTAGAAAGTCTCGTACGATTTTTTTTCGCCCTAGTATTGCATTTTTAGCTAAAAAAAGACATGTTTAAAAAAAACAGGTGTCATCGAACAACTATAGGGTTTCAGGGGAAATGTCAAGAGGATAAAAAGTTGCATGGGTTCACACTGGAGTGGCTAGACTTTTTTCAGAATTTTTCTTGGACATTTTTTTTTTACCATTTTTGGTTGGAACTTTGATTAGTGGAGAGACTCCACTTGGGAATTATGGGGTCTAGGACAATTAAGAAAAGAAATTTGTTTACATTTTCATTTTCAATTAACTACAATTTTTCAAGATGTTCTTTTATTTTTGAAAATTAAAATAAAAACATGAAAATGAAAAAAAGAAAAAAAAATGAAAAAAAAATTGTTGTTAATCAAAAATGAATATGTAAACAAATTTCCTTTCTCAATATATCGTCCTAGACCCCATAATTCCCAAGTGGAGCCTCTCCACTCATCAAAGTTCCAATCAAAAATGGTAAAAAAAAACGTGAAAAAAAAATTCTGAAAAAATTCTAGCCGCTCCAGTGTGAACCCATGCAACTTGTTACCCTTTTGACATTTCCTCTGAAACCCTATAGTTCTTCGATGACGCCTTTTTTTTTGAAACATGTCTTTTTTTAGCTAAAAATGTAATACTGGGGCGAAAAAAGATCGTACGAAACTTTCTAAAGAACAAAAATATAGGTTTTGTTATGCTTTTTAAATTTACCATGAAAAAAAAACGAGGAAAAAATGTTCTACAAACTTTGCAGTTAATTTTCGACGGCCAAAAAATAGCCGAAAAATGGCCACGTTCAAAAGTGCGCACCGGGGCGAAAAAAAATCGTAGAGAATTTTCTAAAAACGCAAAATAAAGGTAAACTTGTCTTCTGTAAAACATCACTTGGGAAATTCAATTACCTTTATTTTTGAGTCCGCGATGTAAATTTTAGTGCGGTAAGAAATTTCGACTAGTGCATACTTTTTTTGTTTAGTACTGTATATATATATATATATATATATATATATATATATATATATATATATATACAGGGTGATTCATAATAGGTGACGCACTCTGAATTGGCGGGTTCAGGGGGGTGCCCGGAGTGTAATTGTCAAGGCTTTTTTGTTTCCGTCGAATAGATTTTGAATGGGAAGCATTAGAATTTGGGCGTTCGATGCATTGTCATAGGACTACAGTCCGCCATGATCGACGCCGCCACTCAGTCCTCGGAGCCGAGCGCGGGGCACGTAGCAGACGACAAGCAAGGCAGATCGGCATCTGTCTCGCTTTTTCTGGTGATGTGACGTTTCGTGTATAGTCTGCTAACGCTTTCCGTCATCTTGGGTGCGCAAGTTCAGAGCGTCAAGCCGCGCGGAACACAAGCGAATGAGCGTGAATTGTCTTTTTGGGTGTCGTCGCCTGTTATTCGTCGCTCTTTCGTCCTTCGTTATTATCTTACTGTCACTCATTGGCATTCTTGCGTTTCTTATTTCTCCTCGATTATACTTGTCGTTTGTCTCATCTTCCCTTACGTCTGCGCATTCTTTCGCTTTTCCGTCGATCCACTCTCAACGACATTATCAGCATCTGAACTATGCAAGTGTGATCTGCTGATAGATAGGCGTTATTTCTAGGTACTTTCTGGGTAGTATACTACGGGATTTGTATTGTTCGATGTATTCGAAAAGAGTTCTGACTTCTAACTGTTGTCAAATAATTGTAAAAAAAATTTATCAGCATCTTAACTGTGCAAGTGTGATCTGCTGGTGGAGAGGCGTTAGTTCTAGGTACTGTCTGGGTAGGATACTATGGAATTTGTATTGTTCGATGTATTCGAAAAGAGTTCTGGCTCCTAACTGTTGTCAAATAATTGTAAAAAAAAGTTATCAGCATCTGAACTATGCAAGTGTGATCTGCTGATAGATAGGCGTTATTTCTAGGTACTTTCTGGGTAGTATACTATGGGATTTGTATTGTTCGATGTATTCGAAAAGAGTTCTGGCTTCTAACTGTTGTCAAATAATTGTAAAAAAAATTTATCAGCATCTTAACTATGCAAGTGTGATCTGCTGATGGATAGGCGTTAGTTCTAGGTACTTTCTGGGTAGGATACTATGGTATTTGTATTGTTCGATGTATTCGAAAAGAGTTCTGGCTCCTAACTGTTGTCAAATAATTGTAAAAAAAAATTATCAGCATCTGAACTATGCAAGTGTGATCTGCTGATAGACAGGCGTTATTTCTAGGTACTTTCTGGGTAGTATACTATGGGATTTGTATTGTTCGATGTATTCGAAAAGAGTTCTGGCTTCTAACTGTTGTCAAATAATTGTAAAAAAAATTTATCAGCATCTTAACTATGTAAGTGTGATCTGCTGATGGATAGGCGTTAGTTCTAGGTACTTTCTGGGTAGGATACTATGGAATTTGTATTGTTCGATGTATTCGAAAAGAGTTCTGGCTCCTAACTGTTAGCAAATAATTGTAAAAAAAAATTATCAGCATCTGAACTATGCAAGTGTGATCTGCTGATAGATAGGCGTTATTTCTAGGTCCTTTCTGGGTAGGATACTATGGAATTTGTATTGTTCGATGTATTCGAAAAGAGTTCTGGCTCCTAACTGTTTTCAAATAATTTTAAAATAAAATTATCAGCATCTGAACTATGCAAGTGTGATCTGCTGATGGATAGGCGTTGGTTCTAGGGACTTTCTGGGTAGGATACTCTGGTATTTGTTTCGCATGATATATTCGAAAAGAGTTCTGGCTTCTTACTGTTGTCAAATAATTGTAAACAAATTTTATCGGCATCTTAACCATGCAAGTGTGATCTGCTGATGGATAGGCGTTAGTTCTAGGTACTTTCTGGGTAGTATACGATGGGATTTGTATTGTTCGATGTATTCGAAAAGAGTTCTGGCTTCTAACTGTTGTCAAACAATTGTAAAAAAAATTTATCAGCATCTTAACTATGCAAGTGTGATCTGCTGATGTATAGGCGTTAGTTCTAGGTACTTTCTGGGTAGGATACTATGGAATTTGTATTGTTCGATGTATTCGAAAAGAGTTCTGGCTCCTAACTGTTAGCAAATAATTGTAAAAAAAAATTATCAGCATCTGAACTATGCAAGTGTGATCTGCTGATAGATAGGCGTTATTTCTAGGTACTTTCTGGGTAGGATACTATGGAATTTGTATTGTTCGATGTATTCGAAAAGAGTTCTGGCTCCGAACTGTTGTCAAATAATTTTTAAATAAAATTATCAGCATCTGAACTATGCAAGTGTGATCTGCTGATGGATAGGCGTTAGTTCTAGGGACTTTCTGGGTAGGATACTATGGTATTTGTTTCGCATGATATATTCGAAAAGAGTTCTGGCTTCTTACTGTTGTCAAATAATTGTAAACAAATTTTATCAGCATCTTAACTATGCAAGTGTGATCTGCTGATGGATAGGCGTTAGTTCTAGGTACTTTCTGGGTAGTATACTATGGGATTTGTATTGTTCGATGTATTCGAAAAGAGTTCTGGCTCCTAACTGTTGTCAAATAATTGTAAAAGAAAATTGTCAGCATCTGAACTATGCAAGTGTGATCTGCTGATAGATAGGCGTTATTTCTAGGTACTTTCTGGGTAGTATACTATGGGATTTGTATTGTTCGATGTATTCGAAAAGAGTTCTGGCTTCTAACTGTTGTCAAATAATTGTAAAAAAAATTTATCACAACAATACAAATCCCATAGTATACTACCCAGAAAGTACCTAGAACTAACGCCTCTCCACCAGCAGATCACACTTGCACAGTTAAGATGCTGATACATTTTTTTTACAATTATTTGACAACAGTTAGAAGCCAGAACTCTTTTCGAATATATCATGCGAAACAAATACCATAGTATCCTACCCAGAAAGTCCCTAGAATTAACGCCTATCCATCAGCAGATCACACTTGCATAGTTCAGATGCTGATAATTTTATTTAAAAATTATTTGACAACAGTTAGGAGTCAGAACTCTTTTCGAATACATCGAACAATACAAATTCCATAGTATCCTACCCAGAAAGTACCTAGAAATAACGCCTATCTATCAGCAGATCACACTTGCATAGTTCAGATGCTGATAATTTTTTTTTACAATTATTTGCTAACAGTTAGGAGCCAGAACTCTTTTCGAATACATCGAACAATACAAATTCCATAGTATCCTACCCAGAAAGTACCTAGAACTAACGCCTATCCATCAGCAGATCACACTTGCATAGTTAAGATGCTGATAAATTTTTTTTACAATTGTTTGACAACAGTTAGAAGCCAGAACTCTTTTCGAATACATCGAACAATACAAATCCCATCGTATACTACCCAGAAAGTACCTAGAACTAACGCCTATCCATCAGCAGATCACACTTGCATGGTTAAGATGCTGATAAAATTTGTTTACAATTATTTGACAACAGTAAGAAGCCAGAACTCTTTTCGAATATATCATGCGAAACAAATACCAGAGTATCCTACCCAGAAAGTCCCTAGAACCAACGCCTATCCATCAGCAGATCACACTTGCATAGTTCAGATGCTGATAATTTTATTTTAAAATTATTTGAAAACAGTTAGGAGCCAGAACTCTTTTCGAATACATCGAACAATACAAATTCCATAGTATCCTACCCAGAAAGTACCTAAAAAATAACGCCTATCTATCAGCAGATCACACTTGCATAGTTCAGATGCTGATAATTTTTTTTTACAATTATTTGCTAACAGTTAGGAGCCAGAACTCTTTTCGAATACATCGAACAATACAAATTCTATAGTATCCTACCCAGAAAGTACCTAGAACTAACGCCTATCCATCAGCAGATCACACTTGCATAGTTAAGATGCTGATAAATTTTTTTTACAATTATTTGACAACAGTTAGAAGCCAGAACTCTTTTCGAATACACCGAACAATACAAATCCCATAGTATACTACCCAGAAAGTACCTAGAAATAACGCCTATCTATCAGCAGATCACACTTGCATAGTTCAGATGCTGATAAATTTTTTTTACAATTATTTGACAACAGTTAGAAGCCAGAACTCTTTTCGAATACATCGAACAATACAAATCCCATAGTATACTACCCAGAAAGTACCTAGAAATAACGCCTATCTAGCAGCAGATCACACTTGCATAGTTCAGATGCTGATAATTTTTTTTTACAATTATTTGACAACAGTTAGGAGCCAGAACTCTTTTCGAATACATCGAACAATACAAATTCCATAGTATCCTACCCAGAAAGTACCTAGAACTAACGCCTATCCACCAGCAGATCACACTTGCATAGTTAAGATGCTGATACATTTTTTTTACAATTATTTGACAACAGTTAGAAGCCAGAACTCTTTTCGAATACATCGAACAATACAAATCCCATAGTATACTACCCAGAAAGTACCTAGAAATAACGCCTATCTATCAGCAGATCACACTTGCATAGTTCAAATGCTGATAATTTTTTTTTACAATTATTTGACAACAGTTAGGAGCCAGAACTCTTTTCGAATACATCGTACAATACAAATTCCATAGTATCCTACCCAGAAAGTACCTAGAACTAACGCCTATCCATCAGCAGATCACACTTGCATAGTTAAGATGCTGATAAATTTTTTTTACAATTATTTGACAACAGTTAGAAGCCAGAACTCTTTTCGAATACATCATACGAAACAAATACCATAGTATCCTACCCAGAAAGTCCCTAGAACTAACGCCTATCCATCAGCAGATCACACTTGCATAGTTCAGATGCTGATAATTTTATTTTAAAATTATTTGACAACAGTTAGGAGCCAGAACTCTTTTCGAATACATCGAACAATACAAATTCCATAGTATCCTACCCAGAAAGTACCTAAAAAATAACGCCTATCTATCAGCAGATCACACTTGCATAGTTCAGATGCTGATAATTTTTTTTTACAATTATTTGCTAACAGTTAGGAGCCAGAACTCTTTTCGAATACATCGAACAATACAAATTCTATAGTATCCTACCCAGAAAGTACCTAGAACTAACGCCTATCCATCAGCAGATCACACTTGCATAGTTAAGATGCTGATAAATTTTTTTTACAATTATTTGACAACAGTTAGAAGCCAGAACTCTTTTCGAATACACCGAACAATACAAATCCCATAGTATACTACCCAGAAAGTACCTAGAAATAACGCCTATCTATCAGCAGATCACACTTGCATAGTTCAGATGCTGATAAATTTTTTTTACAATTATTTGACAACAGTTAGAAGCCAGAACTCTTTTCGAATACATCGAACAATACAAATCCCATAGTATACTACCCAGAAAGTACCTAGAAATAACGCCTATCTATCAGCAGATCACACTTGCATAGTTCAGATGCTGATAATTTTTTTTTACAATTATTTGACAACAGTTAGGAGCCAGAACTCTTTTCGAATACATCGAACAATACAAATTCCATAGTATCCTACCCAGAAAGTACCTAGAACTAACGCCTATCCACCAGCAGATCACACTTGCATAGTTAAGATGCTGATAAATTTTTTTTACAATTATTTGACAACAGTTAGAAGCCAGAACTCTTTTCGAATACATCGAACAATACAAATCCCATAGTATACTACCCAGAAAGTACCTAGAAATAACGCCTATCTATCAGCAGATCACACTTGCATAGTTCAAATGCTGATAATTTTTTTTTACAATTATTTGACAACAGTTAGGAGCCTGAACTCTTTTCGAATACATCGTACAATACAAATTCCATAGTATCCTACCCAGAAAGTACCTAGAACTAACGCCTATCCATCAGCAGATCACACTTGCATAGTTAAGATGCTGATAAATTTTTTTTACAATTATTTGACAACAGTTAGAAGCCAGAACTCTTTTCGAATACATCATAGGAAACAAATACCATAGTATCCTACCCAGAAAGTACCTAGAACTAACGCCTATCCATCAGCAGATCACACTTGCATAGTTAAGATGCTGATAAATTTTTTTTACAATTATTTGACAACAGTTAGAAGCCAGAACTCTTTTCGAATACATCGAACAATACAAATCCCATAGTATACTACCCAGAAAGTACCTAGAAATAACGCCTATCTATCAGCAGATCACACTTGCATAGTTCAAATGCTGATAATTTTTTTTTACAATTATTTGACAACAGTTAGGAGCCAGAACTCTTTTCGAATACATCGTACAATACAAATTCCATAGTATCCTACCCAGAAAGTACCTAGAACTAACGCCTATCCACCAGCAGATCACACTTGCATAGTTAAGATGCTGATAAATTTTTTTTACAATTATTTGACAACAGTTAGAAGCCAGAACTCTTTTCGAATACATCGAACAATACAAATCCCATAGTATACTACCCAGAAAGTACCTAGAAATAACGCCTATCTATCAGCAGATCACACTTGCATAGTTCAAATGCTGATAATTTTTTTTTACAATTATTTGACAACAGTTAGGAGCCAGAACTCTTTTCGAATACATCGTACAATACAAATTCCATAGTATCCTACCCAGAAAGTACCTAGAACTAACGCCTATCCATCAGCAGATCACACTTGCATAGTTAAGATGCTGATAAATTTTTTTTACAATTATTTGACAACAGTTAGAAGCCAGAACTCTTTTCGAATACATCATAGGAAACAAATACCATAGTATCCTACCCAGAAAGTACCTAGAACTAACGCCTATCCATCAGCAGATCACACTTGCATAGTTAAGATGCTGATAAATTTTTTTTACAATTATTTGACAACAGTTAGAAGCCAGAACTCTTTTCGAATACATCGAACAATACAAATCCCATAGTATACTACCCAGAAAGTACCTAGAAATAACGCCTATCTATCAGCAGATCACACTTGCATAGTTCAAATGCTGATAATTTTTTTTTACAATTATTTGACAACAGTTAGGAGCCAGAACTCTTTTCGAATACATCGTACAATACAAATTCCATAGTATCCTACCCAGAAAGTACCTAGAACTAACGCCTATCCATCAGCAGATCACACTTGCATAGTTAAGATGCTGATAAATTTTTTTTACAATTATTTGACAACAGTTAGAAGCCAGAACTCTTTTCGAATACATCATACGAAACAAATACCATAGTATCCTACCCAGAAAGTACCTAGAACTAACGCCTATCCATCAGCAGATCACACTTGCATAGTTAAGATGCTGATAAATTTTTTTTACAATTATTTGACAACAGTTAGAAGCCAGAACTCTTTTCGAATACATCGAACAATACAAATCCCATAGTATACTACCCAGAAAGTACCTAGAAATAACGCCTATCTATCAGCAGATCACACTTGCATAGTTCAGATGCTGATAATGTCGTTGAGAGTGGATCGACGGAAAAGCGAAAGAATGCGCAGACGTAAAGGAAGATGAGACAAACGACAAGTATAATCGAGGAGAAATAAGAAACGCAAGAATGCCAATGAGTGACAGTAAAATAATAACGAAGGACGAAAGAGCGACGAATAACAGGCGACGACACCCGAAAAGACAATTCACGCTCATTCGCTTGTGTTTCGCGCGGCTTGACGCTCTGAACTTGCGCACCCAAGATGACGGAAAGCGTTAGCAGACGATACACGAAACGTCACATCACCAGAAAAAACGAGACAGATGCCGATCTGCCTTGCTTGTCGTCTGCTACGTGCCCCGCGCTCGGCTCCGAGGACTGAGTGGCGGCGTCGATCATGGCGGACTGTAGTCCTATGACAATGCATCGAACGCCCAAATTCTAATGCTTCCCATTCAAAATCTATTCGACGGAAACAAAAAAGCCTTGACAATTACACTCCGGGCACCCCCCTGAACCCGCCAATTCAGAGTGCGTCACCTATTATGAATCACCCTGTATATATATATATATTTTTTTTTTAAATCTTGGATTGTGTGTAACGCTCCAACCTCCTTAATTTCATTTCCTGGCTTAGAAATATTTTTTAACAATATTTGGAGTTGGAAATTGCCCAATAATAGTTTATTTTTACACGAAATTTTATCCGCAAGAAGTTGACAACTTGCCGAAAACTCATTGTATTTTCATCCCCACTCATGCAGCCAAGGAACGGTATCGAAACTCCTCAAGACGGCTGTGGACCCAACGGAAGTTAGATTAGCGAAGTGCGGGTAGAAACGATAGGAAAGAGTTCAATTGGGAAGGATAATACGTAAAAATTCGCAAGAAAATTCGTCAGAATTCAGGATATAGAGCACAATATAAACAATTTTAATTGCGTAAAAAAAAAGTCATTGATACACTATGTTGGTGAAAAACAAAATTGATACTTACCGGATACTGTAAAATTGATATTCCGGAGTCCGTACTTTTTCTTTTCGCCACGTCCAAAACTCTGTACAATGAAATACGAGCCAATATTTGATTACCTGTTGGGCGTAAGATTCGCAGAGTCGTATATGACCGTGACGTGACGCACCTGCCCGTAGAGTGTGTATTCTCTCTCTCTCTCTCTCTCTCTCTCTCTCTCTCTCTCTCTCTCTCTCTCTCTGCCTGCCTCTCCCTCATCGCTCCTTCACCTTTTAGGCTTTATATTTATATGGCTGGCCACCGGCCGTGTCCTCTTCGCGTACACCACCAGCCACGCTAGAATTCGCCAAGCCATACAAGCCGTGACAATTTAATTGACTGACACCATTCTTTTCTACCGTGAATATGTATGCAAATTATAAAGAGCTTTTACTTCTTCACGAAAGTCTCATCTGCTGCGATGCACACTGTGCAAGAAAAATTCAATATACTCGATTGATTGGCGCCACAACAAGAAAGAACATCATTTGTACTCAAATTCAGTTACAATTAAAGTAACTTTATATTAAAACAAGAACATTGTTGGCAAGTCGGGTATCGACAATTTGAAAGGAACATGTTCGATTCGTTAAAAAAACAGTCAATTATCTCATTTTATTCGCGGATTTAGAGCACGTGACGAGGTTTCCCTTTATCTTTGATTAGAAAATATAAAACTTTGATAAACTGTGTTTATAAATTGGGTCGTTCCATAAATAATGCGATTTTATCAATTGTATTTTTCGTTACGGACAAGTGAATTTTGGAAGAGGGGCCTTAAATGTCTACCAAATTAATGGCAGAGCATTGTAGAACGTGAAAAAGTGTATATTTTATATTGAAAAAGAATTTTATTTATTTTCAGTTTGAAAAATAAAAGTATTAAAAAAACCGCATTATGGGATGGTACAATATTTTCGAAAGTACTAGAAAGAGAAAAACTGTGACGCAATAACGATCGAAGAAAAATGTTCAATCTGCCGCCGTTAATTTCTTCGCACGCTTTTATTTTTTTAAATAAACTAAATGAAAAATCCTGTACTCTATTTTATTTTATTTTCATGGCAATTTGGCTTTCGACTTCTAGTCGAGTTTCTAGTACGCACTTTTTTTTGTTTCAATAAACCAACATTTTTCTTTATTTTCCATGGAAATTTTCCAATAACTTTGGGTAGCAATTTGAGTCTTCGAGAGTTCTTTCGATCGTTGGTGGTAATTTTATGATGTATTTCTTGTTCTATTACCGTCCCGGGCTTTCGGCGCCTATGGGACAAAATGGCCGCCGTAATGCGCATGGGTCTGCGACCGCGACCGGTATATCGGTTATACAGTGGTGCGAGAGCTCTCGGTACCTGCGAGAGGGAGCCCGCAGCAGGAGAGGCAAAGAGGCTACGTGACTCTTGTAGTCTCTCCTCTCTCTTTCTCTCTCTCTCTCTCTCTCCTCTCTCTCTCTCTCTCTCTCTCTCTCTCTCTCTCTCTCTCTCTCTCTCTCTCTCTCTCTCTCTCTCTCTCTCTCTCTCTCTCTCTCTCTCTCTCTCTCTCTCTCTCTCTCTCTCTCTCTCTCTCTCTCTCTCTCTCTCTCTCTCTTTTCGCCTCTCTCCGTCGCTCCCAGCATCACACGGAGCCTCTCGCCATAAGCTTTCGTCCAACTTTTCTTCGTCTCCATCTAGTCCGTTGATCATTGCCTCTGTCTCTCTCCTTGCGCCTCCCGTTCTCTCTTTTTCTCTGTGGCATTCGCTCTTCGTATCCTCGAATTTTTCCGTTCTCTCTCTCTCTCTCTCTCTCTCTCTCTCTCTCTCTCTCTCTCTCTCTCTCTCTCTCTCTCTCTCTCTCTCTCTCTCTCTCTCTCTCTCTCTCTCTCCCCTCTCTCCCTCTCTCTCTCCCCCTCTCTCTCTCTCCCCCTCCCTCCCTCTCTCTCTCTCTCGCCCGGCCAGGCCGTTGTTTTATTTCTCGCCTTGCAGAGCCTTAAGGTAGTGCGAACACGAAGTTGATTATTAAGTGACTGCTCAATATTTTTTCACAACGATCTACACCGAGCAAAAAATCTACTACCACACCCCTTCTTCAAAAAAAAAAGAATACTTTTGCCCATCATTTTGTTAGCGCGAGACAAAACTGGCCCTGCCTCAATATTTTCAGAGAAACATCGGAAACATCAGAGCCTTCTTGGCTCTGATGTTTCCGATCACTGTCATTAGACGCTAGGCTGTACGCCGTGGTACAACTCAGGCGGCAACCGTCTCTGAAGCAAGTATCGTGCAGTCGACTTTTAATATCTAAAAAAAAAATATTTCTTGGCAAATTTAAAGATGTAATAATATGTAAATTGAATTTGAATTATGTAGAATAAATAGTTTCGACACAAAAAAATCTTGAAAATTCGCTCATTTTCGGTTGCCTAAAGGGATCGCCCACCCTTAAAAATATGTTTACCCGTCCCAAGCGACACGAATCGGGCGCTCAACGTGCACAAGCATGAACGATCGAAACTGGGCATTGGAAAACAGATACACACTTCAAACCGCGCGGAAAATTTCCAATCGCCTCGTAGAATGGGGCGCCAACGGTCCAAACGGGCACGTTTGTTACTCGTCTATCTTACCACGTCGATGCGTCCGAAAATTCAATCCGTCGAAGATCTCATGCTCGATACATCGTAATAATGAGGCGCGAATTTCACGCTCTCAAACATCGCGAACAATTTCACTCTTTCGATGCATTATTATGCGGAAAAAAAGAGAGTTTCCTTCGAGCGAGAGAAAAAAAGTGGCTTTAGGCGTGTTGATCCAAATACGAGTGGAGATCGCGCACCGGGAGGAGCTATGCAAAGCTTGGTTGTTTTTTTTTTCTACGGGCAAATAGACAAAAGGGTTCGATTTTTTTGCTAGTATATTGTCAATTTAATGTACGCGGCTTTTTTGTTGTACTCGTTTCCACTCTGCGGTACGAGACCGTACCTGCCTGTGTGTACAGGTTGTTCCACGAATAATCGATGTCTCTACACAAAGAGAAAAGTGCATGGTATTTACAAAAAAAAATGCCCATGCCACAAGCAACCTTTTTATCAATGTACAGTCGAGCCTCGATATAATGAACCTCGATATAAGGAAGATTTGTCCATTCCCTTCCAATAGACACCCCAAACCTTGATACAACGGAGAAAAACTATAGATATAACGAATTTATGTTCAGGGCCCTTGACCCTTCGTGGTCACCCTGGGTAGAATCGACCCGTCGATCAATTTTAGCATTGAAAATGCTTTTAAAGATGTATATAGGGGGTCTGATTTAGCGAGATGTCACACGAAACTAACGCTACCCCCACTCCACTGCCGCTGATTTCTAGCAGGGTGGGCTAAATGCCTGTAACTTGTTGCAAATGCTGCGTTACAGGTGGAGTCATTTGTGGTTACAAGTTGTAAGTTTCAATTTGTTGGTGTGTACATTACAATGTTGGTGGGTTTGGGTTGGGGTTTGTTTTTGGGTTTGGGATTGATTGGGTTCAGTTGGGTTTGTTTGGGTTGAGTTGGGTTTGTTTGGTTTAAGTTTGCTGTGTTTGGGTTTGTTGGGTTAAGTTTAGTGTGTTTAGGTTTGTTTGGGTTAAGTTGGGTTTGTTTGTTTGGGTTTGTTTGGGTTAAGTTGGGTTTGTTTGGACCAAGTTGGGTTTGTTTGGGTTAAGTTGGGTTTGTTTGGGTTTGTTTGTTTGTTCTTTTTGGTTTAATGGATAGATGGACGGATAGTGAGAGAGTGGGAATGTGAGAATCTGTGTGAGAAACCGCGAGAGTAAGAATGTAAGAAGAGAGTGAGAGAGAGAAAGAGAGAGAGAGCAACTCATTATTTGCATGTACCTTTTTTATCACCCGAAAAGTCTGATTACATTTTCAATGCCATAAAATAGTTGCACTTTGTGTAATATCTGTAGATTTTCGGCATAAATATATAATAGATCCCGGCTTCGAATGGGACTGTATTCACCATCTTACCTGGAGTTTAAAGTATCCTCATGTCTTAAAATTTACCCTTTTTACATGTCGGAATAAATACCTTTTTTGGAATGCGCATTATGCTAATATTTTTTTCCCAAAAGTAGCATATCTAGAGAGTATCACGTTCAAATTTTAGGTAAAAATGTTAAAAATCTACGGAGCTATGATTTTTTAAGCGAAAACGTGTCTTTTTTGCATTTTCACCTCTTTATGACTTTTTTTTAACATGTCGCCATTTTATTTCTTATAAATAAATTTTTCGTACATCATCTAGAAAGTTTAAAGCATGTTCCGTAATTTTTTCAACCACTTCGGACGGATAGTTTGGTCACAATACTTTTTTGAAAGCTGACTGGGCAGTATCGACCCAAGTGTGACCACCGCAATTGAATTTGGATGTGTGACCAAAAAGGCTATACAAGGATTTTTTGTGAACAAAAGCTCTGTAGATATAACGAAACGTTCGGTAAACAAACTCCCTTCCTTTCTTTCCTTTCTCCCCCTCACTGCTTTCGAACAGCAGTTCGATAGCAGCGAGGGGTTTGCCGAATTTTCGATAGTAATCGAAAATTCGGCAAACTCGATCGGCAACTATCGAAAACCAAATTCAAAGACAAAAGTCTAAGGGAACGCAAAACAAAATTACCAACTTTTTTTTAGAAGACTGACGAATCCAAACATACAAAAGCTGTTATTTCAACGTTACTATGAATATGTATGATTATAAAATCGCTAAATGTGTTTTAATCAAAATATTTGTTTAATTTAAAAATAATTCGCTCTTAAAAATAATACGTTATATACAATATGCTCTAATTACTAATTGCTTGTAAAAATTGCTCTAATTTAAACCTTTCTTTCTTTAAAAAATATTCCTATATTTATAGTACTAATATATATTTTTTAAACAAATAAAGGCTTAAATTGTAGCCATTTTTATTTATCCTTTTTATTAAAACCTCAATATACCGATTTTTTTTGGAACATGATCTCAATATAACGAAACCTCAATGTAACGAAAACTCGATATAATAAACTTTTTTGCTCTTCCCTGGAGATTCGTTATATCGCGGTTTGACTGTACATATATTTTATTTCTGTTTACTATTAGGATTTTCGGGGGAATTATTTTTTGATAGTGTAGGGAAATATCCACTTCATGAAAACCTACTATATTATATAGCATTGAACAATTGACGTATGCTTGCAAGATTGGTGGTTGGGGTTAACATATGTGTGCATAATTTACGCCACTGCTGAAATATCAATCAGCAGTACTATATTTTGGGCAGTAACCATCGCTATAAAATATTATTGTCCCATCAGGGAAATATAAAAAATGGTTGAAAATACCATAGATTTTTCTCAGTGTGGGAGCGGGAATAATGCAACAAGTTTAGCGCTGATTTTTCGCAAGCTTTGACATTTTTATTCTTTTTTGTACTTATGTCTGTATTTAAAAATTGCGAAAACTCACTTAAAGTTGCTTAAAGTTGCGCTTGGGGTCATTCTGACCCCGAATAACCGCGGAGGGTTAATTTTTATAATCTATGTTAATAATAATACTTTATATGGAAAATATTTAAAAAATGGTATTTTCAAAGATTATTCGAGTAATCGATGCTGATATTTATTATTGTTGAAATAATTTATCGTTAATATTTATACTATCATTCAACAATTTTCATCCCAATTTATATTTTTTAAACCGATCGCGCTCGAGGAAACTTAGAAATTCTGACGTATAAACAACTCTATTCGATTTCCACAAGTACTACATAGAAAAAAAATCCCCATGTTATAAAATAATTTTTTTCATTTACTATTTAAATTAATAATACTAATCAACAATGAAAAAATATTTTATCAAATGATGTTCGATGCTTTTTTTTTTACTATTACTAATTTCTTCAACAGTAAGGATTAAATGGGGTTGTTTCGAACCCCGTAGTGGCAAGTAAGGGTTAATCGAATTTTTGCCAAAAATTGCAATACAAAATTGTTATTCAATATTACATGTAAGAAAGGACATTTTTGAAAAGCAACGATGAGCAAATTAACTCCCCGTGAAATATAGAAATGCCCTACAAAAAAAAAAACAAAACAAAATTTACGAATAACGAGAATAAATTGTTTCAAATTGCGTTTAAATAAAACTGAAGTTAATTCGTGCATCTGTTCTCATATTCTACAAGCACAAAGCCTTTGGAATATAATTTTATAGGTACTGAGGTACATTTTTAACAAAAAAAAATCGATTTTTGGAAAATCCTAGAATGGCCTAAGGCCTTAATAAATTAAAATGTCAAGTTATTGTGAGACACCCTTTAGCATTGTTTTTTTTTCGACGTGAAAAGTTGCAGCGAACGACGTTTTATCTTCAATGGCAAACCGCTCTAATGTTGTAATAGAAGAATACGATTTTTTGCACAGTCTTATAGCTCGAGGTATTAACGTTGATTTGCAAAAAAGATTTTGCAACAAAAATTTACCGAATTATGACGATTTTTGTGAAGGACCGCTGCGCTACGATTGACCCTTTTTTGCGTTTTTCTCAAACACAATGTTTTATGAAACAATGAAAGTCGTATCTCGAAATCTATTCGTCCGATACACTCCAAATTCGCTTTGAGCACAGTTTATAATATTTTCTATCGTATGACCCGATGATTTTTTCATTAGTTTATCCATTTGTTAATAACAAATGGTTAAAGTTCTTTTTTTTTTGTCGAAAATCGGACTTTTTCTTTCTACAGCTTACCGCTTTCGCAATTTGCAAAATAAAAAAAAAATATCCGGTCATACAAAAGTTTTATTATTATAGCAAAAGTATTGTTTTATTTTTCATCTCGGATGCGCCTGGTTGCATAGAAGCACCTTCGACGATTGGCCAGGCAGCGACCGTCGGCACTTTCTTCAAGGTATTCCTTTCACAAACCTTGATATTTAACAATTAAAAGTTGTTGCAGCTTAGGTGGGATGTTTTGGTGCACCCACCGTATAGTCCGGACCTTGCACCTTAAAACGATCACTTGTTGCAGGCGCTACAGAACAGTTTGAACAATAAAACCTTCAGTTCCCTGAACGTTCTCAAAAACCACTTGGATGACTTTTTTGTCAAAAAATCTCAGGACTTCTATGAAAAAAGGATAATGGAGCTCGTGGAGAGATGGAAGAAAGTCATTGAACAGAATGGAACATATTTGGTTCGTTAAAATCGCTTTTTTTTTTCGAAAAATATTTTGCGTTCGAAATTTATTCGATTTTCGCTACGGAATTATGCATAGACCGAATAAAAAGTTCTGAAGATACCGTAACGACAATAAAAACCGAGGGCCACCGAATGTTGAAAAAATATATCAACGATGAAGCTTTAAAAAATCTACAGATATTACACAAAGTGCAACTATTTCATGGCATTCAAAATGTAATCAGACTTTTTGGGTGATAAGAAAAAGGCATATGCAAATAG
This sequence comes from Ophion ventricosus, assembly GCA_963932345.1. Taxonomy (NCBI): domain Eukaryota; kingdom Metazoa; phylum Arthropoda; class Insecta; order Hymenoptera; family Ichneumonidae; genus Ophion; species Ophion ventricosus. The sequence continues at coordinate 16,389,197 of OZ010711.1, forward strand.
TATGAGTTGCTCTCTCCAACTCTCCAACTCTCCAAATCTCCAACTCTCAAAATCCCCAATTCGCTAAATCCCCAACTCTCCAAATCTCCAACTCTCCAAATCTCCGACTTTCCAAATCTCCAACTCTCTAAATCTTCAACTCTCCAAATCTCCAACTCTCCAAATCTCCAACTCTCCAAATCTCCAACTCTCCAAATCTCCAACTCTCCAAATCTCCAACTCTCCAAATCTTCAACTCTCCAAATCGCCAACTCTCCAACTCTCCAAATCTCCAACTCTCCAAATCTCCAACTCTCCAAATCTCCGACTCTCCAAATCTCCAACTCTCCAAATATCCAAATCTCCAACTCTCCAAATAGCCAAATCTCCAAGTCTCCAAATCTCCAATTCTCCAAATATCCAAATCTCCAAATCTCCAACTCTCCAAATGTCCAACTCTCCAAATCTCGAACTCTCCAAATCTCCAACTCTCAAAATGTCCAAATCTCCAACTCTCTAAATCTCCAACTCTCCAAATCTCTAACTCTCCTAATCTCCAACTCTCCAAATACCCAAATCTCTAAATCTCCAACTTGCAACTCTCCAAATCTCCAACTCTCCAAATCTCCAACTCTCCAAATCTCCAACTCTCCAAATCTCCAAATCTCCAACTCTCCAAATCTCCAAATCTCCAACTCTCCAACTCTCCAAATCTCCAACTCTCCAAATCTCCAACTCTCCAAATCTCCAACTCTCCAAATCTCCAACTCTCCAAATCTCCAACTCTCTAAATATCCAAATCTTCAACTCTCCAAATATTCAAATCTCAAAATCTCCAACTCTCCAAATCTCCAACTCTTCAAATAGCCAAATCTTCAACTCTTCAAATCTTTAAATCTCCAACTTGCAACTCTCCAAATCTCCGAATCCCCGAATGTCGGAATCTCCGAATCTCCGACTCGCCAAATCTCTAATTCTTCAAGTCTCCAAATCTGTAAATATCCGACTAGCAACTCTCAAAATCTCCAAATTTCCGAATCTCCGAATCTCCGACTCGCCAAATCTATAAATCTCCAAATCTCCAACTCTCCATCTCTCTATCTGTCTAACTCTCCAACTGTCCAGCTCTCTCTCCCCCTCCCCTCCCCGCCCCCATCCCGCGCCCCCCTTCTCGCTCTCTCTCTCTCTCTCTCTCTCTCTCTCTCTCTCTCTCTCTCTCTCTCTCTCTCTCTCTCTCTCTCTCTCTCTCTCTCTCTCTCTCTCTCTCTCTCTCTCTCTCTCTCCCTCTCCCTCTCCCTTTTAAATTCGTAAACACTCGGTAGTCTACGCGATAACATATATGCATTTTTTTTAAATCCTGGATTGTGGTTAACGCTCCAACCTCCTTAAGTCCCACTGTAATCTACTAATGATTCAAAAGAGCCCTGGCTTATGCGCCCACAAAATACGGCCCTCCGCGAAAGGAATACCTCAAACAATAATTACGTCATTATCAATATTTTTCAATAAATAAAAAACCGAGAAACACGCCAAGATCATGTACCAATTTTGTCCAAAATCCCGACCTCGTCATTACTAAACTCCAATCAGGATAAAATTATCCGCGCAGCCGAGAGTGACTTTTATCTTCGGAATTTCACGTACGGGCAGTTTCTATGGAACGCCCTGTACATTGTTACCCTCGCGCGACTCGCTCGCCTCGGCCGTTCACTTGTTCTCTTTTTCTATTTTTCTCGAGGTCCGAGTTGTCCCTCTTTCTCTCAATCTTCGTGAAACTAGCTTCTCCGACTGTCCGTCTTTTTTCCCCGCTCACCTCATTCGCACTCTCACTCTATCTCTTTCTCCGTATACGATCGCTTTCTCGCTCCGACACGAGCGCTTACCTATCCGTCGCCGTGTGCGCGTCCTGGCGGGAGTGGACGCACACACACACACACACACCCACGCTGGGAAGCGGTGAATGTACAGAAACGGCTTCTCGGCTAACCTTTCTCCCTCTATCTACTGCCCTCCCCCCACCCGCCCCTCTATCGCTCGTTCTCTTGTACGGGGAGGCCGAAAGCAGCAACAAACGCGAGAGCACTGGATGTGACTCGTACGAAAGGTTTTCTTCCTCAGTGTTACGGTGACGGCGTGCGTGCTCTACCCCGTAGTATCTATTCGAGACGGTACATTTTTATATATGCACGCGTATATATATATATTTGTGTATATATATATATAGCTATATGTATAGCCTGATCGTGCTTACGATTATTACGGGTGCAACGCGATGAACGATACCGATTGTCAGTGATCTCCGGACGGTACAAATCCCCCCGCGTACCCTTTTAATCCTGCCGAAAAAGGACGATGACACCCGACGCGAGAAAATCGACAGATCGGTAAGAACGCATCGGCGAGCTTCGTGTATTGTTTCCCAGAGGGAGATCGCCATAACGCGAAGATCGGCGTCGTCGATGCGCAGCGTCGAACGACGAGAGAAAAGGAACAGCCGGGGGGTAGGCCACCTCGCGTCGATTTCCTGAACTCAAAACGATCACCGTGGCTGTGCGCTACACGTGCGCAAAGCGAAAACGTTTAAATACCGATTTGGCACTTGGAAGGATGGTCAACCGTGCCGAAAATCTCCCGTGAGCCATCATCAGGGGGGTGGGGGCGCTGCTCTTTCCCCTCTCCAAAGCCCCGCGACGGTACACGAGTGCGCTTGGTCTCCTGCATGACAGCGTGTGCTGTGTGCTCAGTCGATTTTCGACGCTCCTGTGAAACGCCCGGCGATTTCCGTCGCGATATCTCGCGGGAAAATCAATTTCGCGGAAAATCTCTGTGCGATCGTGAGACGCGGAAGCAAAAAAAAAATACAATCGGCTTTCGATCGTACGAAAGACAAAAAGAGAGAAAGCGCGATCGCGACAAAGTTGGCTTATTATTTTAAGACTCCTTCGCTTATTATTATCCGACGTCGCTCCCATGGCGCTCCACCGGAAGTGCACCTTGCTGCGATACAGTGCAACGTGGCGAACGCTTTGAACTCGTCTTTTAATCAAAACAATACTTCGCCACACCATCCTCGATTTTTCTCTTATCCACATTTCTAAACTGAAATCACCCTTAAATGTCAGACACGCGATTGGTGATTTTTTTCCACAACGATAATCGGCAAAACCCGCCGCCGTTTCAACGACTTTTTAGCAGTGCTTTTTTTACGACGAAAAAATCAGTTCGGTTGAGTGATAAAGTGCGTTCTTTCGTTCGAGTGTGATACGTTTTTTTGTCCCCTTTTTTTCCGCCGATCGATTATGCGATAACGGTGTGTCGCGCGTGTATACATGTGCAGCGGGGATTTTCGTCGTGGGGGACCGATCCGAGGAGAATATTTCGGACTCCGTTGACACAGGTATTTATGTCCATTGTGCTTGGCTCGGAATTATTTTTTTTAAGTTTATGGCTCAATTTAACGCTATACGGCATACGTTTTTTTTGTTGTTGTTGCGAGAAAAAAAAAGGGTTGCGGGATTCAAATATTTTTACTAAAAATCTAAAAGTATCTAAAGTGCAATATTTTTACGAAAATTTTAAAACTATTTAAAGTGAAACGTTTCCACGAAAAGTCTGAAACTAAAGGGCAAAAAATAATTTCGTTTTTGGTCAATGATACTCGTGGAAGAAAAAAAAAAAATACTTTTCGAACAACCCATTATAAAATCATAAAAAACGAAAGTCGTCAAATAATGATCTTCTCGTTCATGACAGTTATCAGTGAAAATTGATACTTGTCAATGGGAAGAAAAAATATAGCTCTCACTCTCCTCCCCCCTCTCTCCTTCTAGCAAAAGCAATGAAACTGTATGACTTCCCTTCCGTTCGTCTTCTATTCAAGTGCACGTACTTCGTGTCTATATTTCTTTATTATTATAATAATAACAATGATAATAATTATTATTCCTATAGTTATTAAATTATATATATATGAGGTATTCCAGCCCAAGTGTGTAAACCCGTGACCCTGACCCTCTCGGATTTCTTCGATTTTTTTTCATATGATCGCATTGAGCCTAAAATACACCCTCATAATTTTTTTAGATTTTTCCAAACATCTCTTATTTTTAAAAAAAATTAAAAAAAACGCCTTTTTTTTTAATCTAAAAAAATTCTGAAAAAATCGTGATAATATATAAAAATTTTCAAACTATCACCCGTAGTGGGCAGATTTTTTTTTCTGCGTTTTACAAGCTATTAACGTTCTCCAAATTCCAAAAAAATCTCAAATAGCTCACCTTGAGCAGATACTGAATTATTTTGGCACTCAAATTAATTTCGTTAATGCTTTTCGAATAATGAAATAGGAATTACCGACAAGTAGAATTATTTATACCTATTTTGAAAAAACATATTAAGAACCCCAGACGCTATATCATGTTGTGGAGCATTATTCAGGCAATACGAAGGCATTATTCTCATTTTAAGGTTTATAATTCGTATTGCATTATTCGAAAATCGTCAACGAAATTAATTTGAGTACCAAAATAATGGTCGTCATTTCGAACACTTACTATAAACGTAGTAATTTTATTTACTACCGAAACTGTAAGTATTATCGCCTTTCTGTACTTTCTATGACCTTCAATGACCTTATGTTATAGGTCGTTGAACTCGTTTTGAGCTCCTCTTTCATGATACAGAAAAAAAACATACCGATCCATTTAAAAAAATGGAGTTGACCTTCAAATGTCCGAAGTACCTCCACCTGCAAAAAAACTATTATCGCTATCGGATGGCCCCTTTTGTACTGTGCAATTTCATTTCAGCAAATATTTCTGTGAACCTTATAGTTTCGAAGATATCCAAGGTGCTAATAGTTATTGATCCACCCTGTATATATATATACAAGGCGAGGCATTAACTGTTGCCACCTTGAATACCTCTGTAATTATCGATGTCACAAAAAAATGTTTGAAACAAAAGTTGTACCGTACGAAAGGGGTCATCAAATGCGACCATCTTTTTTTATCTCAGTGGAGGCGCTGTCGCACAGTAAAGGTCACCTCCACTTTTTTAAATGGGACGGTACATTTTTTTTTCAACTATCTTGTAGAGCATCGAAAACTGCATAAAAAACATTTAGGGATCAAAGTCGTTCAAGGTCATTTAAGATCAAAAAGTGACATGAACTTTATTTTTATGTGAAATTACCTTTATTCACAGTAGATGTTCAAAGTGATTGCCATTGGAATCAATGCAGTATTGCAATCTCCTCATCACGAATTTCTTATTACTTCGGCACTTATCACCGAAGTCTTGCCATTGTCTTGTATGTAAACAACGGCACCAAACCTACAATGTACACGGAACACTCTACATCGTCATAAATATCATTCTTACCACATCAGTCTCCACCAGGAATTAACTGGTACGGATTTCATGAATCGCACTGAATTCTGCCGATGGGCTCAACGCCAGATTCAGAGAGATGACTCATTTATTAATCGGATTTTATTTACTGATGAGGCAACATTTACGAATCATGGAAATATTAACTTGCATAACATGCATTTGTGGTCAACTCAAAATCCATATTGGCTGCGGCAAGTTGCACACCAAAGACCGTGGTCGGTTAATGTATGGTGTGGGATTATTGGGGATAGAATCATAGGCCCTTATTTCATCGAAGGGAATCTTAATGGTAGGAAGTACACCGCATTCCTTCAAGAAACATTAGGTCCGTTATTGGAAGAAATACCTTTAGAAACAAGAAACAGAATGTGGTATCAACACGATGGGTGCCCGGCACATTTTTCGCTGATAGCTAGAAATGAATTGCAAAAGAGATTTCCAAATCGTTGGATTGGACGCGGAGGAGCTGTATCGTGGCCGGCTCGCTCGCCAGACTTGACGCCTCTGGACTTTTTCTTGTGGGGATACTTGAAAGATCTTGTTTATAAAGAACGTCCAACTACGCCGGATGATATGCGTGAGAGAATTCTTCGAGCCTGTGATTCGATAAGTGCCGAAGTGATAAGAAATTCTACACAATCCGTGATGAGGAGATTGCAATACTGCATTGATTTCCCTGGCAATCACTTTGAACATCTATTGTGAATAAAGGTAATTTCACATAAAAATAAAGTTCATGTCACTTTTTGATCTTAAATGACCTTGAACGACTTTGACCCCTGAATGTTTTTTATGCAGTTTTCGATGCTCTACAAGATAGTTGAAAAAAAATGTACCGTCCCATTAAAAAAAGTGGAGGTGACCTTTACTGTGCGACAGCACCTCCACTGAGATAAAAAAAAATGGTCGCATTTGATGACCCCTTTCGTACGGTACAACTTTTGTTTCAAACATTTTTTTGTGACGTCGATAATTACAGAGATATTCAAGGTGGCAACAGTTAGTGTCTCACCCTGTATATCCAATTGAGACTACGAAAATCACGTAAACTATTTTTCTCGGGATCCTTATTAGTAAGAAGCTAGATCTGTATACATATGTACACACAGACATGATAGTCTGTCTGATGAATAAAGGGCAAACAACATACCATCACGAATGAGGAAGAGATCGACAATGATTTTATTACAATTTAGAGACTACAATGAAAAGCATATATAGTAAAAACGAAAGTCGTCTAATAATAATAATAATAATCTTCTCGTTCACGATAGCGTTCCATTGTAAATTGATATTTGCCAATGAGAAGCGAAAAAACATACAGCTATATAAAACACACCGTGTGCAGACCGGAAATCGATGTGCCGATAACGGTGATTGGCAGGCAAATGTATAATGGTTGCATATTTAAAAATTGACGATTACTATTTTAGACGGGCTTTTTCATGGAGTTTGTCCCCGTTATTGTTCTAGAGTTTGTTTACACAAGACTTCTCGGAGTTCAACGAATAGAAACGTAATTTCATATCTTCCCTCTACCATTTTGCTTTTTTTTTTTCGTCCACGATAACATCTGGCCATTTATCTCTCTGTGAGCGGTCGTCAACGAAAAATCTCTTCTCGGACCCTCGCGTTGCAAACCTCCCAGCACACACAAATATTGACAGCTTCTCTGCACGAAAATGTAATGGCGATAAAAAGTGCGGCAAGGTAAATAAAAAATAATAATGTCTTGCGAGGGAGCCGTACGAATAATGAAAAAAAACGCGTTACTTCTAAAGACAGAGAGAAATATTTCTCGTACCTTATTTTGACCATAACCAAACGCACTCTGCCATGCTTCCTGTCTTATACCGAAGAAATGTTTTTTTTTTGCTCGCACATTTTCCACCAATTTGGCAATGCGTGTTGTATTTTTTATCGATTACGTTTTTTCGTGCAACGCGTCGTACGAAACGACAACAACCGCGGGAATTCCTTCGTGACACACCAGCGAGAAAAATATGTAATTGCTTTATAAATTATCGAGGGAGCTTTGAGGCATTTCGCTCGATTTCCACAACACGCGCGTACGTACAAAAGTGTGCGCGAACTATAGGCGAAGTTATTGCGCGGCGAGTCTATAGAGTCGCTCGCGTACGCTGGTAGCACGAATGTACTGGGTCTCCCGTTTTTCTCGAGGCATAGAAGTAATTTGGGAACATCGAAGTAAATTGCGGAAAATTGGAAATAGTTTCGAACGAGGAGTGGCAACGAACTTTTTCATTCGGTGGACCTTTTCAAGGTGATTTTCAAGGTCAACTTTTTTTTGTAATGGGAATATTTATTTTTTATAGCGGCATCTTATTCTACGTGATAAAATGGATTTCTTTTGTCCGTAACATTTTTTTCGTTTAGTTAGTTCGATGCCTTGAGATGGGACACCCTGTAGACACATGTACAGGGTGTCCCAAAAGTAAATGTCAATAATTCGCTAGCTCGTCGAGGACTGTTCGGCGAATGAAAAAAAGTCTTATTGAGGCTTGCTCGTTTTCGCTTAGTTTTCGAGAAAATTACAAAAAACAAAAGAGCTCAAGGGTTTACCTTCTCTTATTACCTCAAGGGATGACACTTGAGGGCTCTAGAAGGTGAGGAAAAAAAAAACAATCTTTTTCGCTTCAAGTCTGAAAAAAACGGTGTGATTAATTTGATACCGTTGCTATTTTGATGGCTACATTTTAATTGTCAAACTCGAAACAACGCGGAGTGAAACTTTAAGGGCATTTTTTTTCGAAACAACGTTTATTAAATCGGCTACAGCATTGGTTGAAAAAAAATGAAATCCGATTATCAGTATCTTTTAAACTGTATTGTCCATAGAAATGTTGGCAAGAGTACGATATCCGAGGCGCCACGATTTGACGGTGAATTTAGGGTTATCGAGTCGAAATAAACAAAATGTGAAGAGTGGTAAAAGATAATATTTCCCTTATTTTGCGTTAAAATTAGAATTTTTCGTTAGTTATCGAAAATGACGTTTTTTTTCTTCGAATTTTACAATTTCAAGGAACATCAGGCAAGGTAACTTGAAAATATATAGTTTGAACAGTGTCTCAGAAGCCAAAAATGTATTTTAAATACCACTACCATGTTTTCCTCGCTTATAGGTGAGACTAGACAGAGAGTAGAGTAGCACTTTTAATCGCTAGAGGCCCGAAGAGGGATTAAACGTATACGGTTAATCCTTCTTCGGACTTGTAAGGCTCCAAGTTTATGTAAAATATATCGTCTAGTAATTTGGTGTAGTAAATATATAGAACAATTCTTATTATTATAAATAAACAAAGAATATCAATAAATCAAGCATTATAATCTCGGAATTTGTGTTGAAAATCATATAAATACTGCGTTTAGTGTCCTTGAGGGAAATTCAAGGGTGTCCGAGGGAAATTCTCATTATTTTGTTTCAAATATCAAGAATCAACGGTCAAAACTTGGCGCCTCGGATATCGTGCTATTCCCGAAATGTTTTTTTAGGGGGCGGGGAGGAAGGGGATTTCCTCGGGAACGAAAGCTAACTCAAGCAAATAACATCACTTTTTTATTTCGCGATCGGTGCTCTGCACACTCCTGAAGTGTTGACATTTAATTTCGGGACACCCCGTATATCTATATATCGAGGGTAAAATCGATCGGCACATACGGAGCGCCTCGAACTTTCTGGTACTCGCCACGTAATAATTACCAATCCCGATGTTTGAATTGAAAAAAATGAAAAAAATGCTTTATCAAAAGATAAAAAAATGTGTAAAACAAATTTGAGGAAACTAAATTTGCTTCAATTTTTGCGGGTAGACATTGTGTTGTTGATAATTTTCTAGTTTTGCGTTCAGTACTTCGCGGACGAGTTCTTTCTAACGGAGACACGAGAATTTTTTAATACCACGATGTCACGGTAGGGTCGCGCCGTCGTAAACTCGAGCTCCCAAACACAAATTGGTTAATCGATGACTCGTATGTAGGAAAGGGCTTTGTGCTTGTAGAATGTGAGAACAGATGCACGAATTAACTTCAGTTTTATTTAAACGCAATTTGAAACAATTTATTCTCGTTATTCGTGAATTTTGTTTTGTTTCTTTTTTTGTAGGGCATTTCTATATTTCACGGGGAGTTAATTTGCTCATCGTTGCTTTTCAAAAATGTCCTTTTTACATGTAATATTGAATAACAATTTTGTATTGCAATTTTTGGCAAAAATTCGATTAACCCTTACTTGCCACTATGGGGTTCGAAACAACCCCATTTAATCCTTACTGTTGAAGGAATTAGTAATAGTAAAAAAACATCGAAAATTATTTGATAAAATATTTTTTCATTGTTGATTATTGTTATTAATTTAAATAGTAAATAAAAAAAATTATTTTATAACATGGGGATTTTTTTTCTATGTAGCACTTGTGGAAATCGAATAGAGTTGTTTATACGTTAGAATTTTTAAGTTTCCTCGAGCGCGATCGGTTTGAAAAATATAAATTGGGATGAAAATTGTTGAATGATAGTATAAATATCAACGATAAATTATTTCAACAATAATAAATATCAGCATCGATTACTCGAATAATCTTTGAAAATACCATTTTTAAAATATTTTCCATATAAAGTATTATTATTAACATAGATTATAACAATTAACCCTCCGCGGTTATCCGGGGTCAGAATGACCCCAAGCGCAACTTTAAGCCAAAATTACTATTAGTTGTTGTACCAATACACTTTTTGTAATAAATCGCTCATTTTTCATGATTATTGTTCTTTATTTTACTCCGAAATGGCTCTTCAGATATAAAAATAAATACCTTTTTTTAAACACCCACTATGGAGCTATTTTTTTCCTTAAGGCCCCACACCACGGTTCGTGCGCGGTACGAGGGTGTATTTTTCATAATTATTTTCAAGCAAACGATGAATGGAATATTTTTATTAATACTCATAGTCAATATATACATATAGAAGACTGTACACAAATTTTTGTACTCGAATCTAAAGTATAGTTTGCGGTGTACGCCGCTTCCAAGAGGACACTCCGACGAAATTGCTGCTCGGCGGTTGACAGCGATTAAGCCATACGGTTCATCTGAAAAATAAAATAAAAATATATTTAGAAACTAGACATATAGGTTTACAGCATCACGTAAGGGAATTTCGATATCTAAAAAAAAAAATGGCGAACCTGCGAATTTTATTTCCGAGTTTCATGGAAAATTTTCATCGTTCATAAAAAAAAAATAGATGGGAGCTGATGAAAAAAATAGATAGAGACTGGATTTTCGAACAGTTTAAGACTTGGCGCGTGCTAATCGGATGAATCGTTTTTTTAATATGTTGTCAACCAGGTTGAAAAACGCGTTCAAAGTTTTGCTGAAGGATAATTCAACATACAAACAAAATTTTTTATTTGTCTTTTTTTTGTTTCTCACCGGTAGTCAGCTAATCCTGGACCATACAACAGCTCCTCAGCATCCAGAGACTCATAATTTTTTTCATGTTTTGCACTCAGACGACCCTCATGCGTGCTTTTTTCGGCTTCGTGCTCGGCTTCGCATATTCGCTTCTCGTCGATGTTTCGACAATATTGGTAGAGTCTTTCACCAATTTTTATGTTTAATATCTCCAATACATTTATGAGGCCAATATGACCATTGTTAAAAAGTATTGAAGCAATATTAGCGGCAGTTTCAACTGTGGGTCTGCCGCTCCAAGATGTCTTTGGCGCAAATTTCCATATAACAGAGTTCAAACACTCGTTGTTATTCGGGTAAAAAGCGCCTCAACATCGTTGAAGAAGCTCGTCTTTACTAAGGTCCACGTATATCGGTTTTATTGCCGCACATCTGCAGCTCGGCGCGGTCGTGCGTTTCGAACGGTTTCACATAAAATGCTGTATCTCCGCCAATTTTACAAATTCCTTTAAAAAATTTGGTGAGAGCATTCTTAACAAATGTATCTTTCAGAAAATGAAAAAAAAAAAAAAAAATGACAACATTTTTTTTACCGTGGTGTGGGGCCTTGACAAAATATTTATTCGTAAGAAAAATTGTTCTCCGTTTCGTATCGAACAAAACTGTTCACGAGCCCCATGAACATTTTTTCTTATGTGCGTATTACATTTTTCTTGTTTATTCTCCGGAGAAGAGATTAAATGCGAAGTATCAGCACACGGAAATATTCGCCGCTATCGCAACGAAGGTCAAACACACTTTATTGTTTCCGTTCGCGTCTTAATCTCGCGTGCGGTCAGATCGCGTATTTCGAACGGACGCAGTGTTGAAACAATAATGATAACAATGAAGGGAAAGCAAAATAATTGACACGTCAACAGGCTAATCAAGTTTAAAAATAATCATGGACTCTGTTGATAAAAAATAAAACGTGAGCACTTGCATCGAACGGACGAATTAAAATTGTACAAGCTAAAAGATATATTTGAAAAAAACTCTCGCTCGATTATCGCGTAAAATGCGAATTGCCTCAAACTTGATAAAAATAAACAATAAAAATACTCAGCGGAGCAACAACGTCGAATTCGATAGAAAAGCGCGAAATAATTGAAACAACGAAAAAAAAAACTTGCCCTTATTTCTTGTTTCATAATTTCGTGAACAATCACGCAATGGTTATTCCTCAAACAAAAAAAGCACACATATATACATGTATATCGGATAGAAGTGCAGATGGGTATAAAAAGTTCAACGAACCGTCTCGTGCGTGCTCTCTCTCTCGTCTGCTGACACATCGTATGTACACGTGTATGGGGCACTCTGTTCGGACGAGGTCCGCTGTCCTCATCCTCGACAACGAAGATTTCCATCGTTTCAACGGATTTTTTTTTTTATTTCCTGTCTTTTTGACTGTCCAAAATCATTTTTGCAAATTTACGTCTCACATCTCTAGTGAGAAACCCATATCAAATTCCGTAGCTTAAGGAGTTTCGACACGAAAATCGAAATGCTTGTAGACGGTTGAAATTTATATCGCCGAGAGATTAATTTAGGATGCATTAACTGTCCGAAAATCAATTGGTTCACAACATAATTTCGGAGATTTTAAATGTTCAAGTTGAACGTTTATCCATTTGGTAATGCACATGACACATCGTAACCATCAGTTATAACGCTGTAGGGACAAAAATAATACAAATATTCGTATTAAAAACCTGAGAAAACCGTGATTATAGTGTTACGAATATCGTGTTAAATAATCAAGTGGTTTTTCTAATTCGTTCATTGATATACTCGAACAAACTATGTGGATTTTGAACTCGAACGGTTTGTTTTCGGACATTAAGGGGCTACGTGGGTTTCGTAGCCAAAAAAGCATATTTTCTCTATTTTTTAAAATATATATATAAATTATTTTATATAAAATGTTAAGCACATAAAAGAGCAACATTTCAATAATATTTTTAAAAATTTGGGAAATTCCGCCGGTGAGACCTGGTTTCCGGAGACCCCTCAAAAAAAAGTGTCCTCGTGGTGGTCAGGATAACTCATGATAGCATTATCTGAAATTAAAAAACCAAATTCTGTCTGTTAGTAGATAAGTATAGCTCGTGATTGAACAAAGGATTTTAAAAAAAAATTTAATTTGAATTTTTTTGCAGAGTTGTGTGCAAAATAGTTAAATTTTTGGTACAATTTAAACTACGTATAGCCTTGTAAAATTAGTCGTAATCGAAGAAGAAAACCTTCGTTCAATCACCAGTCAATGCTATTTTGAAGAAGTGTGCCAAATTCCGATAAGATCGGTGCATTAGTTTTTGAGAAATCGTGTCCACCGATTTCAAAAATAGTGTTTTGAGAAAAATGCGTATACCTGCGTCGCTTCCGGCCGGTCTTTCCCAACGGGGGGAATTCCCAAAGGCTCTCTCTCCTAGACTTTCACTCCGATTGACTTAAAACTTTGGGAGAACATTCTAGACATATTAATCAAATTAAAACATTGGATTTTTTTAAATGTTCAAACCCACGCAACCTCTCAACGAGACTTGTAGGTTAAGGTAGTAGTCTCGCCACAGTCACGTTGAAAAGTTTATTCTCCGCTCAATCGATGAAAGCTTTGAAATATTGCGAAACATCCTTATAATGTAGGTTGTAAATCTTTATCGGGATGTAAAAACTTATAAAGTAATGATGAAAACGCCTAATATAATGTTTACCTAACCCTCACTTTTGTATCAGACTATCCATTCCGGCTACTAATACGTAGATATTCTGCGTATACGGATACGCACACACTACTGTAATTTAGTTCTAGTCTGCTCCAGTCGCTTCGTGGCGCTAGCGTCGCTAGACATTGCTTAATTTAAATCGCTATATCTCTGAAACTAGACGGTCGAAATTCATGATTTTTTTTTCACCCATTTCGTCATGTGTTCCTCTGTCATTGAGAATTTTTTTAATCTGTACAAAAGTTTCGAAGTTATTGCCTGAAATGTGAAATTTTCCACTGCTCCCCATAAGAAGACGTGTAAAACCATGAAATCGTTGATTGCCAATATCTTGAAAACGAAACGGTGAATCCTTTTGAAATTTTACAGGTAATCACTTAATAGTGTCCTGAATGGGTCCTCAAAATAAATTTGAAAATCAATAGAAAAACGCCTTGGCGAGATGACTACGTTAAACGTGGCGATACCGCGTTAACTGGCTCTGTCGAGTGAGTCACTCACCGTCAAGCATTAACTGGCGGGTATTCCAAAATCGGAGGATTTTTAAAATCTACATAGTATTACAGCATTTGAGCTTTATAATAAGATGTATTTATTCGTCTGTTCGACATTTTTAACGTTTTCTCGACTTTGCCAAATCGAAAATTCTTTATAAAACATTGTACGTTGAACGTTTTTCACCATGTGAGTAACCTGGAGTTACTCACATGGTGAAAAACGTGGACGATGCTTTAGCGATAGTCAATTGTGCCAATGGCAGAAAATGCTGCTGTTGGCAAGTTTATCGGTTATTTTTCTTGAATAAAATTGCAACTTATTTATATTTAATTCCAAAAATGATAACTATTAACATCATATCTCTGCTTGAAAATATTTTTCAACAATATTATGATTTGGAAATTGCGCAATAATGATTAATTTTTACATGGCATTTTATTCGCAAGAAGTCGGCCGAAAACTTATTGTATTTTTCTCCCCACTCTGGCAGCTAAAGAACGGTATCGAAACTCCTTAAAGCGGTGAAAAAGAAATTTTTAAATATTGAGTTCGAAAATTTCCTTGCAGCGATGCGAACTTTCATCGTCGTCTTCGTATATTCCATCGCCAAATTTCCACGAGTGGCCAATTTTGAGAGTTTTCCTTTTCGCTCTCAAACTGGACGAATTTTAAAAACTACTAAAATTTTACGTTTCCAAAAAGATCCGAAATATCTGATCTTGTTCGGCCCTGTGGGGGGAAAAAATGTGCACGAATTCTGCGCTACGGTAAGACCAAATTTTATTCTTCCCATTTTTCCATTCTCCGTACACTAATAATTTAATTTAAACTCGTAATTTTTCAATATTTATAGCAGTAATTATCGTTTTTTCCCTTTTTCCCGTGTTAAAACTTTGATAATTATTGAGATCGTAATTGCAAATGAAAAAAGCACAGAGCTGTAAGCCGGCACGATGGAGGAAAAGAGTCGTTCATTCGTTATTGAATTTCCTGTACGTAAATTCAAAATGCACGATATGACGAAGCTCCGCTGTGTCGTTCTCGTCCACAGCTCCGGGAGGCATTAGTGACTCATGACCTCGGATCTCCTTGTGAAAAATCTCGATCGTTTCTTCGTTCTCTCTCTCTCTCTCTCTCTCTCTCTCTCTCTCTCTCTCTCTCTCTCTCTCTCTCTCTCTCTCTCTCTCTCTCTCTCTCTCTTTCTCTTTCTCTTTCTCTCTTTCTCGCTCTCCCTCCCTCTGGTCCTGTCCTCCCTCTTCCTGTCTTATTCCATATCTCGAAATATATATATTCGTCTCTCATCACGCGATCTCATTGCCTCCGAACCAAAATAAAGACACAATCCCACGTGCTTCTCCGTCCTTTTCTCTTCTATCGATCTCGTCGTACGGCGTTTGTTTTTTTTTTTTTTTCGTCGGTTCTTGCTCTGTCGCGCATAATACTACCTCGCGTTGATAACGCAGCTCGCAATGGATCATTACGTATTCCACGGCTCTGCTCGTGCGAGTGTCGGAAATTTGGTTTATGTCGGGAACGGATTTTAGGGTCGTATCGTATTAAGGAGGTACGAACATGGGTACGAATCCAACTTTCGGGCCTGAAATTTTTATATGATGTTGTCGTATACGTTATGCACCCTTTGGAAAAATTTGAGCTATATTGACCGTTCAGTTTTTTCGTAATGAAATTGCAAAGTCGAGCACTTTGAGCTAGTTAAGCACGTCGTCTTATGGAGACGGTCGACCGAAAGTGCGGTGATCATAGTTTTGCTGCTCACGTATCCAAGTAAAGTCGTTGGAAAACTGAAATTTGATAAATTGGACATAATAGATATTGTAAAAAATCGAAAATTCGAACTTCACCGTGTAGTTCAAGCACTACATTATTAAACGGTTTCAACTTTCGGTTGAATATTATCATAATGACGAAATAGTATCCATAGACTTGCCAACGTCGGGTGTAACAGCTGATTCGTTTGGCAAACATAACCTAGCTCTGTAACGAGATTCTGTAACTCGGTAGCGACAGCTTTCGTTGTCGCTGGCTGGCGACAGCCAATCGCATGCACGATCAGAAGAAAGGGAGCCTCTTATTGGCTGTCGCTAGCTAACGATAACGAAAACGGTCGCTACCGAGTTACAGAATCTCGCTAATGCTTGGAAATCGGCGTGATGACTCCAGAATCCTTGCGGATCTAATTTTTCAGTTTTTATTAGTAAATATTCAATAAATAAAATATATACCACAAGTTTGGCACTTTGGAATCGACAATACGAATATTCAACATAAGTTAACATAAATCAGAACACCCGTGGGGTAACATAAATTTTGTCTCTTTGTTGACCCTGAGGGAGTAGTCGTACCTTCTTAAGGGACTATAGGACTTTTACTGTACATATTTTCGAGTAGCTTTACCTATTTTTTCAGAAAATTGTGTAGAAATTTTTTCAGAAAATGGCGGCGTTGAAGGTGGCTCAAGCGATTCGTCCGTTTGCTTCATTGAGCAAGTGTGGAAGTAAAATTTCCATCGATCTTATGTTTTTTTTTTCATTTTTTTTTTTCAGTAATTTCATAATCAAAACAAGCAAATCTTTTGTTTTTTTTTATTCGTCGATACGTCCTCGACACGCTTATGAAGTGTTGACATCTAGATTCGACACACTCGGTACACATCTATATATATGCATAAATGCACATGATGTGACGAATATATGTCTTCGTGTTGATTCATGAAAAAATCCGCATGTGGTAAACTGAGATTCGTGGGTGTGCCTTGAGACGTTTAAAATTCGTGCGAACGGTCAGCACAATTCACATAACAATGTTTCACATCGCGCTTAGTCAGGAATGTAACACTTAACGGTTATATAATATCGTAGAATGTATATATATACAGTAGAGCGTCGATTATCCGAAACGTCAATTATCCGAATGGCGATTTGGGTTATCCAAAATATCAATTATCAAAACAATAATTTTGTTCATCCGAATGCTCAGTTATTCGAACAATTACTCCCAATATATAACGGCAATGGAGTAGTACGAAACGCAGTCCGAATATTGTTCAATGCAACTTTTTCTTTTAAAACTATTGCGAGATTTGGCAGGATAGAAACGAGCTTCCGGTGTGAAGCAGAAGAAAATCGTCGACTTTTTCAAAAATAAATAGATAAGAACTCAAAGATGTACGAATCTTGATTATTTTTAAAAAAATATTTAACTTCGTTTTATATCATTAAATTATACAATGGTTATTTGCAATTCACAAAAAATGTACTTGTATTATTAACATATTATTGTTCATTGTATTTATATATATATATATTTTATCATATTGAAAGAATCAACGTTTTTTTTCGCCCACGGAATATTGCTGTTGGGTTATCCGAATTTTCGATTATCCAAAAGGCGCCTGGTCCCAATTGATTCGGATAATCGACGCTCTACTGTATATATATATATCCACATACACATACATATTGCAAGGTGACGTACGGAAATTTGTCGACTCGGAAAAAATGCAAATGAAATCAAGATGTAATGGAATATGGTATATATCGTTTGGTGCACTACCATGTAAACATATTTATATTTAATCATGACCCGCATCCATAATATATATATATATATTGATGAAGTAAAAAGTTCTGAGCGTTTTTTCACTTTGTTTCGACGATGAAATTAACATAGTTAGGATTATCCGATTTAGATCAAATATGCGCCGTTTTGTTCGATAACTTTTGTCCATTTTGAAGGCAATTTCATAATTCCGCGGTGAAGAAGTCCTCGTCCCTATTGGTAAAAAACTTGACCAGCTCATTTTCACAAGCCTCTCTTGAGGCCAGTTTTGTACCATCAAGAAAATTTTGCAAATGCTTGAAAAGGTCCCAGATAGACACATTTAGCTCATATTGGCATCATATGGGCATTATCTATGAGGCATAGAAATTAACACAGCTATGTGTCGCTTATGAGTGCTCACCTTCAAGTCATATTTGCATCACATAACGATTCATAATAACATCCAATTGAAGCAAAGTTGTTCTCACGCGAGTATGCATGCAGTGAATTCATCAGCACTAGCAAAATCGACTCACGAATATCCAACAATAACGGCGTGCATATGGGGTTCATATTGTTGTCACAGGGTGACGTAAATTTTGTGTTCATATGGAGCTCATATGAGAGTCACGGCGTGAAGAAATTTTAGTACTCATATGGAAGTCATATGGGCGTCACGGCGTGACGTAACTACGTTGTGCTCATTTGGAGCTCATATGGGTGTCACGGCGTGAAAAAATTGTAGTGCTCATATGAAGCTCATATTGGCGTCATGACATGATACAATTGTTGTGCTTATATGGACGCTAGAGGGCGTAACCCGTACTATTGTACGATACTGTACAGGCTGCCGGATCTGTGCATGAAATGAAAAAATTAATAAGTCTACAAATTATGAATAAAAAAAAAATGTCTGGTAGTATTTTTCGTTTCAATGCGCTTTACTTATATTGCTACATATCTGATAATTGGATTAAAACGTATTCTGCCTCATTAAAGTTTTTGCCTAGCCTCGGTTTCGAACCTACGTCTTCTAATTCTAGAGCTGAGCGCCCTACCTACCTAACCATCCTATCACTTGTGTAAATTTCCTTTCTTTCGTTCCTTACTTTTATCATTTTAAAAAATGTCAATAAGTGGGCAAACGTTGAAGTTTGCATTGTTGCAATGCAACGAAAATTAATTTTTTTTGACTACTGATTTTTTTTGCCCATTTAGACAGTAAAAATAACTGACACGATTTTACGTATTCTTATTATAGTTTTACGACTTCAAGGCTTTTGATTATGATAAAAAAAACGAATGACTGCAGTTATTATTACGTATATCATATAAAATTAATACCTTGTTGTCCTTGCTAAATATTTTTGTGATGTAAGAAAGACATCCAGATGCATTAAAAGGAATGATGAAAAAATGTTCAATTTTTCAAGAAGGTACAATACATTCATTTGAATAAAAAAAACACCAAATTCTTAGAAATTAATTGTTATTGAAATTTTATTTCATTATATCGTACTTACTACCGCCGTTGTATAGCGCACATAGGAAGTATTACTGAAAAACATGCATATCGCCGTCATATTGCGCTCATCGAATGTATCACTGAGAAACATGCATATCGCCGTCATACAATGTATCTCTGAGAAACACGCATATCGCCGTCATATTGCGCTCATGGGATGTGTCACGAAGAAATATGCATATTACCGTCATATTGTGCTGATCGAATGTATCACTGAGAACATGCATATGGCCGTCATTGAATGTATCACTGAGAAACATGCATTTTGCCGGCATATTGCGCTCATGGGGTGTATCACTGAGAAATATGCATATCGCCGTCATATTGCTTGCATGGAATGTCTACTACCAGTGCTAACCCAGTGAATACACCAACAAAAATCATTGGATGACTACCATATGACGTCTATCTGCAAATATTCATTGCAGAATTTAAATTTGCCCTCTTATGAGTTCATCTTGTAGTCAATGGATGATGCATTTCGAAACGACAAATTTAAGTCACGATGTATCTCAAATCCAAGATACTGAATGAGCTCATGAAATGTATTCACCAACGTAAACGAAATTGCGTTCATGTTAAGTACAATTCATGGGAACACTTGATGTTACCATAGTGAGTACACACCAAAATGTCTACACATGACTTCAATATGACGTAAAATTTGCGGATATTAATTGCGGACACTTGAGCACAGCAATATGAGTTCGACGTGCTCTAAACGCACGATGCATTTGTAAACGACATATTGAGATCAAAATGTTTTGTAAATGCATGATACTAAATGAGTTCATGGCTTTGCATCACAACATGTAGTCAATATGCTGTAAAATTTTCTTCATCAATTGTATGCACACCGTGATAATCATGACTGTCTATCTGGGAATATAAAATATGATATAAGCCAAATACGCGGATGGGATGCGGGACGATAAAACATGCTTATCGCGCGTCTCTTTTTGTACTGTTCGTCCTCGTCATTTGGTCGCGTATGTACAGGCTAGGTAGAACAGGTTGGTGACTTTCGCATGCGTGCGACCGAAAGGAGAGGAAGGATTGAGGCGGATCCCCACAAGATATGGCTCACTAAAGACATCTAGCGGAAAAAGCTCAGAACTTTTTACTTCACCCAATATATATATATATATACACACAGTCAAAACCGGTTGTAACAACATTGAAGGGACCCTGCAGTACCCGCGTTATAGCCGATTCGTCGTTGTAAGCAATGTTGTTATAAGCGGTTTCGACTGTATATATGTGCGTGCGTGCGTGCGTGTGTGTAATTATATAATTCTTTCCATTCAAATAAGAAGTTATCAGAGTTGATTAAATCTAAGAAATATACATATATGTGTGTGTGTGTGTGTGCATGTGCGCGCGTATGTGTGTGTATTGATTAATTTCCCACACACATATATATTTGTTTCAATTAATCAATACTGATAACTTATCGTTTGTACTGCAATATCGAGTTGTAGGTTACCGGGGATAATCGAAGTGTGCATGTGCACTCACACGCAAACCAGAGTGGCAATTATATGCTGGCCATCTGTTTTTTGCGGGTTTTGCGTGGAAATTTTGCGACCGAGAAAAATATGATCTTTACTCGTTTTTCAAGTCCTCTTTGAACAAAAATATAGCGTTTTCATGTACCGAGAAGAATTTTCCAGAAAAAAAATTGAGCATCCTGGAAAAAAATAACAATTACGTTTTGAGTATAGCAGAATAAAGATAATTAAATTCCGAATACAAACCACTCTTGAAAAACGTTTTTTGTGTATGCCGTCATCGAGAAAAAAAATTATCCGAGATGCATTTTACAGGGGATAAATAGGATTTAATTCCATTTAACCCTTCGTGGTCACACTTCCAAATTCAATCGAGGTGGTCACACTTGGGTTGATTCTACCCAGTCAGTTTTCAAAAAAGTATTGTGACCAAACTATCCGTTCGAAGTGGTTCGAAAAATTACGGAATATGCTTTGAACTTTTTAGATGATGTACGAAAAAAATGTTTATAAGAAATAAAATGGCGTCATGTTAAAAAAAAAATCCTAAAGAGGTAAAGACACAAAAAAATACACTTTTTTGCTCAAAAAATCATAGTTCCGTGAATTTTCAACATTTTTACCTTAAATTTGGATGTGATACTCCTTAGATATGCTGCTTTTGGTAAGAAATAGTAGCATAGTGCGCGTTCCAAAAAAAGGGATTTATTCCGACATGTAAAGAGGGCAAATTTTATGGTATGAGGATACTTCAAACTCCAGGTAAGATGGTGAATACAGTCCCATTCGAAGCCGGGAACTATTATATATTTAGGGCAAAAATTGATCAACGGTTCGATTCTACCCAGGGTGACCCGGAAGGGTTAAAAAAAAAACATGTTTTTAAGGGTGCCTCGTATTCAGAATTTAATTATCTTTATGCTGCTGAACTCAAAATGGAACTTTCATATTTTCCCAGAGCGCTCAATTTTTTCCTGGCAAGCTCGTCACAAAAGTACGCTATATTTTTTTTCGAAGAGGACTTGAAAAACTATTAAATATCATATTTTTCACGGTCGCAAAATAGAAACAAAGAAGTTTGCATTGTCGGATCGTGACGAAATATGATAAAAAGTTTTTGTTTTCCTTATTAATCGTTTTCGTGAATATTTTCACTCTAGAATAACAGCAGAGGCCATACAAAGCGTAAAACAAAATTCGGTGCATTGAAATCTACCGTTATCGAGGGTTAAAAGTGAAAACAAATATTTTTAACTTCAATATCAACGCAACTTTGATGCTTACATCGTTAGAATGCAACGAAAATGATTTCTTATTCTTTCATTTCTTTTATACTTTTACTATTTTTATTTTAGTCTTTTATCGTTATCCAAAATCGATTTTTTTTGCTAATTCAGATTTCTAATTATCAACGAGAATGCTCTAAAACGTTCCAGTGATTTTTGGCAATTTAAGTAAAGAAAAAAATGGAGTAGCTCGTTAAAAACTAATTTTTATTTTATTCCAACGATGCAAACTTCAACACGATTTATTACCAAGATATGTTTTAACTGAATATTAATAATTACTCTACTTTTCGAACACGTTGTGCCGAAACGACGCATAAATACGTGCTTGCAAGTTTAATGGCGCACTTACGTGATTTTTTGCGCAATTTGCGCGACTCTAATCGTCAATTTACCGCTGATAATTATACATGCAGGAGTTTGTCGATGCATCTTGGCGACACTGTTTTTTTTTTTTTACGGGCCTCGTCTGTTCGACACGTAATGCAGTCTTATATATATTCATTCATGGAATAGTTTATGCAAAACAAATGTATAAGTATGGGGCTTTGCACGCTGGATGGATCATTAAAAAAAAACCTTTATTTTTCGTTCGATTGAAATCATTGTATTCCGACATTAGAAGCAGTTTAAAAAATTAAAAATCGGTAAATTTTTTGGTCTTTCGAAGATTACGACGCCGAAAGGATAATTTCGAAAATAAGTTTTTTTTCCACAATTAGAATAATTTCATTCCGGAATTGACAACATAAAAAGTTATTAAAAATCGAGTACAAAAATGTTTGTTCTGTTCAAAATAACAACGGTGGAGTTCGTCTTAACGCCCCCCCCCTCGTCTTGTTGTTTGGGCTTAAGAAAAAAAAAATTGACGATTTTTATTCAAATGCGCGATCAGAGATCTGAATGTGTAAGAAAGATTTGAGGTAAAAAAAAATGGAGGGCAAAAAAAGGAATGATCCCTGGCTGCTTTTAATTGGAAAACTAAACCTTGACGATCAGGATCCAGTGGAAGGATCAATTGTTTACGGAAATTCTTGTATACGTGGAAAGCTGTATCTGACGATGCACCTTAGCAAAAACGTTCGCGGGTACAAGTCCAGACATTTATATACGTGTTTTGCAATGTGGGCATGCATTATCAGTCGGTGGGAGAGCTCGTGAGAGAGTCGAGGGAATAATCTAATATCAGTATTGGTCTCGATGAGATGAGGGAACGTGAACTCGTAATTGTTCCTATGTGTGTATTTAGTATTTTGGGTGCGCGAGAAGAGGAGTTATCATCCTACTGCTAATGGATCCCCTGTTAATGGGAGAGCGAGCGGGCCTTGGTGCTCTTTTCGCGCCAGTTTGAGAAGAGAAAGAGAGGTGTGGAATAGCGATCGAAATAGACGAGTCTGCTCGAACCGTCGTACCATCTGGACATCCTGACTACTGTCCAGTCATCATCCTCCGATCCACCTTGACTTTCCTTCCTCGTTTTGTCTTCCATCAAAAGTTCTTTGTCGGAAACTTCGTTTCTCTTCCTATTGTGAAAAAGAAAAAAAATCCTGCGACAAGTTCGTGACAAAATCCGAGTGTTCACCGGAAACGACAATTTTTTTTTTTCGTATCGGGAATTGTGCCTCTTGGGAAAAATTAATTTTGTGCGTATCGAGGAAGCATCGATGTTTCGAAAACAATCTTGCTGGAATAATCTACACTTTAGTTGTGAAATCGCAGCGCTATTAATTATGTTCTTATAATTAAAGAATATTTCCATCATTCATAATTAATTATTTAATCGTCGATTTAAAGGGATATTGATTATACTTTGATAATTAATTCCCCTAGATTAACACTTCAATTATTCCACAAAATATTTACGTGATTCGTAATTATTGAACCAATAAATTCGATTAACAAAATCTAAATTTAAATCAATAACATCGTAATTCGTGAATGATTGAATAATTCTTTTTTGTAAATTATAAATACAAAGATTATTAAAGTAATATTAATCACAATGGCGCTATTAATGTTTCTTTGATCATTTTTATTCAGTGGAAAGTTTAAACTGGCAGTAGTAAATTTCCTAAAAAACATCTCAATAAAGTTGAATACAATAATTAACATAAAGATAACGAAAACAAGAACAACATCAGTAAATGACAATAATAATACTTTTTTAACGACACGTTTATAAAATAGCAGGTTGTTGATCTACGAATTTTAATATCGATAGTTACACATATGTATGTAAAATGATATCGTTTTTCCGGAATGCCGTGCATCATTTTGCACGAAATGCTGGTAAGCCACGATTTCTTGCAACAACAAAAAAGTATTATGTAATGAGAGTACAATGAGAGCTGCCTTGGTGTGAATTTGAACCACTCTTGTTTTATGATGTGAAGTTTGCAGCGTCGTAATGCAACGAAAGTTAATTTGTCTTTGGCTGCTCACATTTTTTTGCCGATTTTTAGGGTACGAAAATCAAACCGATTTACCGATTTTCAATTGGAAAACCGATTTACCGATATTCAATTGGAAAACCGATTTATCGATTTTCAATTGGAAAACCGATTTACCGATTTTCAATTGAAAAACCGATTTATCGATTTTCAATTGGAAAACCGATTTACCGATTTTCAATTGGAAAACCGATTTATCGATTTTCAATTGGAAAACTGATTTTCAATTGGAAAACCGATTCGCCGATTTTCAATTGGAAACCCGATTTACCGATTTTCAATTGGAAATCCGATTTACCGATTTTCAATTGAAAAACCGATTTACCGATTTTCAATTGGGAAACCGATTTAGCGATTTTCGATTGGAAAACCGATTTACCAATTTTCAATTAGAAAACCGATTAACCGATTTTCAACTGCCAAACCGATTTACCGATTTTTAATTAGCAAACCGATTTACCGATTTTTAATAAGTAAAGCGATTACTCGATTTGAAGTGACAAATCGAGTCGCCAATGCTCATCTTGAGAGTTTCCAATTTTTTCTTATTTCATTCCGAAGCTAATAGTTTTTACGGAGCTGATAAAATTCCAAACTCAAACTTTTTCGCGTCCAAGACGCTCGACGTTGATCGTTCGGTACTCGCGGACGATTTAGTGATAGAGATTCAGGTTCGACGAAATAAAGAAAAAAGAAAACTAAAAAAAACTCACGACAATTTGTTGCAGGCAAGGATCGTTCGAGGCACGAGATGGCGTCGTCGAGCGTGATCGAGGAGGAGGATCTGATCGACCTTGAGGAGGATGGCGGTGCGGTCGGTTGCGTGTCACGTTCGACAAGCCTGCCGGAGGCATCGGCCGAGGAGTTGGAACACCTGTTGGACGTTTGTCCACCCCAGTTGGAGCAAAAGTTGTCGCTGACGCGTGAACAAGACTCGGTACCGGACACGCCCGACAGTGACGATGTTCTCGTGACCTTGGGTCACGACAAACTGGTACCGCGTAGAAAACGGATCGACGTAGTCTCGTCCGAGACGATCAAGAGGATACGCGACATAACGAAGAATCTCGAGCCGGTTATACGTAACTGCGAGACAACGAGATTCAACGAGTCCGAGATCAACGGCGACCACGTGGACGCTGCTGGTACAACGACGACGACGACGAGCAACGATTCGGTGGTGAATCCCCGCCAGGATTTCGCTTACGAGACCCAGGCGATAAACACGGCGTTCGATTTTCTGTCGGAACTAGAGGACGATGAGGACGAACCTCCGGACAAAAAGAGGCGCAGAAACGACAATCACGAGGCGGGCGATGAGGACGAGGTGGCAGCATCTTCCTCTCATCCTCTCGAGCCCACTTGCCTCGTCAAAAATGGATTCACCGATCCCCATCATTATTATCAAAATCATCGTTATCGTCGCCGCTATAGGGACGTCGATCGCGCAAATCGCGAGATCGAGGCCGACGATGAGACTCGCGTCATCGAGCGTGCCAGCGACGACGACGAGGCCCGCTCTCCCGTCGTCAATGAGAATCACGAGAATCCAGGCTTCGAAGTATCACCGAACTCCAAAATTTGTCCGCCCGATCATAACTTTCACACTGCGAAACACTCCGCCACCTTAACGAATACGCGCACCAGAGGCTCCAAAGGACTGTGGAATGAGCCATTCGCCAGCCGGGACGAGCGAGAGCGCAGGATCGAGGAAAGAAGCGCGAGAAATTCGTGGAGCGAGGGCGAAACTCGAGGACTCGTTCGCAAGGACGACAAAGATGGGAAAAACTTTGAGAGATCGACGAGCGTCGACGTCGATCGCCTCTACGAGCCATCAACCTCCAACGGCATCACCACTTTGTTTCGAAGATCGTCCAGGAGCATTTTCAGGTTGGCACTACTCTGTACAATGAGATATATTTAAACGTTGCCGATGCGCGCCAGTCCACAGGCAAAGGGCGCGTTCGACTTGGGCCCTTATACGCTTACAGCGCTTACGCTTATTCGCGATGCTGTGACACGTTCGGGTAGAACTGTTGCGGCGCTTCGACGAGCTTACGCTTTCCAGAACTCTAATCTTTCGCGTTAGGATTATTAGTATCAAGACGGCGGGCGCGACAGAAGCTTTTGTCGGTTTTCAAATTATTGACGTGTTGTTTGTAATAATTAAAAATAAAACCGATAGTGATGAAGATTAATATTCAATAGAAGATAGTAGATATGAATTGGCAAACATTTTCCGAATTTTTTCATATTTTCCTTGAGGAGTTTCGATACCGTTCTTTAGCTGTGATAGTGGGGATGAAAATACAATGAGTTTTCAGGAGGCTGCCAACTTCTTACGGGTAAAATTTCATGTGTGTGTAAATTATTATTGGGCGATTTCTAACTCACAATATTGTTGAAAAATATTTCCATGCCGGGAAATGATATCAATACTTATCATTTTTTCCATTAAATATAAATATATTACAATTTTATTGAAGAAAACATAACCGATAGACTTGGCAACAGCGGCATTCTCTGTCATTGCTTTTGATCCGGCAAAGTCTAGAAAACGTTGAAAATGTCGAGCGGCCGAAATACATTTTATTATAAAGTTCAAATGCTGTAATACCATGAAGGTTTTAAACATCTGCCGATTTTTAAATGCCCGCCAGTTAATACTTGACTGTGAGTAGCTCATTCGACAGAGCCAGTAAACGCGGTGTCGCCACGTTTAAGGACGTTCTGTAGGTACACGTATGAGCTAAAAGTTTCGGCTGCAGCGTATAGTAAAATCCAATGCCTTATATCAGCGGTTCGTAAACTTTTAAGGCCACGGAACACTCAATAAATCATTTTTATTTTACGGAACCCCATACCAAATGATAAAAAATAAAAGATACTGCAATTTAAAATGAGAGTAAAAAAACATTTATTACAAAGGATATTTCAAACAAAGATTAATGAGACGAATGGAACTGTTTTACTATTTTATCAATTATTGTTTTAAAGTTTGGTTTTCTGTCTGATAATTGTAGTATTCGTATATCTAAGGCAGCATCCATTCTAGACCTAAATTTATTTTTCGTATAGACATAAGCAGAAAAGGCTATTTCACATTGATACGTTGTTAAAAAAGGGAGCAAGGTTAGGATTGCCTTTTTGGCAACTTCAGGGTATTCACTTTTAACACTAACCCAAAACTCGTTAAGTGGCACTGACTCAAACGTGTGTTTTATTGCGGATGAGCTCTGAACATCTACCAATGGTTCATCTTTCAGTACGGTTAGCTTGGCACGTTTACTTTTATTGACAAATGGATTTTCTACCCACTCGTTGTCATTATCAGAATAATTTGGGAAGCAATCTGATAAAGACTTCAGCAGGCTTACTAAATGTCCCATTATGATATTTTTAATTTCATTTGGTAATTGTAATCCGTTTTCTTTCAGAAAATTAAATAAAAGTGGAAAACATTCAACATTGCTATTTTCAACGCACCTATGCCAAAAATTATTATTTTTTCTATAGCTAAAATAATCCAATGCTTTAATGACAAAAAGTAGCTAATTCGCGGAACCCCGATGGCTTCCCCACGGAACCCTTGGGTTCCGGGGGAACACAGTTTAAGAACCGCTGGCCTATATGATGCTGTTGGTTTTACATTTTTGACAGGGCTTGTACACTTTGTATGTCCTACAGAGCGGCGCTGCAATCGTGCGTGACAAAAGACTTCAAGTTCTCAGCCACGCGCCACTCAGTTTTAGTAGTTCCGAGCCACACGCCAATCAGCTCGTCGCAGCTGGTTATGCCCGAGTTCCCTGTGGAATAAAATTAATAATTTTTAAAAGTCGATATCTCCGAAACTAAACGGTCAAAAATTGCCATTTTTTAAAATAAATCTCACAATAGTACTGCATACACGAGTGGTTTTATTTTAAAATCCTAAGATCCGCTGAGAACCCATAATGAAAAAGTTGAGCAAAGTCCTATGCTTTTATGTGTTAGGTATAGGAATCGCGTACAAAAAAACCCATATTCAATTGCAATTATCTCATAAACTAAGCGGTGAATCGAATTGAAAATTTAGGCATCAGTCCATGAAGGTCATGTCTACACCATACTTCTATTTCAGGAAATTCCGAAGATTGGACCGATACTACAGAACTACCTTAAATAAGTGAATTTTGGGAATTATTATCTCAAAAATGATTTATCCGATTTCATCCAAGTTTGTTTCATTCGAAAGTGTAAATATTGAGGTATATCGACAAAATTTCGACGCGTCTGCGTAAGCTTGGGGCCCAAAAAACAGGTCGATTGTTAATATTTTTTCTGATTAGAGTATCGGCATGAGGAGGTCGAAATTTGAAACATAATTTATAGATAGTTTTGCCAAGTTTGAACTTTTTTGGTTATTGAAAAATATCGATAAACCATTGAGTTATTATTTTCAAAGAAATAGTCGCCGTCAACGAATGGCCAATCGGTTTAGGTGATTCTGGCAACAGGGCTGACATGAAAGATAGAAAAAATGTACTTTTAGGATAACAATAAAACACGCGTAGGACCGGATGTTTTAGCATTGAAAATGCTTTTAAAGATGTGTATAGGGGGTCTGATTTTGCGAGATGTCGCGCGAAACTAACGCTACGCCCACTCCACTGCCGCTGTGTTGTAGCAGAGTAGGGGGAGACGTGACATACTGAATGCCTGTGATTGGTTGAAAAATGCCGCATTATATGGAGAGTCATTTGTGGTTACAAATTGCAAGTTTCAATTTTCAAGAGTTGGAGAGTAGTTAGAGAGTTCGAGAGTAGTGGGAGAGTTGGAGAGTTGGAGAGTTGGAAAGTTGGAGAATAGTTGGAGAGTAGTTGGACAGTTGGAGAGTAGTTGGAGAGTTGGAGAGTAGTTGGAGAGTTGGAGAGTAGAAGAGTAGTTGGAGAGTACGTGGAGAGTTGGAGAGTAGTTGAAGAGTTGGAGAGTAGTTGGAGAGTTGGAGAGTTGGAGAGTAGTTGGAGAGTTGGAGAGTATTTGGAGAGTTGGAGAGTTGGAGAGTATTTGGAGAGTTGGAGAGTTGGAGAGAAGTTGGCGAGTTGGAGAGTACTTAGAGAGTTGGAGAGTTGGAGAATAGTTGGAGAGTTGGAGAGAAGTTGGAGAGTTGGGGAGTAGTTAGAGAGTTGGAGAGTACTTGGAGAGTTGGAGAGTTTGAGAGTTGGAGAGTAGTTGGAGAGTTGGAGAGTAGTTGGAGAGTTGGAGAGTAGTTGGAGAGTTGGAGAGTTGGAGAGTTCGAGAGTAGTTAGAGAGTAGTTGAGGAGTTGGAGAGTTGGAAAGTTGGAGAGTTCGAGAGTAGTTAGAGAGTAGTTGAGGAGTTGGAGAGTTGGAGAGAGAGAGAGAGTGAGAGAGAGAGAGCAACTCATACTATTTGAAAAGTCTTTTCAATGCCATGGAATAGTTGCACTTTGTGTAATATCTGTAGATTTTTTCTAAAATTTTGAAAATTACGAGAATGCCATGCTGTAGAAAAAAAGTTCGATTTTCGACCAAAGGAACAACTTTAATAATTTGTTAATAACGAATGGATAAACATATCGAATAATCATCCGGTCATACGAATGAAAATGTTATAAACTATTGAGATCTCCATCTGAAGCATCCACTCGCAAAATTTCATGCATGTAGATTTAAAACTGTAGAAAGTGCGATGCTGTGACAGACGTGACAATGTTATAAAAGTTCCTTCTTTGACTATGGAAACATAAAAAGCAGCTGCCCGCCCCCACCGCCCCTTGCTCTTCTGAGGGAAACCCTTGATCGTCAGTAGCGTAATTCGGAATTAACAACCTTTGAAGGGTGAAGCAACGCGGGGGTGTGTTGCATGGGGGCAAAGCGAGTAAATGCCACAACCGGAAGTTGTTGCTACACGAGCATACTCGGAGAAGCAGGGAAGCGTGGAGGACTCACCGGATCTGGCAACACGTGCCCTCATACTTCTATACATTGGCACGTGTTATCACGGATCTTTCATTGGTCTACTCACAAAATATTCTGCTTAACTAACGTGGCTCCACGCACGGCCTTTGAACGCCTTCTCCAAATTACTCCGCACCGTTGAGTCTCTCCCCCATTATTTTTACGTATACATATATGCATGCGCCGGTTTTACCACGCGAAAGGATTGAACGTGAAAATTCTTCACATGAAAATGTCGATTAAGGAATTGATAAAGAAAGCGCGGACATTTATGATCCGGAGATATCTGCGTGGTAATTAAAATAGGCTTAGTGTTAATCGCGATGGTTCCGCTTTTTATTTTTGGCAAAATTCATTTGCATAAAATATGGTATACACCGGTCAATGAAGAGAGGATGCCGGAGTCGATGCCCTGAGTTGCTTACGAGGATTACTTTTTGTTTCGATTATTATCAATTTTGGGATTTTTTAATTTGTTACGATTGTCATCATTTTCAGGGTTTCTTTCGTCACGATTATTATAATTTTTATTTGTTATATATATTCCGAAAAAAATTATCCGGATAATTAAAAAATTGTAAATTTTACTCCGTGAAGGGTTTTTCGTCGAAAATTTGAACTCCCTTAAAGTCCTTCCACCAAATTCCGCGAGATCCGAACCGAATATACCTCGTACGTATCATCGTTTAGAAATGTCACCATAAATTTCTTCGACTTTTCGTAAAGCTATTGAAGTTTGCATCGTTGGAGTGCAACGGAAATTCTTTATTAGTTTTCTTTTTCATCTCAATTTTCATTATTATCCGAAATCTTGTTTATTTGGGTTGTACACTTCGTAAGAGGATCTGAAAAAAAAAGTTTGCAGCAGCTTCTTCGATGAGTCAAGAAAAAATTGCCGTACCTTTGATCACACGAAAAAAAAACAAATAAAATAAAAAAATAAATGATTTCCGTTCCAATGATGAAAAAGTAAATATCATTTCTCGTATCATATTGATTTCCATCGAAATTTATCCATCGAAAAAAAAAAAAAACAAATCGCGTTACTTCGAACTTGTCAACCAACGTGAGATCGGTCGAATTTAAATGTTTTTTTTTTTCTCCCGTTTCCAGACACGGGCCCTCACACTCTGCATCGTCTTCGGAGTGTTCTGATGTGGATTGGTCCTGGGTGGAGGAGTACGAGGCCCGTTGTGCCCGGAACTTTCTTCAAGTACCGGAATGGCGTGAGTCGAGTGCGCGGATGATCGATCCCAGTAGCGATCATCGTAGGACGGTGGGAGCGCAATCGAGGAGGGTCCGCGAGGAGTGCTCGTTGGCCCCCACCAGTACGAGGAGCGCGAAGGGATCGTGCGAGGACGAGGCGGCAGGCGGTGCCACCTGCGCGGCTGGCAGCGGCGATGAAAGGAAACAAAGAGCGCGCGCCGGTTCTGAACTCGTTGACGAGCACTCGACCGCCAGTGTTGCGATGTCCGTCGTCGGGACTGGCAAAGCGTCGCCCGGCGAAACGTCGTTTTCCGGCTCGTCGGCGCCCTGTTATCTGGACAGCCAAGATTTACATACAGCCGAGGATGCGGTGACGAGGGAACTCGTGAGACGAACGAGCCGAGATTACGACGCGACGTCGACGAGCGATTTCGATCTCGACGGAACGAACGGTACGATTGTGAGTGAGAATTCACGAATTTCGGGCTCTTTTGGCTTTGTGATCGTCAACGAGACACCGGGACGTCAAGGAACTGCAGTAACTCGCGATGACGATCGTTCGTCGAGGGGAAGAGGCGGCTCGACGAGCACCACCAACTCGTGGCTGCGCGCCTCGATGCGACGAATACGTCACTTACGTATGCCCGAGACGAATTCTCGATCCATCGAGCCCCCCCTGAGTCTCGTTTCTTCCTCGGGACCCAATTCTCTCCCGGATATCGCTCTCGTTGCACCGGAAATTCTCATTGCCCAGACGAACGCCATCGCAAGGCCCTCGAGTGCGCCCTCGGCCGCTGATCGTGTTCTCAACGACTCGACAACGACGACGACGACGACGACGTCGCCGAGACGCGGACGAAGACACGCCGCCCGCGCCTCCAGACACGCGACCAACGATCGGTCAAACGCTCGAAGCACTGGCAATGAGACACTCGGCTTCGACAATGCGGATATCAGTTCGCAAACGAGCCTTGGCGCCGCAAGCCCCTCGCGAAGAATCCACGCTGCTGCGTCCAATCAGCGACCTGCGTCAACATCAACCAACAACAACGCACCCAGGAGGTAAGACTTTGCTTCTCTTTCGTTGATCTCGTGGCTCCGAGCTTCGCTCTTTTGAAACGGACGGCTCTGCGTAATGAAAAAAAAAAAAACTTTGGATGAGCCTCTAGGCAGCGTTCAGGAGAGTTCAATGACGCACCAGCGAACGGGACTCATTCAAAGCTTTCAATCGCTCAGACTGTTTGGGTATTCATATTCTTTTAGCGAATCGAATTGAGGGGTTTTGTTTTCCGGTAGCCATAAGTGTGTCCACCTCGAGAAATTTATTCTGAAGTTTGCATCGTTGCAAAGACAATGAAAATGAATTTCGTTTTATTTCGCACCTTTTGTTGGCCTTTTTCGGGCTGGAACATTTACTCAAACGTTTTCAGCGTCTTACCAAAATCGACATCTTTCCAAGAACGGGCAACCGGAATTTCTTTTTTGTTCCGCACGTTTTGTTTACCCTTTCGGGTTAGTAAATTTACCCGAACGTCTTCAGGATCTTGACAAAAATCGGCAACCGGAAGTTCCCAAAAACCGATTTTGCACAATGACAATACGAAAATTGACGAATTTGATCGAATTTTCGCGTTCCATTCCAACCATGCAAACTTCATCATTATCAACTAATGAAATATTAGTTTATAATATTTATAATGTAGTTAAATTATTAAATACTAATATCAACTGGATTGACAAGCAAATTAATACGAACTCTATAGCTAATTGACTGCATCAGCTATTACGCTACAACCTTAAGTATTATTGCTAATATTGATTTCAATAATTTAATAACTTAATACTCCTTTCATATAATTTTTAACTATTTTGTTTCCGGTAGCCATATGTGTCCACCTCGAGAAATTTATTCTGAAGTTTGCGTCGTTGTAAAGACAATGAAAATGAATTTCGTTTAATTTCGCACGTTTTGTGCACCCTTTCGGGTTAGGAAATTTACCCAAACGTCTTCAGGATCTTGACAAAAATCGGCAACCGGAATTTCCCAAAAACCGATTTTGCACAATGACAATACGAAAACTGACGAATTTAATAGAATTTTCGCGTTCCATTCCAACCATGCAAACTTCATCATTATCAACTAATGAAATATTAGTTTATAATATTTATAATGTAGTTAATTTAGTAAACACTAATATCAATTGGATTGACAAGTAAATTAATACGAACTCTATAGCTAATTGACTGCATCAGCTATTACGCTACAACCTTAAGTATTAATGCTAATATTGATTTCAATAATTTAATAACTTAATACTACTTTCATATAATTTTTAACTATTTTTTTTTCCGCTAGCCATATGTGTCCACCTCGAGAAATTTATTCTGAAGTTTGCGTCGTTGTAAAGACAATGAAAATGAATTTCGTTTTATTTCGCACGTTTTGTGCACCCTTTCGGGTTAGGAAATTTACCCAAACGTCTTCAGGATCTTGACAAAAATCGGCAACCGGAAGTTCCCAAAAACCGATTTTGCACAATGACAATACGAAAACTGACGAATTTAATAGAATTTTCGCGTTCCATTCCAACCATGCGAACTTCATCATTATCAACTAATGAAATATTAGTTTATAATATTTATAATGTAGTTAATTTATTAAACACTAATATCAATTGGATTGACAAGTAAATTAATACGAACTCTATAGCTAATTGACTGCATCAGCTATTGCGCTACAACCTTAAGTTTTATTGCTAATATTAATTTCAATAATTTAATAACTTAATACTATCTTTATATAATTTTAAACTATTTAATAATTTTGGCCGAGTCCAAAAAACCAACACCAACTGCTACATACTGTAAAACAAAAGTTTTTGTGAATTTTTGGGGTTTTCCCTTGCACAATAGTAATGATCTCATAGTTTTTGGGATCGAGAAGTTCGAGAAGAAAAAAAGGCGCGTCAAAACTTGGCCGAGAGAGAACGCTTCGTCTGGCAGCGCATCGACTCGTGAACGAATTTTCTGATTGAAGGAAAATACGTATGCAAACATCTTGAGTCGCAAACACGGCGTTTGTTCAACGATACGATAAAAAGTGTTGTTGCAACTGGCACAGTCGTGTCGATAAAGCGAATCGTTTCCATGTATGCAATTTGTATCGAAGGGTCACACGCGGACTCGGATACGGCGCAGCCCTAAGACCTAGAGCCGTGTTCGGTAACGTCTGCCGGTATTATCGTAGTTCTCGTGCTACACCAGTGGGGGGAAATAAGTATTCCTCGTTGGACATTGTACAATACAGGGGTTGAACGTGGAAGTGTTGGGCTTTTCATCGAGTAAGGCTGCGTTCCGATATAACTGCCCAGTACTGGCAGTACTCGAGTCCCATTCGATTTACATGGATGACGTCACGTTCGCAGTACTTTCAGTGAATATCGGAACTCACCCTAACTATACACGAAACAATTGAGTTGCTAAAAATAAAATCTTCGATTTTTTTGTTAGAATTGATCTTTTGTGATATCAAAACCGAATGTCAAAAGGGTTTTTTTAAAAATAATTCTAAAAATAATTATTAATTGTTTTTATATCACGATAATTCAAATTGTAGCTGTTGGCGCGAAATGTCACGCTATCGACGCTGGAGCTTGTGACGTCACCGCGCGAACGCGACCGAATAGGCTATGTATACGGCTTACACGCGAGTGTATACAAAAGTAAAATTTTGTGTCATTTTACATCTAAAAATCTCGAGTATTCTGAAAAAGCCGAAATATAGTTTAATTTTCGTGCGACGATGTGTGAAAGTGGATTCGTGAAAGCAAATTCGAGTAATTTACCGACCGTGGATAACTCAACATTTTTAGGTTAGGAGAGGCTTGATAAATTGTGTCAGTTATTGCCGTTACGTATCATAAGAATTTTGAAAAAGACGTATTTAAAAAAAAATATTTCAATACAGTTTATGTTATAACACGTTTACACTGACATCAAAGTGGTATTCACACCAAAAATAAGTGGACGATGATTTCGGGTTGACACGTCGTGCTGCAGCGAACCACAGATTTCGACGTTTTATGTCTTGTGGCACGTTCAGAAATACCCATTAGGGGCACTTTTCGTCGTATTTATACAAAGAGGAACGAAACGAGGCTTATACGATTTTGTCGTTGCCATCGTTGACAAAATACTCGTATTACACGAGTAGTTCGTATACTGGCTTTCGCGCGTTGACGTCACAGAGCGCTCGGGTAACTTCGGATACTCTCGGCGCGTTTTTGCCGAGCCGAACAGAACAACAATTTCAAAGTGCTATATTATTGTTAATTGTTGAAAAAAAAATTAAAATACTTTGCTTTAAAACCCGTACATGATCTTTACAATGAAAAAAAAATCATTTCATGACCCAAATGTCTATGCGGGCAAACTCGTATGCCATATTCTCCTGAGTGACGATCGTGCAACTTCTCGCGTCTGAGCTTCCTCGGGATTTCATCTCTTTTCATGATTTTATTTCGGAAACGAAACGTTCAATAATTTTATATTCTTTTTTTTTTACTTTACGAAAATATGTCGACGCGTTTTCTCGTAATATTGAAAGAACGTAACCAGCGTCAGCCTTTGATAGTAGGTACAGACCACAAGTGAAAAGTTGCTAACTTCCTCTCAAATATCTCGAGTCAGAGACGGTAAAGCTCCTAAAAATTTTACAAGCAGACCCCACAGTTCTCTTCGCACACTATATATTTTAACGATTTTTTTTTGTTGCGGCATTCGCGCGGAAACGTCTTGCAATAAGAAAAAAAAAAGAAAATAATTGTATCTCGAACAAATTCACGATGTTTTCGTAGTACTGTGGTTGCATGGAAACTCCCCAATCTTTGACCAGCGCTCGTGATGC
The DNA here is from genome assembly GCA_963932345.1 of Ophion ventricosus. Classification (NCBI taxonomy): domain Eukaryota; kingdom Metazoa; phylum Arthropoda; class Insecta; order Hymenoptera; family Ichneumonidae; genus Ophion; species Ophion ventricosus. The sequence goes on from OZ010711.1 coordinate 16,425,677, forward strand.
CCGAAATACAAATATAATTGCTCGATGACTTCAAACCCCAAGCCCGGGTGGAACTCTCTATCTCTCTCTCTCTCCGTACATACTCTTTTCTCTTTCCCCGTTCCCTTTTACGGCCATATACGTGCCCGTTAATCGTATATTGCTGTACTCCCAGTCATTTCACCTCGCGACGACGTAGGCGGGCGATTTTTCTTCTCTTTTATTTTCTGTTTCTTTCTCCTCGCCACCACATTTCCCTCACGACCAAGTCCCGCGAATCGCGATCATCACGCGAGAAATGAACGAACGGGCTCTGACAACTTCTCTTCCGTTTATATATATATATATATATATATATATATACATACATAAAATCATGTATAGACCGTGCACTATTGTGGGTATATGCCGCCTACACACGAATGAATATGTATGTAAAGAATATTTGAGCAATTTTATACGATAAGTAATAGCACCTACGACAATAACAGTAATATTGCCAATAATAACAATAATACCATTTATCTAAATAATAAAAATTAAATAAATAAATAAATAAAATTTAATAAAAATAAATAAATCAATGCAATAATAATAATAAAATAAAATACACTTCTAAAACTTGATGGACGCAATTGTTAAGGAGGTACGTTCATGGTGACGAATCCAACCCTTTCGGGCCTGAAATTTTTTTATGATTTCTATATAACTTGAGCTATATTGACCGTTCAGTTTTTTTTCGTAATAACATTGCAAAGTCGCACTTTGAGCTAATGAAGCACGTCGTTTTATGGAGACGGTCGACCGGAAGTGCGGTGATCACGATTTTGCTGCTCACGTATTCAACTAAGGTCTTTTGGGAAACTGAAATTTGATAAATTGGACATAATAGATATTGTATAAAATGGAAAATTCGAATTTCATCGTGTAGTTCAAGCACTACATTATAAAACGGTTTCAACTTCCGGTTTAATATTATCATAATGACGAAATAGTACCCATAGACTTGGCAACGTGTTGTGCGTAACAGCTGATTCGTTTGGCGAGCATAACCTAGCTCTGTAGCGAGATTCTGTCACTCGGTAACGACAGTTTTCATGTAGGCTGGCTAGCGACAACCAATCGCATGCACGATTAGAAGAAAGAGAGCCTCTTATTGGCTGTCGCTAGCTAACGATAACGAAAACGCGCGCTACCGTGTTACAGAATCTCGCTACTGCTTGGAAATCGTCGTGAAGACTCCAGCGTCGTTGAGGATCTATTTTTTCAGTTTTTATTAGTAAATAATGCAATAAATAAAATATTTACCACAAATTTGGCACTTTCGGATCGGACAATACGAATATTCAACATAAGTTAACATAAATCAGAATACCCGTGGGGTAATATAAATTTCGTCTCTTTGTTGACCAGGGAGTAGTCGTACCTCCTTAAAAGTGGGATAGTGTACGGGAATGAAGTATGGGGGTGGAAGAGAGACGGGAGCTAGTGGAAAGACTCCAAGGGGGTTATGTAATAATGGCCATGGGCCTAAATAGGAACACGCGAAGCTATATATGGTGGATAGAAGAGAGATGCAGAGCTATAACGGCAGAAACATGGAAGAGAGCGGCAAGCTATTTGATAGAGATAATGAAGATGGGGAAAGAAAGGTGGCCAAAGAAATGCCTCAAAGAGAAGGCGAGAGGAGTAAATGGAACCCCAACAAAATTGAGAGAGGAAGTCAAAGATGTAATGGAGGAAATAAGAGAGAGATAAATATGGAGAGCCATAGCGAACGACGATATAAGGGAAATGGAGAAAATAGTAGAAAGGAAGACGAAAACAAAACTTGACCAAGAAATCCAGGAGGATTGGAATAAAATGGAAAAATCGACGTACTGCCCACAATACAAAAGCAAGAAATATACCATAAAGACAGAGAAGTACCAAGAGGATGTAAATATAAGCGGCGAAACAAGAGAACCTTGGGCGAGACTGACATGTGGGAATATGGGGAACGAAAGAAATAAGGGATAGTAACAATGAACGCAGGGTTTGTAAAAATTAAGTAGAAAACTTAGTGTATATATGTACGTGAGAAATAGCCAAAGAAAAAATTAAAAAATAAATAGTAGAAGATCTGGAAAAGTGGATAGGGTATAAAGAAGGAGAGCAAGTCGATAGAAAGATACAGACGGTGTTAAAAAAAAAGGAGCATGTGACTGAACTACCCATGTACATAAATCAGTTCGAGAAACTAATTGAGAAAATAGTAAACGAGGAAAAGAATGCGAGAGGAAACGAGAGACAAAACGGCAATAGAATATAAGTAAGAAATAAGAACATTTTGTAAGGGAAAGTGTTTATGTAGGGTGGGTTTTTTCTATGTAAACACCCTGAAGTAATAAATACTACTATTACATATGTAAAAAAATATTTTCAAATGAAAAAAATGTAATAATAGTAATAATAAAAATTTGTCCATTACATTCTTTATTTGGCAACACCCGCGATAGTGTTGGAGCTCTCGAGTACCGCCCAGTATTATCGTTTCGGTATTGTTGAAGATCGAGCATAACTCACCGGGCTAGGTAAATGTTTCTTAGTGGAAATTGAGACAGTGCGTTTCCCGGAGCAATAAAATTTTATATTTCTCTTTGCTTGTTAAAAAAAAGAATAGTAAAATAAACGTAGTAGTAGTAATCATACGCGTAATAATAAATCGAAACAAATATGATTAGCAGCATTAAACTTTTCTTGAGGAACGTTGAACGTTAAAAATGCAAACGAGCCCTCCAAACGGGTAGGATACATTTTTTTTTAAACAAATGGAAATATATATAGGTCGGACATTTGACCAATTTACATCAATAATAATAATCAGACAAAGAAGAGCAATAATAAAAATAATTGATCTACTCACAACGGTAATTTTAACGTGATTAGGATTATTATTATTAATATTGTTAGGGGTTGATAAATGTTGGTTTGTCTATATGTATAAAGCTGTTCCGTGACTGACTGACTGACAGATAACGCACAGCCTAAACTACTGAAGATAGAATCATGAAATTTGGTACATATGTTCCTTAGAGGGTGTAGAGGTGCACTAAGAATGGATTTTTGAAATTCGATCCTTAAGGGGGTGAAAATAGGTGTAAAATTTGTATGGAAAAAAAATTTTTTTGGTCGGATTTACTTGAAACTTTGCATAAATACTCTACAATAAAATTAATGAAACACGTATTTCAGCATTTCCCAAAAATTCAACCCTTAAGTGGTTACAAGGGGGTAGAAAAGTTTGTGTTGAATTTTTTTTTGGTGGGATCGACTTGAAAAATGGCATAAATGCTCTATATATAATTAATGGAACACGTATTACAATATTTTTCAAAATTTAACCCTCAAGGAGTTGCAAGGGGGTGGAAAAGTTTGAGTAGAGAACAATATTTTTTTGGTCGGTTTTACTTAAGGAGGTACGACTACTCCCTCAGGGTCAACAAAGAGACTAAATTTATGTCACCCCACGGGTGTTCTGATTTATGATAACTTGTGTTGAATATTCGCATTGTCGAACCGGAAATGCCAAATTTGTGGTAAATATTTCATTTATTGCATATTTACTAATCAAAACTGAAAAATTATATCCTCAACGACCCTGGACTCTTCACGACGATTTCCAAGCAGTATCGAGATTCTGAAACTCTGTAGCGACCGCTTTCGTTGTCGTTACCTAGCAACAGCCAATAAGAGGCGCCCTTTCTTCTGATCGTGCATGCGATTGGCTGTCGCTAGCCGGCGACAACGAAAACTGTCACTACAGAGCTAGGTTATGCTCGCCAAACGAATCAGCTGTTACGCCCGACGTTGGCAAGTCTATGGGTACTATTTCGTCATTATGATAATATTCAACCGGAAGTTGAAACTGTTTTATAATGTAGTGCTTGAACTACATGGTGAAGTGCGAATTTTCGATTTTTTACAACATCTATTATGTCTAATTTATCAAATTTCAGTTTTCCAACGACCTTAGTTGGATACGTGAGTAGCAAAACTGTGATTACCGCACTTCCGGTCGACCGTCTCCATAAGACGACGTGCTTCACTATCTTAAAATGCTCGACTTTTCAATTTTATTACGAAAAAACTGGATGGTCAAATTTTTCCAAAGGGTACATAAAATATTCGACAACATCATATAAAAAATTCAGACTCGAAAGTTGGATTCGACCCTATGATCGTACCTACTTAAAACTTGACGTAAACACTCTACAACGGAAATAATGAAACATGCACTTCATTATTTCCGAACACTCAGCCCTTAAGGTGTTTGTTAAAAATACGCTGGCGCAGATTTGAGGGAAGATTGTTTCTCCCACGGTCAATTTCACGTCGCTTGCTCACGCGTAAGTTCGCCCACGAGCCTGGTGATATTGGTGCCGTCCAATAAAAAAAAAAAAAAAAAAAAAAATATTGTTTATAAGGAAATCCTCTGAAAAGGAATCAAATATTTACACTCCCACGGCGTCATAAATTTCACGCGGAGGGAGTCACGGGTAATAACTATAACCTCATATATATATTTTCGAAAAATAAATTCATTAAAAAAGAGTCCTGTGTTAATTTAAGTTGGCGAAATTAGAAAAGTCATGGATAAACAGACCAACTTAAACTTCTCCGTTTAATATCAAACAAAGTTTATATCCGAAATCTACGGGGACAAAGTCGCGGGTAAAACCTCAGTTGATAAATATTTCATTGAAATTCGTGTAGCATTGTTTGGGTTTTTCCAGGCTGAAAATTGGAACGAGCTCTTAAGTATAGTTATCGCGCGACAGGCCCGACAGAATTTTTTTTTTTTTATTTCGACCTAAACAATACCAGACCGCAAAGGCGGTGAAAGAGAAGGAGGTTTTTTTTTCACCTCATCCAGATGAGGTGAAAAAAACCAAATTATTGACCGTTTCATATCCGAAATAGAATCGCGGAAAGAGATGAAATTTTGAGGAAGCTCAGACGATCGTCACTCAGGAGAATACTTTATGTGTGTGCTCGCATAGACAATTGTTTCTCGTGTGTGGCAGCGATCCAGGTATAGTAACTCGATCAAAAGTTCAATGCTTCAACGTTCCAACTATCCCTATATTTTACCACGTGTTACATGGAAAACTTCCCCACTATCGTAGCACGAGAACTACGTCGAAACGTGTAGAAAGAAAGAGAAAAAAAATCAATGTCCAGGCAAGTAGACCGGTTACTCCCCAGTCCTTCAAAGCTACTACTCATTACTCAACACAGATATGTATCAGCTCTCATGGAAATTTTAATAATTTATTCAGAACGCAATATTCAAAATCCGTACTTTAGATTTCAAGGAATTTGTATTATTTAACGAAATAATGCTCCACGCGTACGCGCAAGCCGTGCACGCAGAAGGTTTCGGAGTCGCTGGGCGAACGGAAATTCGTTAACGTCTCGTGGCTCAACGGCCCGTGCCAACCCGCCACGCTTCGTTTATCCATGAAGTTTTGCGCAAGAAAGAAAAACGCCGAGAGAGAAAGAAAAGTCATTTCGTACCGGTGCTTAATGCTCGCGCGAAATCGCAATTGAGAAAGAAATACGAACATTGGCGCTGTTTGCACAGTATGTGTATGTATAACTGTGCAAATATATATATATATATATACATACAGGGTGGCCCGAAAAGACACCTCCCAAAAGAAAATCTACATGCCTCGTATCAATCACCTATACGAATCACCCCCATCTATGTTCTACAATATTTTTACTTTTTGAGAAATAAAGCGTTTTTTCTATTTTTCTCTCTCGTGTATGTAGTTTCCTCGCGGATTTTTTTGTTACTTGCGTTATCGTTATGACGTGCACTGTTGGGCAATCAATGAATGACTACACTGCCAATCCATGTGTGTTATTTCTAACCGATAAGGTGTGTAATTTCAGGGATTTAACATATATAAATGCCATACACAACTTAAAACAACGCATTTATGTTTGTTATAGAGAATTCAAACACATTTGTTGTGTATTTGTCAACACATTATTGCTGTTTTATTCAAAACATACGACACGTGTACATGTAGACATTAACACGTTGAAATATCAAACGTGGCTTGAACAATGTATTTATTTGTGTTACAGTAAAATTAAGCTTATCCCCCCCCCCCTCCTATTTCGCGTATAAAATAGAAAGATCCCTTCAAAGATCTGTCTATTGTCTTACACACACACACACATACAGAATAGTTTTTACGTGAAAGGGAAAATATACACTATTCCAAAGAATTAAAGGAACAGAACATTTTTTCCCTTTTTTAGTGTTTTTTGAAGCGCTGTATCTCTGTGAAAAATGATCGTATCGAGATGAAAAAAAAACCATTTTGAAGCTTCAAGTCTCTAGTTTTGAGAATTTATCGAAACATTTTTTTTGTGAGCTAGGGTTATCTCGCAATCATAAGAAATAGCGCGAAACAAAAATTTTCAAATTTTTTTAGTTTCTTTCCAAAGGTCCACGGGCTCGGGAATTTTTTTTTCAGTTGAATCAATGGATAGATCAGATAGCTTGTTTATTCAGCTACAATTTCAGTTTTTGTCAGTCTCTCTACGTCAATTTTTTGCTGAAATATCCGACTGAATGAAAAAGGATCCTTTTGTCATAGGGAACTAAGGGGCAGTTTGGAAAACTTGAATACATTTCCTATAAGACCCTGTCATTGATTTTTAAGAAACAATTTTTTTTCCACTCTTAACATGAATTTGAAAGAAGTACAAAAAAATGACTTTTTCCAGTGATTCAGTAAATCAACCACTACTTTACAAATATTCATGAAAAGACTAACGTTGCCAGGTTTTTTTTCAGCTTAATGTATCCCCAATAGCCCAGTAAATTTTCAAATTGATTCATCGCACCGTTCTTCCGGACCGATTGATCAAAGTTTTACAAAACAATTAAAGGAACAAGTGTATCGTTCCAAAACATCGTGTAATCATCATCAAAATGAAAAGAACAACATTTTCCAACTTTTTCACAACTTTGCACTAGTTGCTCGTTGAATTCGGGAAAGATAATTCAAAAAATAAAAAAATAATATTTTTGATTTTTTTTTAAATCTGTAAAACATTTCAGGAAACAATACTGACTTATATTAGACACGATTCGACCTTTGCGAACCATAATTTCACTCATCTTCAATTGCATTAATTAAAAGCTGATACCCCCAAGCAGTATTCACTACTCGATCTGAAAACATTTATGCGATTAATTCTCGATATTTTCTGCAACGGTTATTAGGATTACAAAAAACAGTTTTTTTCCAAAATTCATCTTTTTTCAGAAGAAAATATGAGTTAATATTGTTTCCTGAAACGTTTTACAAAATAAAAAAAAAGAATCAAAATTTATTTTTTATTTTTCGAATTTTTTTTCTTGAATTTAACAAGTAACTAGTGCAAAGTTGTGAAAAAAAAGTAAAAAAAAATTGGTCTTTTCATTTTGATGATGGTGACACGATGTTTAGGAACATTTGTTCCTTTAATTGTTTTGTAAAACTTTGATCAATAAGTCCGGAAAAACGGTTCGATGGATCAATTTGAAAATTTACAGAGCTATGCGTGCGATCAATGGTTGCTGAGATATCGATGATCAAAGACAAAAGGATCCTTTTTCATTCAAAGTCCGATATTTCAGCCAAAAATTGACGTAGAGAGACTGACAAAAAACGAAATTGTAGCTGAATAAACAAACTAACTGACCTATAACTTGATTAAACTGAAAAAAAATTTCCCCGAGCCCGTGGACCCTTGAAAAGAACAACAAAAAAAATTGTCTCGCGCTATTTCGTATCAATGCGAGATAACTGTAGCTCATGAAAAAAAATTGCCAAAAGATCTCAAAACTAGAGACTTGAAGCTTCAAAGTGCTTTTTTTCATCTTGATACGACCATTTTTCACGGAGATACAGCGCTCCAAAAACACTAAAAAAAAGGGAAGAAATGTTCTGTTCCTTTAATTCTTCGCAGGAGTGTATAAATATATAGAGACAGAGCGAGAGAGAGGGAAGGGAATTATATTATATATATGTGTATATATAGTGATGTTATGTTTGAAAAAATCTATATCATATTTGTTAAAACTCTCTAATTATCACAATGACATTAACTAATTGATATAGTTTATGTGATACAACAAATAATTATAGGTTGTAGGTGTAGCCGAAATGTTTTCTTCGAAAAAAATCATTTCCAGACATTTGGTAATGACAAATTACAATGCAAAAACACTAACGTTGAATTCTAAGTTGAGTATTCCATTCTATTTTGGATTTACGAAATATTCGAATGCATTCAGTAGACGGGTTTGTGATGCCGTGAACCAATACACATGTAGCGTATATAAAATAATCAAATAACACATCAAATATACATAGAAATAAAACACTTAAGTGTGTAATACATAACGCAGGAAGCGAATCCCGAAATTACACACTCGGATATGTGTAAAAAGTGACCGCAAGATACTAACACATGTAGCTGTGTTAAAACAACACACTTGGATTTACAGTGCAATTGAACACTAACGTAAATGCCTTTGATTTTGATCCAAAGTTTATAAAAAAAGGTTTCAGAGGATCAACTGCTAAAGTTCAGATGATAAAAAACATACTTATACTCGTCTAAATGACTCCCAACTGCTATCAAAAATTTATAAGAAAAAAGTACGTACACAAAAAAGAAAAAATAGACACCTACGCTATAGGAGAACTAGAAAAGAAATTTATTTTTCTCGAAAAGTAAAAAAAGATCGTAGAACATACATGGAAGTAATTCGGATAGATATTGATACGAGGCATCTAAAGCATCTAGTCTTTTTGGACATTATTGTTCGGGACACCCTCTACACACGCGCGCGCGCGCACACACACACACACACACACACACACACACACACACACACACATACGCACACACACCCACACACATGTACCTCAAAGAAATCGAAAAGATCTGGAAAAATCGAATTTGAGTGCAATCATCCGTGCAAATCTCGATTGGAATTCGTTTCGAGCTCCGAAGACCTCTCCCAAATTGCGCGAACCCACGCCGATTAACTCGTGAAAATAATTTCCTCGGTTAATTCAAGGGTAGTTTTTTTTAAATTGCTATCGAGACTATAATAATTGTGAAATTTTAATCGGGAATATTATCACAGATTTGTTGGATTTTTCACGAGCGCTAGTCTTATAATTCGAATGAGTTCGAATAAATTCAATCGTCGTTGATTAATTCGCGAATTAATTCGTGAAGTAAGGAATGGCGAGCGCGTTGTCCTCTGCGGCAATAATCGCACCACGAAAATGACATTTCGCACGGTCAATTACAGGACGTGACTGCATAATGACGAAAAGACCGATACCGTTCCAGTCACTCCGAGACCCAACGGTACATTTTTCCACGAGAGTCGCAGTATCGTCACAGCCACTTTGTTTTTCGATGAATCATTGTGGATGAAAAAAAAAAAGAACGAGAGAGACAATGTCTACCAATGTTTCCCTATTTTCTTCCGACCGATGAATATTTTTCGTGATAACATTGCAACGGCACAATAAGTCAATAACTTCGATGAGTAACTACTGATTCGCTCGCCCGCGTCACATTTTATCGCACGCGTTGTATACTTTTTCAACAAACTCGTATCGTGCCTGGAACTGATAATTTTTATTAAAAAAATGACCACTCTTGGTGCCCAAAGTTTCGTTGTGAAAAACAAAGTCCGAATTTCAATATTTCTTTCTGATGAGAGTATTGGAAAAACGAGGTCGGGATTTTACACACAATTGATCTTGCCCAGTTCGAGTTTTTTCTTAATCGAAAAATATTGATAAACAGTGCAGTTATTATTATTTAACGGAAGTGTCGTCGTTGCCGTATGGCCAATCGGTGTGGTAGGTGCTTCTGGCAACCAGGCTCATCGGAGATGAAAATAAAAAACAATGCATTTTAAGTATTATAATAGTATTATAATAACGGAAATGACAAGCTGTAGAAAAAAAAACGTTTTATTTTCGACGTAAAAAACAACGTTAGTAATTTCTTATTAACAAATGGATAAACATATGAAAAAATCATCTGGTTATGCGATAAAAAATGTTATAACCTCTGCTCTGTCCGAATGTGTAATGTTCAAGAAAAACGCAAAAGAAAAACATAAATTTCGCAGTGAGCGATCCGGCCCTTTACAAAAATCGTCATAACTCGGTCAATTTTTGGAATATTCAACAAATCTTTCTTGCAAATTAAAATTATTACTTCGGGTTATACAGCCGTGCAATGGAAAAAAATTAGGGCTAAAATTTCAAGCCCATGCAAGACCCCTTGAACCCGTGGTGACGAGCATTCATACAACAGTACATGCAACATTGCAGCATGAACCGATTCGAATCATCGAATGTGCACATAAATATAATGTCAAGATGAAAAATAAATCGGAGATCCGTCGTTAATCGACGTCGACGAAAGAAGCAACCTCTCCGTTCATTCAACTCGTTTGTATTTTGCTGTATTGATTATATTTTTTTTATTTTTATCGTTATAGGTACTCGTCACTTCTACTCGTTATTGAACAATAGATCATTTCAATAATAAATCATTGGTTAAAAAGTTAACTGCAGCAATAAAAATAAAGAATTAATACAGCGAATATACAGATCAAAGGAACGAAGTCGTTGATTTTTTTATTGACCATCAATGGCAGTTCTTCAATTTACATTGTATTTATATTTCATTTTGTCATAATCTACAAATGATAAACATAACAATAAGAGCTAATTAATAAGAAATCTATCGAATAAATTAATTGAGTCGAATTGAAGGCAAACTAATATAATAATAATTCAATAATTTATCTTTAATTATAGATTTTAATCTTTATTTAATTTATTTAATCTTTAATTAAACAGAAATATATATCCTAACTAATATTATAAATCTGACTTTCTGTCTGTTTGTTACTCAATCACGCCAAAACGGCTTGATCGATTTCAATGAAATTTAACATGTAGATGGCTTACGGCCTGGGTTAAGACATAGGCTACTTTTCATTCTAATATCTAATGTTTTTCTAATCTTTATGCCTGATGTTTGTTACAATATTACGCCTAAACGGCTGAACCGATTTTGATGAAAATTGGCACACATGTAGAGAGTTACTTCGAATAACACATAGGCTATGAAAAATACATCTAATGTGTTTCTAATTCTAATATTCGACTCAAATCTAATTCAATTATGAAATTATCAGTCTTATATCATTCTTATTATAGGATACAAACAAATCAAATCTATTTAAAATAGATGATAATATAATATCAAATCGATTATAAATTAATCTAATATTTTTCTAATTATAACATTCATGGCAAATATAATGTAATTATCAAATTCAAATTCTTATAGAATACAACAAATCAAATATAATTTAAATTTGATAAAATCTAACGTCTAATATTTTTCAAATTATAATATTTTAAACAATCTATTGATGAAATTTGAATTCTCATAGAATACGAACGACTAAAATATAATCAAAATCGAATAGAATCAAATATAATATCACATATTTTACTAAATTCTGAATGACGTATGACAGCCTTTAAAAAAATAATCTATTTTTAACACAAATTATTTTTATTATCTATTTTAACACAAATTGCAAGATCCACGCAGACGAAGTCACGGGTACAAGTTATATAATAATATAAATATCAATTATTCATTATAATTGAATAAAATGGCGTTCAATTATTCGTTCATAATAATTTATCATTTCTACTTGTCATTCTTCATTATAAATATAAAAATATAAATATATTTACTATTTATCTACGTGTAAATATTATAATAAATATTAAATAGCGATGATATATATAACGATAAAAATGATCAATTGATGGCGAGTAAACAGATCGAAGGGGCGGCTAACGTAAATCTTTTACTGACTATTCGATTTATTTTTCTTCGTCATATTTTCTCATTTGCATTCAAAAACAGGAGTGAAAGTGTTTTTTTCCTAATTTTTTCCCCTTCGACTCGTTTCGAGGTAACGTGATCGTTTCTGTGGCCAAACATCGGCCATACTTGTTGTTTTGCCCGATGTTCCCTTGGCTTATGGCTCTCGACGAGCAGCTCCGAGGAATCTAGGTCGAACGCACTCTTTGTTCGTCTTCCCTTGCCTGTTCAAGACTCGGGCTCTTCTTCTTTCTCGCGCTCTCCTTCTCGAGCAAAAAAATACAGTGCGGTTACGTACACGTCCACTGAGAGTAGTTGGCTTCGTTGCGTTTGTTGCTCCCGAGATAAAAAAACGTATGTTGGTCGACGATCCATATATATATATATATATACACACAGGGTGGCCCGAAAAGTGGCGTCTAAAAGGACAATCTAGATGCCTCGTATCTTTTTTCTTCGAGATCTTTTTGACTTTTCGAGAATAAAAGAATTTTCAATTTTTTTTCCGAGTCTTCTTGTAACACAGATTTTTCTTTTTGTTCTTTTGCGTATCCAATGGGTCTACGCATAATTCCGTAGCGAAAATCGAGTAAATTTCAAACGCAAAATATTTACCGAAAAAAGCGATTTCAATCAACTAAATATGTTCCATTCTGTTCAATGACTTTTTGCCATCTTTCCACGAGCTTTATTATCCTTCTTTCAGAGAAGTCCTGAGGATATTGGGCAAAGAAGTCATCCAAGTGGTTTTAGAGGATGTCCAGGGAACTGAAGACTTTATTATTCAAACTGTTCTGTAGCAACAAGTGTTAGTCTGAAGGTGCAAGGTCCGGACTATACGGTGAATTTACCAAATCCTATCCAAGCCGCAATAACTTTTGCTGGGTCAACAGAGAAATACATGTAGCCCAGCGTTGCCCTTTTTGTTCGCCAAGTCAGGCCGCTTCTGATCGATTACCCGCTTCAATTTGGCCAGTTGTGAGCAGTGCTTGGTCTAATCAATCGTTTTGTTGGATAGCCGCAGCTCATAATAGACGAGTCCCTTTCCAATCCCACCAGTTACAGAGCTTCTTACGTGACCTTCTTCGGCTGTAAGCCAGCTTTTGCGACCGTCTGAGCAGCCTCTGTCGGAATTTCGTTACAGAACTATGCATAGACCGAATACTTTCCTCTCAGAAGTTTTTCACAGCAATTGAGAGTCACTTACAAGGGGACCTTGCCAGGCACGCAATCGATTTCGGGACATCCTTTCAGAGTAGTGTAGGGTTCGGTCCCAAGTGTCACCCTGTGCCACCGTTCACCCTGGTGGGCCCTCATTTTCGCGAAACCGACCAAACAAAATATGTGTGATGATTTTTGAACCTCTAAAATAACAAGAATGTTCGAAGCGGCGCGATAGCCTAACGGTTGAGGTCTTCGGCTAGTACGCTGCTGGTTTTGGGTTCGAGTTCTGCTACCGCTATTTTTTTTTCAATCGAAACGCTTGTAAGCGTTATTTTTATTTACTTACTTTAATTTAAATCCAACTTTTTTATATTGCGTTTAGAATTCTTGCCCGCGTGACGGTAATCACCGTTTCAACAATTTTGTATATCCAATTTTTTTCTTATATTCTTCATCTAGTTTGTAATTATTGCTCGCTTTTTTTTATTGTTTCTATTAACTTCTATTATTGTTAATATGAGGAAATGACAAAATTATCGCTCTGACGATTAAATGAAAATACAAAACATTATATTCACATTATGTGAGAAAGTGTATGTAAACGAAAAAAAAAAATCGTAGAAAACCGAAATTCAAATGAAAAGCGCAGATAAAATAATAATTGTATTAATACAGACGAAAATATCAAACTAGATGAAGAATATAAGAAAAAAAAAATTGGATATACAACATTTTTGAGACGGTGATTACAATCACGCGGGCAAGAATTCTAAACGCAATATAAAAAAGTTGGATTTAGATTAAAGCAAATAAATAAAAATAACGTTTACAAGCGTTTCGATTGAAAAAAAAAATAGCGCTAGCAGGACTCGAACCCAAATCCAGCAGCGTACTACATGGAGAGAATTAAATATTAAAAATTACCGTGCAGTAACGGTAACCAGATGACAACCCTGAAACTTCGCTTATTATTACTGAGGAAAACACAGATTTTCACGAAAATAAAATAAAATTTCTTCTTCAGATCGAAAATTTTACCAGATTTTCTAGTAAATTTTGATGTGTAACAAAATACGCAAAACTTAAATTTAAAAAATATATAATATCAGCGAAATTTTACTGTGCATTTTATTATTTTATGCCTTTCAAAAATGTCTATAAAAAAGTATCGTCTTTATAACAGTTATTTTAATATTTATTATAAAATTTAATGAGTGTTATAGGAAAATGAATTGTGCTCTCGGTAAAAATTATCGTGCGCGCTACCCTTCTTGAATAGTAAAATTTTAGCTACGTATTTGAAATTTTCTGTAACGTGAGTTAGAAAAAACTTGTCGCATACGAATTATTATGCTTTTCTCACTTGTCACCACATTGAAATATATCACGGTAATTTTTACCGTGAAATTCACGACAAAAATTACTTTTTAATTCTCTCCGTGTAGCCGAAGACCTTAACGGCTAGGCTATCCCGCCGCTTCGAAAATTCTTGTTATTTTCGTGGTTTAAAAATCGTCACACAACTTTTGTTTGGTCGATTTCGCGAAAACGAGGGCCCGCCAGGGTGAACGGTGGCAGGGGGTGACCCTTGGGACCGAACCCTATACTACCCCGAAATAACGTCCCGAAATCGATTGCGTGCCTGGCAAGGTCCCCTTGTTAGACTAGTATAAGTATATTTTTTTATCATCTGAAATTTAGTGTCTGATCCTTTCAAACCTTTTTTTTTAACTTTTGATCAAAATCCAAGGCATTTACGTTAGTGTTCAGGTGGTCATTCATTCATTGCTCAACAATGCATGTCATAATAATAACAGAAATATAAAAAAACGCGAGGAAAGTACACACACAAAAGAGGAAAAATTTAAATATGCTTTTCTTCTTGGAAAGTGAAACAGATCGTGGAACATACATGGACAAGGCATCTAGATTTTCTTTTTAAACGTCACTTTCAGGACCACCCGGTATATTTATTTATATATAAACATATATGTGCATATGTCATCACATGCTTTTTGAACTTTCCTCGTCATTATTCGTCAAAGCATTAGTTGAAGACTCGCGTTACGGCAACATCCTTTGTCCAACGCGAGTGAAGAAAGAACGTTCCTTCGCTACTCGGCTTCCTCCATATTCTTTTTTTTCCAGTCCGCGCTTTTTTTTTTTACTTTCGGTCTCCGTTTCCGCTTGAGCGATCACGCGGTGAGAGATGAAATTGTTTCGGCGACCTCTTGATGGTCAAGGAATCAGCGCCATCTCGAGGACGCGCTTCTCCCACGTCAATTCGAAGTATACTTTTACTATAACAGCAAAACTTTCAAAAGAGGAGAAAGTTTTTTGAAATTTTGAAAATTAGGATAATGGCAAGCTGTAGAAAAATAAATCGATTTTCGAAAAAACCCACTTTAATCATTTCTTATTAACAAATACATGAATATATGACAAAATCATTCGGTCATACGATAGAAAATGTTATAAACTGTGCTTTCTCTAAATGTAAAGTGAATCGGACGAATAGATTTTGAGACACGACTTACACCGTTTCATGAAACATAGTACTCGAGAATAAAGGGAAAAGAAGAAACGGGTACCTGACCTTTCACAAGAATCGTCCCAACTCGGCGAATTTTTTGAATTTTACGAAATCTTTATTGCAAATTAAAGTTAAGACCCTAAAATATAAAACTACACAATAGAAAGTCGTATTTTTTAAAGTTCCAACCGATGCAGACTCCTCAATGCGCCGCAATTTTTCGTAAGATTACATTTCGGGAGTAGGGTAATGGGATTTACGAACTCTTAGACATACGGACGTTTAAGAGTACGCACGAGGGTCGATAAAAGTACGCAAGCTTCAATCGACACATAAATCGTAAATAAAGTTGCCCACATTTGTATGAGAGTTGGGGAGCTGGAGAACTGAAGAGCTGGAGAGAGAGTTGGAGAATTGGAGAGTCGTGAAGTTCGCAAAGTTCGCGAAGTTCGTGTGGATCGTAAAGTTCGAGTGTTTGTATCGCCCCAGTGGTGTAGCTGGTGTGGATCTCTTCAGCCTCTTACAAAGAGCGGCTTCTGTTACTTTCAATGAACGTGCTACCGCCCTTATAGATTCACTATCATTAACCTGCTTCCTTGCATTTTCAAGATCCATAATTGACCATAGACTTCGATCGGTAGTCCGTTTCCTTCGGGACGTGCTGAAAGTAATTAAAAAACATAATCTTTAACAACAGTCGTTTAAGAGTACGCGCGTACTCCTACACACCTAAGCACTGCTAACTCTTATACGACCTGCACATTTTTAACAAACATGACTGTTACTGCCATTTATTGATGAGATGCGAAATTTCTTTCATTTTGAACAATGACCTTAGTAAACCGGCGTACTAAATAAATAGTTGTTTTTGAAGAAAGTAAATTGTGTTCCGTACTTGTAATGCTTTGAAAATGTTAAAAATAAATAAGAAATTGCAACCAAAGCTTCAAACTTACGTGGTCTTTCCGTTTTATTCCACTTTGGATTTTTTTCACAAACACTTACCCTGTTAGGCGCTCTAAACACAACAAAAGTTAGCTTCCATTAGCAAACCGTTTTGTCCGTAGCGTAACGGCGTACTCTTATCGCCCGCGTACTCCTATATCACCTTACCCTACAACCCTTCTGGGTTACGACTTTCCAGAAGTGCAAGCTTCCAACTTGCACAATGCTTCCTCATTCGTTTGTTTCGCGCCTAAAGTTGCTTTTTTATTTTTCTTCATCAAAAGTTTCCTTCAACGGAAAGCGAAAATTAAAATGCAGGCATACTCATTGTACTGACCCGAGGATGATTAAACTTCAGACGTCTTTTTTTTCGCATTTTCTGCCTCGTGACGAGTACGAAGGCTGACGAAAAATACGAAATGATTCGAATCTTCGGAATTGGTTTTGCCTCGCCCGTGCCAGATATCTTTGAGATTGGCCTCGGGCCAGTGACGTGTAACGTGTCCGGTATATCGTGGCATTGTTGTGTGCCTCGGCGTAACACACGTTAGCCGCCCGCGCGTATACATCGCGCTTAATAAACTCTCCTGTGCACGAGTCACACAAGGATCCTACAACTGTAGCTGGTAGAATCGTTTTATGTGTGGCGCGGTTTTGTACGACCGCGGGACACACGGCTTCGGCTCCTTATTGATTATTTTCCAGGTAGAAACTGGCCGAGCTGAGACCACCTAGACGAACGTTTTACTTCCCTAGGGTCGAGCTCGTCGACCGGACACATCGCCGACGAACTTCCGAGAGTTGGCAACACCCGAGCATAACGGTATCACTTTGGCGTGTAACTAAGTTGTGCTGGGGAAACGATCAAAAAGTGGAATACACGGAACGTATATCGCGGCGATGTTTTATTTCATTGAACATCGATCGCGTTATTGATTCTCGAAAGATTCGATGACGTTGTATTTTCGAGATGACTTGCAGCCTTTGATCTTTTGAAAAATATACCTGCATACACTTTTGGGACCGTAAGACAGGGCGATTTTTAATTTTTTTTTCGTATTGGAGTGTTGAGATGTGGAGGCCGGGATTTCACACACAATTGAGTTGTTAAAAAAAAATCGATTTTTTTTTAGAATTGATCTTTTGTCATATAAAAACCGAATGTCAAAAGGGTTTTTCTTTGAAATAATTCTAAAGATAATTATTAATTGTTTTTATATCACGATAATACAAATGAAATGAAATTGAAGTGAATCGGACAAATGGATTTTGATATACGACTTACACCGTCTCATAAAACATAGTGTTCGAGAAAAAGGCAAAAGAAAAAACGGCAAATCGCAACGGGGCTGTCCGCCGTAGCGCAGTGGGCGATCTGACCCTTCACAAAAATCATCACGACTCGGTCAATTTTTGGAATCTTTACAAAATCTTTATTGCAAATTGAAGTTAGCAGTCTCAACTATAAAATTGTGCAAAAAAAATTGTTTTCTTTTTCAACTTTTCACCTTACCCGTAACCCTTACCATATCGACCGTAACCATAATCACCTTACCCGTAATCCTCAACCATATTTATTTATATATTATATAAAAATATTTATCAATATTTAAAACAAATATAAAAAATGCATGCATTCGAACCAAAACTAACCCAAAAAATCAAGGAAACGCTTCTAGTGATCTTCGCTAGGAAAAATAATGTTCATTCCGTGCGATCGATTCCACTCTTCGTAGTGCCGAATTTCCACAAGCACGTGCCTCCGCTACAAATTCAACTCGATCCGAGTTTCCGGTCGATCTTTTTCTCGATACCTCATTTTTTTTGTTGTTGCTTTCTCCCCCACTTGCGATACAAAAAACGATTATCCCCGGGTCCAACCGTATCGATGGGAGCAAAAACGTAGGATGTGCCCTGCTCGCCCGTTCTCTATTCGATTTCCTCGAGTTCGACGGGAGAATCTAACCGCGGGATTGCTTCTAGCTACGCGAGACAATAATACCGGTTTACAATCGGGCGAGAACTGTCGACGTGACTACGTCGCAAGAGCTACGAGTTTCTTATGATTCTTGTAAACCTGTGGCTTTACTTTAGAACTTAAAATTTATATATATATATATATATATATATATATATATATATATATATATATATATAACAGTCCGTGAGAATGTTTCTCGAATGCTACAGTTTATGGGCGAAAATAAAGTTTTATTTCAACTTGCAAGGAATCAGTCTAAAAACAATTTATATAAATTTATGGAATTAAATTGCTATAATTATCTATATCTATAACCCAAAAAAAACCGAAACAACGGTTTTATTTGTGACAAATTGAAATAAAATGGGGCAATATTTTTTTAGCAAATATTAGATGAAGTAAAAAGTTCTGAACGTTTTTTCGCTTTATTTCGACGATGAAATTAATATAGTTAGAATTATTCGATTTAGATCAAATATGCGCCGTTTTGTTCGATAACTTTTATCCATTTTGAAGGCAATTTCATAATTCCGCGTTTGAAGAAGTCCTCGTCCCTATTGGTAAAAAACTTGACCAGCTCATTTTCACAAGCCTCTCTTGAGGCCAGTTTTGTACCATCAAGAAAATTTCGCAAATGCTTGAAAAGGTTATAATCGCTTAGTGCCAGGTCTGTACTATACGGCGGGTGCGATAGAACCTCCCATCCAAGCTCTCGGAGCTTCTGGCTCATCGTTAAAGATGTGTGCGGCCTGGCGTTGTCTCGATGGAACATAACACCCTTCCTATTGGCCAATTCTGGCCGCTTCTGGTCGATCGCCAGCTTCAATCTGGTCAGTTGTTGACAGTAGAGGTACGAATTGAGTGTTTGGCCCAATCGGAGCAGCTCATAGTGGATGATTCCCTTCCAATCCCACCAAACACACAGCAAAACCTTCTTGGCCGTTAATCGGGGCTTGGCGATCGTTTGGGCCGGCTCACCGCGATTGGACCACGATCTTTTTCGGTTGTTGTTCTCGTATGTGACCCATTTATCATCGCCAGTCACCATCCGCTTCAAAAATGGGTCGATTTCGTTACGTTTCAGCAAAGAATCGCAGGCATCAATTCGGTCCAAAAGGTTCTTTTACGTCAATTCGTGTGGCACCCATACATCGAGCTTCTTCTTGAGACCAGCCTTATGCAAATGGTTCCAAACGGTTTTCTGGCTAATGTTCAGTTCCTGGGCAATGGAATAAGTGCTCACATGCCGGTCCGACTCGACGATTTCCATGATTTTATCGACGTTTTCGACGATTGGCCTACCAGAGCGTGCCTTATCTTCGACATCCATATTACCAGAACGGAATCGTTGGAACCACCGCTTTGCTGTTGCATTCGATACTGTATTGCGTCCAAAAACAGCACAAATTTTTTTGGTCGCCCGCTCCGCCTTTTCACCTTGGTCGTAGTGGTACTAAAGAATGTATCGAATTTTCTCTTTTTTTACCTCCATTTTGGAACGCTGTAACACACAACTGGCTTCACCAAACACAAAACTGTCGAAGAACTTTTTTTGAAGCGTAATGACACCTTTAAATCACCGAATAGTATGACCCGGTGCGATGTATACATCGTGAGATATGGCTCACTAAAGACATCTAGCGGAAAACGCTCAGAACTTTTTACTTCACCCAATATCTCTCGTTTATCCCGTGCCGCAAAAATTATGCAGAATTTATTTTGAAATGAATACCGATCTTTTTATCCTTATATATATATATATATATATATATACTTACTATACTTCGAGTTAAGGCCGTCTTCTAGTCTACAGGGCTAAAATTTGGGGATTTTTCAACATGCGATTAAAAAAAAAACAAAAAATATTACCGTATCTATCTTTTTACCACATATTTATTCATCCTTTGACATTGTATAAAAAAATTGGCGAAAAAAAAAATCCATAATTCTGGTAGATGCAGGCTGGTAAAGTGGAGGTGGAAAAAAAACGGCCTCTCCTGGTTGACATGATTCCAACCCTCCTGGTCATCTGAAAAAAAAAAAATAGATTCTTAATTAGTAAGGATGTCATTATAGCCCCTACCTCAGGCAAAAAAAAAAAATCGCAAAATGGCGGCTGTTTAAAAAAAAGGTCATTTTTTGCCGTTTTTTTTTCACGATTGTTGATTTTTTAAAAATAATTAGTAACAAAATTTCGCGATAAATCTGATAGGGGCGATAGAGGGGTGTATAGAGAAGGTCCACAAAAAATTTCAAGTAAATCGGTTCATTACAACTTGAGATATCATGTCAACCGTCTCGAAAAAAGTAGTTTCGAGAAAAACGCGTTTAAAGATTCGAGTACAGTTTCAGGCAGTCTAAGTCATATAATGGTACATATACTTACATTTCGTTAATCGGCGATTCCTGGTCCATAAAATACGCCTTCTTCTTCAAAATCGGAGTCTTTTGATGTTTTTTGATAATGAGAAGTTCGGAGTTCAGAGCGGTGAATCCGCTGTTCATCACGCCTGAAAGCGAACGCGTGACTTTCAGGACCGATCGTAATCCCCTGGACGTCGGTTAATATTTGGAATGTCCAAATTTCCTTTGGAGGGTATATTCTTGAAATACTAAACATTGAAAATATGCAAAAAAAATCGATTTTTTCAAAATTCTAGACTAGAAGACGGCCTTAAGCAGCGTTCGCATGGCCAATACTCGGAGCGGTGATCGCTTAGTCGTGCACCGACTGGCGCATCAACCAGTGAGCGGGAGGCCAATACTTCTGACGCATTGCTGTAGATACTTGAGTAAAAGTCTGTGCACCAGACAATCAGAAGAATATGGGGCCGTCTATACCGGTACGCGTTTTCCACAGTTTCCCCGTAGCATCAGCAAATGCGGTATAGTGTAGTTCAAGATGGCTGTGGACACACCGGAAGTTAGGTTAGATTAGCGAAGTGCGCATAGGAAGTGATAGGAAAGGGGTTCATTGATATGGAACACAAGAGACACAGGTTGGAACACGGGAAAAATAATTGTATAATTATTATAAATATGAGGAACATAAAATCGGGAAAATTGGAATTTTCTTTTAAATTAATTATAAAATTCTAAATACCGATTTTTCTATGTGAAATTTAAAAAAAATCGAAATAAAGTCTTTTCTATTTTTTAAAAATATATTTATTTCGGAGTAAATTATTATTTAGTATTTATATTATTTTTTTCATAATTTTATGGAGGTATTTTTTTTCTAAATAAATTCTGCTACCCAAGCGGTGCAAATGTAATTTTAATATTTTCTCTTCGAAGCAATAGCAAAAAATGTTTGTACATGTTGAAAATTCTTCATTTTTTTTTGCACTACAATATATACTGCAATTTTTTGCTATGGCGAGGAAAAAATATCTGTTTTTTTATCTCACCACGAATCAATTATATATCTATATATAATTATTTCACTACTATCGAAAAACAATAAATTGAATCTACGAACCACATACCGTTCAATCAAAAGTCAATGCAAACTCGATTGGCTCAGAAGATCGTCAGTGCTTGTTTTCCGCGTCCATCTCGCTCGCATCTCATCAATAATTAATTATTGGCGTATCTCGTTTCGCATGAATTGCGAAAAATAGCGATCTCGACGAGCGCGATTTTACGAGAAATTCCATAAAGCATCGGCAATGCCGTCGCTACTACGCGTCATCCGTGTGCACGTCCGTGCAACCGGAAGTTCGCGACGGTCGCACACAATCGGCGTCAATGTGTGTTGTTGCGCTCCGGAGTTTCACAGCTGTCCCGTGATCGCACGGGAAACAGGTGGGAAAGGAGCCCTCCACCATTACGCAGGAGACGAACGTCAACATTCGTGAACGACCTCATATCGGAATTTGTGTCCAAAAGAATCTAGAAAAAAATGAATTCTCACATTCGAAAATGTATTCATGCACGATGGGAAAAAATATGCTCGCGCAAGATATTGATATTTATTGGCTGATTTTGCGGGAGAAAAAAAAATATGACAGCTGCTATCGCAGATATGAAAAATAATACGAATCGTCAGTCGTCTAATTAGGAAATTGTTCATTCGTATCGTTCGATCTCTCGAAAATTCAAATCTGCTCAAATTTCAATCGGAGTAAATTATATTTGAACAAAAAAATTGTTATATTCGAAAAAAAATTGTAATACTCGAATAAAAATTCTAATATTGGAGAAAAAGTTGCAATACTTGAAAAAAAAATATAATATTTGAAAAGAAGTGTAATCATTATAAAAAATGGCAATATTTGAGAAAAAATAATAATATTCGATAAAAATGTCGATATTTGAGAAGCATATTGTAATATTCGACAAACAATGGTAATATGTAAATAAAATTGCAATATTCGAAGAAAAAAATTGTAACTTGTCTTGGGAAATAACAGAATACAGAAGAAAGGAAGGATGCAGAAAGGAAGAAACAATTGGGGAAAAAGTATTTGCAAAAATAATGAGCATTCATTACTGTTTGTGTAAATGGATGGACAGCTGCTTTCGCAAGTATCCGCATCCTTTTTTCTCCTTAATGGCTCACGTAATAAACTCACGTATAAAACCAAAGAGCAGCAACGGTATATATAGTCCGGCCTTGCACTTATCCACGTAGAAAGGTATACGGACATGCGATCATCATCAGAAATACTATATGTATATGGTGATGTATACACACGCCGACACACATGTATTTATATATATTATATATACACACAAATGTATATGTCCGCGTTTGGTGTAACTGTTATTCGCGGACCGTTTGGTTTATGGAAATCTCTTATCGCTTTTTCCACGTTCGTTGGCTGCTGTAAATCGTAGACGAGAAAGAGAGAGAGAGAAGGCTGTAATCTTTTCGAACCGTGCAGAATAACCGTATGTTCTATTTCCCCGTGGATGTTTTTTTTTTTAACGTCGTTGGTCAATTTCGTCTTTTGTATTGCTAAAATTCATAGTAGCTAATAGTCAGTAATTTTTTCGTGGCGTTGTAGGTGGTTCTGTAGAACAAAAATTCGATTTTCGATTTAAAAAACCAACTCCAATCATTTGTTATTAACAAATGGATAAACATCTGAAAAAATCAGTCGGTCATACGATAGAAAATATTACAAACTATGCCCTGTCCGAATTTAAAGTGAATCGGCCGAATAGATTTTGAGATACGACTTGGACTGTTTCATCAAACATCAATGTTCGAGAAAAAGGCGAAAGTAAAGAGGTAGGGTAAGGTAGTATAGGAGTACGCACCTAAGCTTCAAAGCGGTGAAAAAACAGACTAATACATTTAACGAATCAGTTTTTTTTCTTTAATTAAAAGAATATCTAGTACCCTAATTAAATTATGAATGACGATTAGGAATCTCAATTTTTTTTTTACATAACAAACTAAAAACTACAAAAAGGGATTTGCGAACTCTGAGATATACGGACGTTTAAGAGTACGCACGAGGGTCGATAAGAGTACGCAAGCTTCAATCGACACACAAATCGCAAATAAAGTTGCCTTTATTTGTATGAGAGTTGGGGAGCTGGAGAACTGGAGGACTGGAGAGCTGGAGAGAGAGAGAGAGAGAGGGTTGGAGAGTCGTGAAGTTCGCGAAGTTCTCGAAGTTCTCGAAGTTCGTGAGGATCGTGAAGTTCGAGAGTTCGTATCGCCCCAGATATGTAGCTGGTGTGGATCTCTTCAGCCTCTTACGAAGAGTGGCTTCAATCACTTCTAATTAACATGCTACCGCCCTTATGAATTCACCATCATTAACTTGCTTCCTTGCATTTTCAAGATCCATAATTGACCATAGACTTCGGTCGGTAGTCCGTTTCCTTCGGGACATGCTGAAAGTAATAAAAAAGAACTCCTACACACCTAAGAACTGCGTACTCCTACACACCTAAGAACTGCGTACTCTTATACGACCTGCACATTTTTAACAAACATGACTGTTACTGCCATTTATTGATGAGATGCGAAATTTATTTCATTTTCAACAATCACCTTAGTAAACCGGCGTACGAAATTAATATTTGTTATTGAAGAAAGTAAATTGTGTTTCGTATTTGTAATGCTTTGAAAATGTGAAAAATAAATAAGAAATTGCACCCAAAACTTCAAATTTACCTGGCCTCTCCGTTTTATTCCACTTTGGATTTTTTTTGTCACAAACACTTACCCTGTTAGGCGGTCCAAACATCAGAAAAGTTAGCTTCTATTAGCAAATCGTTTCATCCATAGCGTAACAGCGTACTCTTATCGTCCGCGTACTCCTATACCACCTTACCCTAAATAGCAGCGGGGCGATTCGCCGTAGTGCAGTTGGCGATCTGACCCTTCACAAAAATCTTTACCACTCGGTCCTTTCACGAAATCCGTGTTGCAAATAAAAATTAGGGCCCAAGACTCTAGAACTATGCAGTATAAAAATATTTTCAAAATTTCTATCTTATTTAAGCTTATCTATGACACTACCAGGAATAAAAAACAAAAAAATGACTCAAAGAATGATTATAGCTGATGAAAGTGTAGTGCATGGAGTGAAACTCTCTTGAAGCAAACTCTGGCAGCGTTTCACATATCAATGTGGCGTTTATTTTCACATATCAATGTGGAAAAAAGGTCTAGTTGTCTGTGCGCCAACTTAATCGAACGGGAAAAATGTCATGAATTATAGATATTCTTGCAGCATCTTTTTCTAACCCTATCAGCTTAATTCCAACCTGGAAAAAAAGCGAGTGATGATTTACCTAGCGGTAGTTTGGAAAAACGGCGCTGAAAACTCCGTGATGTTGGCTGGATTTTAATATTTTTGTTCATCTCTCCAGCTTTACCTTCTTTTTTTAACAGCATGGAGACGCGTGCGAATTAAGTAGAAAATGGCTATACGCATCCAACAATTAGACACACCGCGTTGCGGAGTAAAATCTTGACCCAGATGTTGTCACAAAAACTTGGTTCGTTATTTCGAAATTTTGTCGACAGCGCCCGTGCGCAATGCGCGTATTCTTGAAGTAACTTTACATTCCATTTGTTTGAGTTTGTTTAAAGAGGTGAATCATTTTTGAAGTAGCCTTATATTCAATTTCTTTGGGTTTATTAGAAGGAATAAATCATTTCTGAAGTAACCATATGGTCAATATGTTTGGGTTTGTTTGGGTCTTTTCGAAGGAATAAATAATTCGTAAAGAAACCGCATTTTCCATTTACTTGTGTTTATTCGAAGACATAAAAATTCTTGGAGTAAACTCATGTTCGATTGGTTTGGGTTTGTTCGAAGGTATGAATAATTCTTAAAGTAACCTTATATTTCTTTTGTTAAGGTTTGTTTCGGTTTGTTCGGAGGAATCAATAATTTCTAAACTAACCTTATATGAGATTTTTTGGGGTTTGCTCAGGTTTGTTTAAAGGAACAAATAATTTTTAAAGTAGCTTTATATCCGAATTGTTTGGGTTTGTTCGAAGGAATAAATAATTCCTAAAGTAACCTTATATTCTATTCGTTTGGGTTTGTTCGAAAGGATAAATCATTTGTAAAGTAACCTTATATTTAATCTTTTTGGGTTCCTTTAAAGGAATAAATCATTCTTAAAGTAATCTAATATTCTATTTGTTAAAGAAATAATTCGTTGGCAGCCTCCAATTACGTTTTAGGCAGGCCAAGTCACTTTTTAAATTATATATGTATATAACCTTACTAATTTATATTTGGTGTGTGTGTCTGTTTTTTTTTTTTTCAACTTTACGAAACTAAACGATGAATCGCAACGCTTAAGCGTCCTGCTCCGAAAGTCATCTTCGTATTCACGATTGCGGACACGTTGCGGCCTTGGATTCGGCGCCGAGCCGGTATTACCAAACTCGAACGCCTCGACGGATCGAAATTCATGGTCCCGGCTTGCGATCGAAGAACCAACGCTTCCGCTTCTGTGACTTCGCGTTAAATCTCAAGACGTCGAAACGTTTCTTCGCGCATGGGACAACGCGTTTATCGAACTAACGAATACTCGTAATAATAAAATATTTTGATGTTCCATTTCAATATTTCAATGGCCACCTGTCAATGAACAATTTCCGTTGATTTATTTTCCCCCGCGTATATTGTACAACAATGACGTCGATACGCGACCCTGCTCGGTCGAATGTTGTCACTTAGTTGAACGTTCAATTGGACATTAAAATTAGTAGAGCATTCAGCGCGATATGCCTTTTAGTTTCGCGATATTATGTCACATCGTCAGGCTCGGTTGAACAAAGCCTTATCGTTTGCGAGCTCTCAATGCGACACGAGCATTAATTTTATTGCGAATGTCAAACAAAATCGGCGATCGGACAATGTCATTTTGCCAAACTGGCTCCCTCTCTCTCTCTCTTTCTCTCTCTCTCTCTCTCTCTCTGTCTCTCTCTCTCGATCAGATCGAAAATCTGAAATCTAAATCTAAAAAATCTAAAATCTAAATCTAAAAAATCTACAAATCTATAAAAATCTATCTATCTATCTAAAAAAAATCTCTGTATCAGCCAGAGAAGAAAAAAAAACAATCGATATGAAGTCCTTCAATTACGTCAATCGGGTCGCATTTAATACTCTGAATTTACATTAAAGATTCGCGAGGTTATAAATATAGAGGCTGATTGGGCTCTGCGAGTGTTCCAATCGCAATCGTAGTGGACTGCGTGCCCCGCGCAAAACAATGCCTCGCTCTATATACATTTATGCAGTTCTGGTCGATGCACCACACGAATAGGTCAGCTCCGAACTGCATACATTGTAGACGCAATCCCGATCGATGTTTGAACCCACGGCTGTTATATGCTTCAACCTCTGGTTTATACTCTTCGGTTTATACGGTCGCGAACCTTCAGCAACCGGTCTTGTCTTATCAAAGCGGCTTACGACTTCCGGTCAGTACACTGAAACGTTATTTGCAACGCTCAATTTTCGACACGGCGCCTTTTGGCACAGCAGGCCACGCTGGACTTGATATATTTTTTTTTATTCCTTATTCCTTCGTATACCCTTTTTGGGTTTTTACGGCTCCTAACTCTTTTTTCCTCTGTTTCTTTCCTTCTTTCCTCTATTTCTTTCCTCTTTTCCTCTGTTTCTTTCCTTTTTTCCCTCTGTTTCTTTCTTCTTTTTCCTCTGTTTCTTTCCTCTTTTCCTCTCTCCGTTCCTTTTTTTCCCCCTTCCCCTTGCGGCCGCAGCCGGCTTCCTACTCTGTATCGCATTTGCCATGGGTATAGGAAAACTGCGGAAAACCCATACCGATACAGCCCCGGTCCCAAGTTCGCCTCCCGGCCACGGAACGAGTTTCATCGAAAAATGTCGAAGAAAAATTTCGTCCGCTACCGGGGTTCGAACCCCGGGACCTTCCGATCCGCTGGCAAGCACTTTTACCCACTAAGCCAACGCATCGGATGGACTTGATATATTTGAGGAGAAATTTATTCTTCAAAGGGTTCTAATTTCGTGCCTGTATTAAACGAATATATATATATATATATATATATATATATATATATATATATAAATTGATGTACATATTTTGGAGTTAGTTACAGGACCGATAAAAAAAAATTCGATTGTGAAAGGATCGACCGTCACCTCTTTCATTCACCAAATAATTTAGTAGTAATATAATTATCGTTTATTCGATTTAATTCGAATTTCATCAATTTCCGATTTAAACCACCAGCAATATTATTCGTCAACCTTCGTTTAACTTTTAAACGAAGTCATTATTATCCCTTGTGCTGGAAATATTTTTACATTAGTCGAATTTTCATGTACAGCTTCATTTATAACGTATGAAATTGGAGGTTGAAATTCTAAATTCTGATCTAATTTTCGACTCGGAAAATAGTTTGGGAAAAGTTCGCAAAAAAATGATCACTCATTCAATTCAATTTTATTTTGCTCAATTATATATTTATACTTCAGTAAATTTCGTGCTTCAATTTTCATTTCACTTTTAAACGCAGCCACTATTTTCCCTTCACTTCTCACGAACTATCGAGTCGATTTTGTCTACCAAACTATTTTATCCGCGACGAAAAAATCCTCTAACTTTTATTTGCAGCGCCATTTAGAGCATACAAAATTTCCGGTTGAAATCAAAAACCTTGTTCGACCATCGCGCGATTTCGGCTAAAAACTCGAATAAAATAATCGCCGGTTATCGTGGCCGACTATTTGCGACCTTCTCTACTTGATCCCGCCTGCAAGGGAGCCATTCAACACTGTGGGGACCGACTCCCCGCAAATTATATCCGTCTGAAAATCTTTTATCCCCCCCACAAAAATCGTACTTGCTAGCTATTCAAGAAAAAAAAAATCGTAGTTTGGATCCTCTTGAACTATCGCGGTGCCGAAAAACGTTATTCTCGTAAGAAGAAAAGTACGTACGTCGCATAATAACCGAGAGCTACGACGAGATTTCCTTTGGACGAGCAAAGCGCTGTTTGATCGCTCACATTTGAGACAGAGACACACGTGCGTCGTCCGCGAGGAATCGTCTCGTCACGTGACGCGTTGTACAGTTATACGCCAACTTCATAAGATCTCTGATACGCACATATATATATATATATATATATATATATATATATATATATATATATATATATAGTGGTGACGCCGCAAGAGCCGCGTCAAGGTCCGTCACAAGAGAAGAAACGAGCGAGAGAAGAGTCTCGACTCGCGGCAGCGACAGAAGGGGAACGGGGGGAAGCGCGAAACGTTGCAGTAAGCGGAGTTGGCCAGTGCGTGTCAGACACCGGATAAGTTGGGATCTGTATCGCTCCCGATAACAAAACTCTCGCGACGTTACGATCGGAACTTATAAAATCGAACATTATCTCAACACGCTGCTTAACTAAATAATAATTGCAACAATAATAATGATACGAGTTTTGCGTAAAAATAAAAAAAAAACGCTTTGTGTTAGGGGATGAGAGGTTGAATGTGGTGGGGATGTAATGAGGGGGAAGGCTTCGTACAGTGGAATCTACAATAAAATAAAATAAAAACGTTTTGCGATTGAAACTGAATGCTCGATGAAAGTACGAAATTAAACGCACTGGATCGAATTCGAACGATAACTCACGTGTTTATGGCCTGACAATGTTAACCAAAAGTCGTAAATCGTTTTTTCCTCGCTGTTTTTCAGCTTGCAGTTTGACAAGCTAGATTTACGCTGCGATATCTGTAAACGGTTGAATTCGCGGTGATCGAATATCGGGGCCTTGAATATTGCACGAACTTTCGAAGGTCCAGTGATTGAAGTGAGATTCGTTCGAATTTGAACACTTCGTGGATGGAAAAAAAAGAGATTTGCGGAAGAGCCACGTTGATTCTTAGGTCGTGTGGGCTTTCGAACTTGATTAATGGCGGCTTTTTTTTTTGGGATAAAGTCTCGGCTCATCTGCAACCTGATGCATATCCCGTGAGACAAAGTTGATGATCGTTATTATCGATTCGATCGGTTTTGGATCAATCATTCGATGTTCTCGTGCACGCCATCGTATTTTTCATGTTCTCGTGCACGCCTTCGTTTTTTCATTCGAACAAATTGTTTTTATATGGAGACATAATAACGAAAAATAAAACAGGTGATGATTCGCTGTGCGTTTTGAGATATAACGATAAAAGTGTAAAAGTATCGAGTGGCGAATCATGATGAACCACGACACGATCAGTTGCCATCGGTACTTTTATTATAGTCAACGAAGGCAGCGTATAAGGTACAAATTTAACGGTAATAAACAAAATGTATGCCCGCATTGATGGAAAATAATTGAATTGATCGATCCAGATTGACGTTACAATTGAGCGAATTTCAGTTATTCTGGCGTGTCAGTATTACCGATTCACCGAAACTAATGTAAAAAATCTCAAATTACGGTTATCGAGTATCAAATGGTACGAAAAAAAATATCTAGCTATCGAGATTGTTAATTGTCGAGTAATCAACACGACAAATTTTAATTGGCAATATATTAATTCCCTAATATATATTGATGATATATAATATATTGATGAATCGATGATTGATTTATCGAAAATAAATTCCCTTTAAGGTAGCAGTCGCGCCACAATCACGTTAAAAAGTTTATTCTCCGCTCAATCAATGAAAGGTTCGAAATATCCTTATAATCTAGGTGGCACATCTTATCGGGATGTAAAAACTTATGAAGTAATGATGAAAACGCCTAATATAATGTTTACCTAACCGTCACTTTTGTATCAGACTATCCATTCCGGCTACTAATACGTAAATACTATGCGTATACGGATATGCACACACTACTGTAAGCTAGTCCTAGTCTGCTCCAGTCGCTTCGTAGCGCTAACGTCGCTAGACATTGCTTAATTTAAATCGCTATATCTCTGAAACTAGACGGTCACAATTCATGATTTTCTTTTTTACCCACTTCGTCATATGTTCCTCTGTAATAGAGAAATAAACAAAACAAAAAAATCTGTACAAAAGTTTCGAAGTTATTGCGTGGAAATGTAGATTTTCCACTGCTCCCCATAAGAACACGTGTAAAACCATGAAATCGTTGATTGCCAATATTTTGCAGGTAATTATTTAATACTGTCCTGAATGAGTCCTCAAAATTAAATTTAAAAAATCTATAGAAAAACGCCTTCGAGAGACTACTACCTTAAAATATCATCGTTTCGATACTATTCTTGTAAAGAATAATGAATATCGACATTTTTAACGATGGCATTGAAAATCTACAAATTATCCGTAGATGATAATTTATCGGTGATTGATGAATTGAGGAAAAAAAACTACGTTTCCGCACTGTGTGGTAACGAAACGACGCGTGTACGCAAAAGATCTAATTTGAAGATCTAATCTAACAAGATTTAAAGATGTGAGAAGAACTTCCTAATTTTTTCCGTCCACATGGATGAGATTCCTGCCGGACGACCTTCTGGCTCAACGCTTTGAGAATATTGTCAAGGTGTAGATTGGAAGGTTCGTAAGCATAGCTTCGAGAACGTATATGGGTAAACCAGTTCCCATCATTGTGAAGCCTTGATCAATTTTTCATATACGTGGGATATCATTATGGTTGTTGGCAATGGATATATCATAACTATATATACAGGGTGTCCATTTTATCTCTGCCACCCGAAATAACTCGGTAATTATCGACGTCACAAAAAAATGTTCCAGACAAAAGTTGTACGGTGTGGAGGGGGCCATCAAATGCGACCATTTTTTTTTATTTCGGTGGAGGCGCTGACGCACAGTGAAGGTCACCTCCACTTTTTTAAAGGGAATGGTACATTTTTTTTTCAACCATCTTGTGGAGCACCTCAAGCCGCATAAAAAACATTTGAGGGTCAAAGTCGTTCAAGGTCATTCAAGGTCAGTATCGATGATACAAATCTAAATATCTCCAATCACTGCCAAATATTTAGTAGTGATCCAAGATATTTAGATTTGTATTTCATTTTAATAGATGTTCGAAATTAGCTTAAAATGAGAGATATCGGAGATCGTAGTCATCGACAACACTTCGAATACCTTCTGTTTGTTTACCAACTCGCGTTAATCTGTATCGTATGTAGCTCAATCGAGGTTGTCGTTCAGTTTGATTTCGAATTTGGATAAGAGCTATTCATAGTTTGAAAATGTACCGTCAATTCGAAAAAGTGGACATGATACTGTGTTACGGTGAAGCAAGTAAAAATTCCACAAGAGCGCGTTTGTTGTATGCTGAGCAATTTCCAGATCGACAGTGTCCAAGCCGGCGAACGTTTGACGCGGTAGTCTCGAAAGCTAATTTCGAACACCTATTAAAATGAAATACAAATCTAAATATCTTGAATCACTACTAAATATTTGGCAGTGATTCGAGATATTTAGATTTGTATCATCGATACTGACCTTGAATGATCTTGAACGACTTTGACCCCCTAATGTTTTTTATGCAGCTTGAGGTGCTCCACAAGATGGTTGAAAAAAAAATGTACCATTCCCTTTAAAAAAGTGGAGGTGACCTTCACTGTGCGTCAGCGCCTCCACCGAAATAAAAAAAAAAATGGTCGCATTTGATAGCCCCATTCACACCGTACAACTTTTGTCTGGAACATTTCTTTGTGACGTCGATAATTACCGAGTTATTTCGGGTGGCAGAGATAAAATGGACACCCTGTATAAATATATATATATCCATAAATATGCGTACATCGTATCGAATATAATTGACTGTAATGCGGGGCATTTGAGGGTTATTAGCTCCATATAATTATTCGATTTCCAATGTCACGTAAAATGGTGCCAGTTGCCATTTTTCATCCACTCGAATTAAGTCGAATTGAGCGAGTATTATCGTCTCTATTTTTTTTATGCGAGTATACATTCAATTCCAACGCCTTGTCAGGTGTAATTGCACGTCAGGAATATATTGCGGAAAATAATCAACGAGGAAAGTAATTTTCGTTTCGACGAGTCGACGTGTTCAAACGTACGCTGCCATGCCGATTTGTGCGCATTCGACGTGCGTACATATACGCAGATAAATCTCTTGTCATTTTTTAATGCGCGCTGAAGGTGGAAAAAAAAATTAATGCGATATGTCGATTGGGCATAAGGTCATCGCGAGACGGCAACGTTAGATATAACGTCGTATGGGATACATCCTGTTGTCATACAAATTTGCCAATTCGATTAGCAAAACTTTGGTCAATTGTCATCGGACCGCTAATGGTTTTTTCACCTTCGTGCTATATCGTAACTTTTGATTCAACGCTGATTCCGATAAAATTATCGGAAGTATTTTTGTCCTGCAGACTCACGGATTATACCTGAACAATTGAGACCGTCGAATGACGAGAAACGGAAAAGAGTTTTTTAAACGCATGTGGTAATTACTCACGAGTAATACGGGAACGTGGAACTTCCGAA
The DNA here is from genome assembly GCA_963932345.1 of Ophion ventricosus. NCBI lineage: Eukaryota > Metazoa > Arthropoda > Insecta > Hymenoptera > Ichneumonidae > Ophion > Ophion ventricosus. The sequence goes on from OZ010711.1 coordinate 16,459,222, forward strand.
TACCGATTTTTATTTTGTTTTTTTTTTTGGTTCGTTTCAATTTTTTTGTTACCGATTTTTATTTTCCGGATTCAAATTTTTTTTATCCCGATTCAATTTTTTTTATTACCGATTTTGATGATTTTTTTCGATTCGTTTTTTTTATTGACGATTTTAAGGTTTTTTTTTTCGATTCGAATTTTTCTTGTTATACATTTTTGAAAGTTATTTTATTACCGATTCAAATGAATTTTGTTAACGATTCTAATTTATTTTATTACCGATTCGAAATAACTTTGCTACCGATTTAATTTTCTTCGTTACCGATTTAAATTTATTTTGTTTCCCAATCGAATTTTGTTCTGTCTCGGAAAATGTTGTACGGTAAATCCTTTTCGAGCAAAGCCGGAATATACGAAAGGCGAAGCCCGTGAAGCTGCTTGAAATAAATACGCGCCGCCACAGGAGCGAAGAATCGTGGCAAGGTGTACAAGTCATTGTCTGAATGCGGAGGGCGCGACACCGCTTCCGGGAGAGCTATATGACGCTGTTAATATCCCCGTGAGGTCTGAATAGCCTTTGGTGCTTTTGTTTATTGTCGAGAAAGCCCCAAAGAAGACGACTACTTCGGTTATCTTATTACCCATCTAGCAGTAATAACAACACGAAGAAGCCACGTCAATAATAATAATAGATTTAATATGACTTGTCATACATATGAATGATCGGTGTTCTTACTCTGATTATTTAAATAACAGAAGTGTGGGCATGTAATTACCTATAATAATGATAATAATAATCCAACTTATTAGATTTCTACAATATAGAAATCATTACAATCACATGTATTGGATCTATGCACAATTCCGTAGCGAAATTCCGACAGACGTTGTTCGCAGTTGTTTCGCCGCTCGCACATGCGTCAACCATATGAAATGTCGTATATTGAGTGAAAGCTGAAACTTGTGCCGGCATTTCAAAAAAAATTATCCATCGAAATCCGTGACGTATACGAAGTTTAATTATATTTTGAACATGGAAGAAAAAAAAAACGTGTATTTTCGATGTATTTAGCTATTTTATTTCCGAAAAGGCAAAAAACGCGTTGCAAACTGACAAAAATATATGCGCCGTGTACGTAGAGAATGCTGTAAGCGAAAGTGCGTATCGAAAGTGGTTTGCGAAATTTCGTTGTGGAGATTTGGATCTCCAAGATGCTCCTCGCTCCGGTCGGCCAGTCACTACTGAGGTCGATAGAATCAAGGCTTTAACTCCAACTCCGGTCGGCATTTGAGGACTACAGAAATCCGACATAACCTCAACATTGACCAATCAACTGTTTCGAGACATCTACGGAAGCTTGGGATGGTAAACAAGCTTGATGTTTGGTTGCCGCACAAACTGAATGAAAAGAATTTAATGGATCGAATTTTACCTTGCGATTTGCTGCTCAAACGCCATTAAACCGAACCATTTTCAAAGCGAATGATTACTGACGACGAAAAGTGGATTTTCTACAACAATTGTCAGTCGAAAAAGATCGTGGTCGAAGCTCAGAGAGGCTACTCAGACGGACGCAAAGACTGGATTACACTCGAAGAAGGTCATACTCTGTATCTGGTTGGATTGGAAAGGAATCGTCTATTATAAACTCCTGCCACCTAACAAAATTAATGCTTCGACCAAGTACTGCTCAAAACTGGCCAAATTAAAGCAAGCAAACGATCAGAAGCGATCCGAATTGTCGCGCAGAAAGGACGTAGTGTTCCACCAGAACAACGCTCGACCACACAGTTTTTTTCATGACCCGGAAAAAGTTATTGCGGTTTGGGTGGGATGTTTTGTACACCCACCCTGCAGTACGGACCTTGCATCTTCCGGTTACTTCCATATCACTTGTTCCGGGCGCTACAGAACAGTTTGAATAATAAAATCTTTAGTTCCCTGGACGTTCTGAAAAACCATCTGGATGACTCCTTTGCCCAAAGATCTCAGAACTTCTATGAAAGAGGGATAATGAAGCTCGTGGAGAAAAGGCAGAAAGTCATTGAACAGAATGGAACATATATACTTGAATAAAATCGCTTTTTTTGGTAAATATTTTACGTTTCAAATCGATTTTCGCTACGGAATGATGCATAGACGCAATATATAAATTATTATGTAATAAAATGATCGTATATTTGAATCACACAATTGAATAATTATATAATAATTAGGAATTGTTGTATATTTTATAATAATGAAACTCAATTATGTAATCAAATAATCATGATGGTAGAGAATATGATAGTAGAAAGAAAACTAACAATAATAATGTTCATAACAATCATAATGATAGTAAGAGTTATGGATCAATATTATTATAAAAACACCAATAATTGAGTGTATAGCAGCCATCGTATATTTAAACAATCGGCGTTACTTATTCCAATTACTTCACTTATTTGAATAACAGTGCGGTAAAAATATGAGGAATTATAACAAGAAAAAGGATTACCTAGGTCGTTCAGAACCCTCATGCATAACGCCCTTGTCCTTCCCAAGGTTTGATGCTTTTTATTGGTTGTCGAGAATTCTTAGTTTGGTCGCCCCCCCCCCCCCCCCCCTCCCTCCGTCTGTAGGACGCGTAGTAAGGTCTCGAGCTTGAGATCTATCGATGGAAAATACCACCACAAGGATATGTTTGAAAACCAAGAGGGGACGAGTGAACAAACCGGCTTTTCTCCTTTGCTTGTGTCATCGATCCTTAGCCGGTGCTCTCGTATTTTAGAGATCGATCTTCAGCGTAGCCACGATAAAATACGATCGAGCCAAGATTCTTTATCAGAATTCAGTTCTCTTTGGATTTGAGTGGATTTTAGGTCCATATCATTGTAAGGGTTGTATAAGAACGAAGAAAAACAGTATTATATATTAAAAGAATTGCGAGAATTAAAATAATTACAATTACGAATATTTAAAGAATTACAATTACAAATATTGAAAAAACTATAGTTACGAATAGTAAAAGAATTACCATTACGAACACTAAAATAATAACAATTACAAAAAACACTCTATAAGTTGAAAGAAAAACACCTCTGAATAGTTAAAAAAAAAAAAGAAAATTACGTGTTCTCATATAGACTAATTATCGCAACACCAGAAAAAAAAACTAAAACATCGAGTCAGATAATCATTGACGCTAATGAAACTATCTTCTACTGAGTATTTACTAAAAAGCTTCTTCATAAATGCTGAACGATATCCAGAGGAATCAAAGTGCAGGGAAATGCTGCAAGCGTTAATTTTTAGACACCAAAGGTTCACGATTAGAAGCTTCAGCTTTATTCACGCCAACTTCCGAAGGTACTTTTCTAGACGCGGGTAAAAAAAAATGACGCATATATTGACAACATTTTTTTTACAGATCATTTATGCACATGGTTAAGTTATGTAAAAAAAAAAATCAGAAATATTAACAAATGGCGGAGATAATAAAGCAATGTATTTTTTTTGCGCGCGCGTTGATGGTGAAAGTTCTCGGCATCGATGTGGGTGTCTGAAAAAAAAATGAACATATTTATAATTGCATAATGAATGTATCTTCGGTGTGAACCAACAATATTTTTTTTTTTTTTATTATTATAATGAAAATTCGAAACTTATAATTTTTTTACTCAATTTTCTGTCGGTATTTTATTTTTTATATTTTTTTGTGTCATTGAAATTTTTGTTTCTGTGGTTCACACGATAGATGATGGTACTAAGAATATGTTGTAAAAATTTCAAAGCGATCTGAACCTTCGTTCAAGAGTTAGAACTTTCACAAGGTTCAAAAAAGTGAATCGTGGAAAAACGGCTTTGAAGTTGGCGGTCGGGCGCACCGCGCGGTATCTATTATAAATGCAATCTTACCTTATTTAATAGCATCCTGCAAATTTTTCAATTCTCTAAAGCTTAAAATATTCCTGACCGTTCAGGCTAATGGAATAAAAATTTAAAAAAAAAATGAAAAATTTTGAAATTTTTCGCGTATATAAGGCCTTAATTTCAGCCCGAATGAAAAAAACGAATGTACAGACGGACACTGCAATTTTATGATGTTCGAGAGATAACAAAGCTTCGGTTGTTCATCGATGCTATTATCTTTTTGAAAAGCAATGTGGCGTCGAAATTGGGTTACGCCCTTTGGCGTTTGTACCGTTTATTCGTGCACTTATACGGGTGACGATAAGTCACGAGCAGCTCATAATTCCTGAGGTTTCCCGTGAGAAATGTAGGTTGGATATGATAAATCGTAATAGGGGCAGGGGCTTTCACGCGAGCGAACGAGGCCTATTGGCAATTTTCATGGTCGTGAGCCGATTACAAGTCAGAATATACAGTTGCGAAGTGTTGTAGAATGAAAAGACGAAAGAGAAAAAAAGACAGAGGGGCAAGTGGGTCGTGTTGGATCGTAGTAGCTCGTGGTTAGTGCACAAACGGCATGCGTTGGCTTCATGACGATCGGATGAACTTCCAAGCCCCTGATCACATTCTGTACGCCTTTATTCTATTGCCCCGTTTTCCATTTATTTTTATTTATTTTTTCCGTCCCATTTTTATCGAGCTTACCTTCACGTTCGGGCAAAATTCATTCGTTCATTGAGAAAAATTATCGCAAACGATAAAAATAAAAGAATTTTGCGCCTCATAATATCGATCTTCTTTTTTTTTCAGAATTTGCGAAAGACAGAGGGACTCGGATCGGGAAAACGAGAGAGGCGATGATGACGACGAGGATGAAAATCCCCTGGGAAGGTGGCCTCATCCCCTGAGCCCTGCCCTCGCCTGCCTAGGGTGCACTCTCGGACTCTTCAACATTAGCCGCTTTGCCATTCTTAGCATCCAGTTTGGAGGTGAGCGAGCCTAATTTTCCATTCGGATTAGTCGAATCTCATTTTAAAAAAAAACCATGCGTGAAAATTTACCTCGTCAGTGACGATGTTCTCAGACCTTGAGCTCCGAAAAGAAAAGATAAAAATGATCAGATTGGTGTGTATACTATTTTGCATTTTGGTTTTTACGAACAACAACGAAAATTGCTTTCGTGTTTCAGCCAATTTTATTGTACAGTTTCTGGTGCTCTCGCTGGTACTCGGTATTCCATTACTCACGCTTCAAGTATGCCTGGGTCAAAGGCTGGCGGCAGGTGCGGTCGACATGTGGCGAATATCGCCAATTTTTCATGGCGTGGGAATCGCATTGCTCGTTGCTCAAGCCTTTATCGGTATCTACAGTATTATCGGCGTGTCTTGGATGTTCGTTTACTTCAGGTATACCACACGTCATTTCAAATTAATTGAAAATTCCTTAATTTTGCCTTTTTTTACAATTTCGCTGCGGCGACACTCACAAATATTCGTTTTGTTCCTCCCTTTCTACGACAGAGACTCGTTCATCACGAAGCAGGACAGATATCGTTGGGCTGAGCCGTTTTTGCTGTATCGCGATGACACGAGAATGTTGCAGAACACAACGGATTATAAAATTACCGAGACGGTGCCCGATTACTTTAGCGGCGTCGTGCTACAAAGACATCATCTCAACGAACCCGATCCCGGAATCGTAACGCTCAAGTTTCAAGTTGCCTTCAATCTCGCCGTCGTGTGGATGATCGTTTTCGTATCGCTCAGCAAAGGTGCGTAGGGTAAAACATCCAGTGAATGGACGAATAACGACACTGTAAAATGAAAATATTATCAGAACAAACTTATTCATTACTGCAGCTAATAAAATATATCATTCTGATAGTAGAAAAAAAAATATTCGAAGTAATTGCAACAGATAATATCGGAGGAATTTATAAATAAATAGCGAAATTATTAAATCGCCAGTGAATGGACGAAATTGCTAGTAAATGGATACTCGACCACCAGTAAATGGACGTGTACCGTTGATGAACGCTGTAAAGGATAACGATTTATTATTTATTTTTATTAAATGCTAGACTCGCAGATCACTGTGTTGCACGAAAATGATAATATTCTTAAACATATGAGTATTATATTTGTTATAGCGATTTCGTAGAAAATACACGAAGCTTCTTTGCAACTTAACGTGACATTCTGATAAAAACAACCAAAGTTTGTGCCGACAGAGCAACAGAAAATCAAATTTTGTTAAAATTTAGAAAACGAATGAAATGATTATATGACATTTGATGAAATGTACATTGTGAATTCTTAAGAGTAATTAATTTTATAATTTTTAGCAGATGAGCTAAATTTCTTACTCTGCTTTGAAAGTTATCAGAACAAAGCCTATATGTCCATTCACTGGAAAGCGGTTAGAATACAGTACCAGTGAATAAATACGCCTAATTCTGACCTATTCTTACGAATTTATTGAATATTTTTGCAAATATTAAAGATTAATTCTATCGTAAAAAATAAAAGTAATACTTACCCTCAAAACGAATAAAAACTTTTCGCCTTTGGAACACCTACTGTGCACAGCCGTATCGTAACTAAGTTGCGCGGTGTAAAAGTACTACAAACTAGGAAAATTCCGTGTAGCGTCAAAATTCGATATTAAACTAAGAAATTGGTTTAACGACACCTGTGATTTTTTTTTTCGCTAAATTATAGTGATTCGAGTTTTTATCGAAAATCCATATTCATTGCTTATTTTGAATATAAATCAGCTTTCGTCCATTCACTGGTCGGTATACCCTACATCGATTTCTCGAAAATATAACATTACATCGAGAACGGTTGCTCTGAACGTATAAACATCCAACGATAGTTTTGACGAAAAAGAACTTACACGTTTCTTCATCGTTTCACTTTTAACGAAGATCCTAGAGCAAGTAGATTTTTCAAAATCGATCGGCTCAGGAAGAGCTCCAATGATAATTGCTAATGACACACGTATCTCTCGTTTGCAGGCTTGAGGTCTTACGGAAAAGTCGTATATGTGTTTACTCTCGTGCCCGTATTCGGGACCCTTATACTTTGCACAAAACTTCTCGGTTTGACACCACCTGGCTCCATCCACCAATTGTTCCCCGCTACCGTCTGGAGTGAATTCTTCATAAACAGCAAGTCATGGGTCGCTGCGTCTTCCGAGGTTTTTCTCACTTGGGGTCTGTTCGGAGCCGCGGCTATGCAGGTATCGCGACCATTTTCTTTGTCCCTTAAATTTAGCTTCAATCGTCGTCTTGTGACGATAATTGACCGTACCCGAGAGACTCTGCTGACACGAGGCTAGTGTTTTTTTTTACTGTATTAACGGTGTTTCTCGTACGTTCTTTCCAGATAGCGGCGCACAACAAGCACAAACATTTGTTGCAACGGGACACGAGCCTCGTCGTTGTTCTCACACTCGTCGTCCTTCTTCTTTCGGCGTTTTTGGCCAACACGTGTGTCCAGATACTGCGACATTACGATTATTATTACGTAACGAATTCCTTCGGTGGGTCATTATGATACATTTATTTTCGTATGGCAATTACATTTTTCGAATATTCCACTGACAGGAGCGAGAAATGTTGCACTGCTCGTATTTAATAATTGAAGTACGGAAGATTTATTTAACGAGTTCCTTCAATGCTTTGGAATTGGTTCGTGGAATGTTTTGAAAAGTTTCAACAATGGTGACTGTTTTGTGGGGTCCGTGGGAACCCACACATTTGCGTGACGTAAAAAACTTTGTATCAACGATAATAGAGTTCATGAACAGGCAAATCTCTTCATTCATCAATAATAAATAGAATGGTGTACACAAAAGCGAATTTTCCAATAACTAAAGCTCGTGCAAATGGCGTCAATCGAAAAAAAATTACAAACACATGCAACATTTTTTCAAGCGTAAATTTCCTTTTTTTAGCTAGTTGATTAAAAAAAATCAAACGGCTTTTGGAGGTAGACAAAATCGGTTATGAAAAAAAAATTCATTTTCTCGATACTTATCTGAGCACACAAATATAGCCAAATTCTGGAGATGATGGAGTGGGGAAGAGGAAAGGATAAAGCCATCAAAAAGTGTTTTGCAAGAATCCTGGACATCGTTCCATTAGGAAATAATAGAATAGCTACATATGTTAATATGAATTGCACATGAATCGATATTTTTTACCTTCGAGCAAAAATATCATTAACGCTCCAGCGAATGTTCTTCAAAAAAAAAATGACAAAATGCCCACATGCTCCTAGGGTAGAGACACTTACACAGTTACAATTCCGTGGAATTAGTTTTGAACGTTCGGTCATTCGGAATGTCGTAACACCGTGATTTCTCTTCACGAATCAATTATTCAAAATAAACGTTCTTTTTTTATACATATCGTGCAGTTTTTCGTTCAAATAAGACGGTATAATTGGATATCAGTTGAATATTTCCTGACTGAAATACAATTCAAATGGGTAGTCTTTAGGATTGGCTGAGCAATATTTTTGTACTATTGATAATTGATGTGCTAATTGATAAATTAATCGAATAAGAATGATATTATCCGAGGAATAACTTTATTTCGTGCGGTTGCAGAGAAAATATCGGGCTACACATTTATGCGTCACGTGAACCAACCAGCGCCGAGTGGATACAGCAATACACCGGAGAGATTCATGTCTCACGCCTCGTTTCTGCTTGGTCAACGTGTGGTTAGGCCCGGTACTGACCTCGCCACGGAGTCCGGTTACCAAGCACTGAGACTTTCGACCGAGCTCGTACCCGCGACACTTGCGATACTCGGCACCGAGCAAGTCTCGCCATTCTGGGCTGTTCTCTTCTACTTCATTCTTATTCTTTTCGGCATTGCTCAGCAGGTAAAACGCAAACCTAAATTACTCAGTCTAGCTGGGTTTGAGAATTTTTGAATTTTCCCGAAATAATGATACATCCGTTAGGCTAATATTGCTTCCAAACGGTTCTTGGAGTTTCGTAACACCGGCGGAAAAATAAAAGATTGAAACGTTCGTCTGATTTTAGCTCGCCATATGGCACTGCGTGATTACCGGAATAATGGCGATCAACACGAAAATGATGAAATTATGGGAAACTACGATAACGTTCTTCAGCTGTGCATGCGCTTACATACTGGGCCTACCAATGGCAACCGAGGTAAGCGTCATCGACTAATTAACTTCGCATCTGCATATAACTAAGAAAAAGACTTGCAAAGTTTTTCCATGAATTATACTTCGAATCGATTCTTCCGATGTCACAATCTTTTCCGACAAACTTTCCGATAAGCCAGATTATTTCGTGACTCCGACGTGTCGAACTACTCGAAGATTTTAAACGTGATTGATCCCGAGCAAAAATGTGTGTTCCCATTAAAAACTATTCACTCACGGGACCGTGAGCTTCCCGTGTATCTTATCTCCGAGCGCCGCGGTAATCTTCCCTCGTGTAATCCAGAATGACTTTATCGCATTCAATTCGGAGGGGGCGGGAGAGCAAGAGAGAGAAAGAGAGAGAGAAAGAGAGAGAGAGAGAGAGAGCGAGAGAGAGAGAGAGAGAGAGAGAGAGAGAGGGAGAGAACGAAAGAAAGAGAGAGAGAGAGAGAGAGAGAGAGAGAGAGAGAGAGAGAGAGAGAGAGAGAGAGAGAGAGAGAGAGGGAGAGAACGAAAGAAAGAGAGAGAGAGAGAGAGAGAGAGAGAGAGAAAAAGTTAAAGCGACAATAAACGTGTGGCTCTCGTAGTAACGTGTTTGAGTCATGGAGAAACGCCCCGCCTCACAGACCACACATCATACGAGTAGTATCAAATCGTTGAAGTCATTCGTGCGGTTGGCGAACAAACGACAAGTGAATTCGAGAGTATTTCAAAGAGTATAACAACGTTAACAAAAAATAAACGTATAACAAACAAATTATTTCTTGATAATAATACATCGCTGTGAACTATTTTGAATAAAATTGTTCAATTAATTTAAAAAAACGTATAACAAAATACGAAGTAATAAATCAAATTAGAATTTTCGATTGCGAATTTAACGGCTCGCGTTCAAGTTGTAATAAGAAAATTCAGTAACCAGCATTTATTGTTAGCCAATGCCTGAAATATTATTCAACAGCATTCTATTTCAAGGCAATATTCAGACGCAATAGGAAGAAGCCTATAATCTATTGTTACGAGCGTATTGTATCGAAAGCGATAATTACAAATTAATTTGAAAAGAAAAAGGACAAACTCGTAAACAATGAGCGACAGCGTTAGTCGCGGGTGCCGTTTCACTGGTTCCTGTTACTTCTGCAACGAGTCGATCGAGGAGAGATATATGGCCGAGCACGTGCAGCATTGCGGCGCCGTTTTGGAGGAGTGTCCGGAAAAATGCGGCTCCTACGTACCGCGCCGAAATTCAAGATTGCATCGGGAAAATTGTCCGAGAAGAATTCGCGACATCTCAACGCTCGGTACCGCTCGGATTTCCAGCATGGAGAAGAACGACCCAATTTTGCGTGATAGTGCGCAGGCGGCGCTCAAACTGATGCGTTCCTCGCTGGCCGAAAGCGAGGCCGAGAGGAGCACGCTCAGGAAAAACCTGTCAATCGCTTTCAGGCGTTTGGACAACGAGGACCAATCTCTGAAGGCACTAAGCGACGTTACATGCCAAGAATACCAAGATATGCGCCGAAGAAGCTCGGCTGTCGAGGCGAGAATTAAGAGTCTCGAGGTCGCCCATGAAGAGACGGAAAAACGCGTGTTTCACAGTCTCGGCGTGTTGTCCTCGAGGCTCAATATATTGGAGAATCGTTTCGCCACGGACACAGAAGCAAGCATCGCGATGACGAATCAACACGAGACGGAGCTTCGGGAGCTAACGAAATTCGTGGTAAAGGAGAGTGCCATAGTGCGCGATCTCTGGGACAGCCAGACGAAACGCTTGAACGATCTTAAACTCGAGCTCGAGATTAGATGCAAGATAACGAGAGAATTGGAGAACAAGCAGGACACGGTGTCCAATAAGATCGACTCTGTTGCGACGGAGCTACATGAGCACGCCGCCGAATTGAGGAGACAGAGAGAGAGCTTGAAAAAATTCAAAATCAAAACGACCGAGATGATGAAACTCTTGGAGGATCTTGTGGATGAAGACTTGTTCGCGTCGAGGAGAAACGAAGAACCGACGGTGAATTGTCCCGGGATGGGGGCGACGATGAGCGGCAGACTAGTGTGGCGAATCGATCGCTACAAGGAAAAAATGACCGACGCCAAGGAGAACGACACGGTCTTTTACAGTCCTATTTTTCATAGCAAGGACTACGGCTACGCGCTTAAAATGGAATTGTTCATGAACGGTCGACGACAGTGGAGAGGAAGACACGTAATCGGATGTCTACGCGTTGTCCCGGGACAATGGGATCCGCTACTCGATTGGCCCTGCGTACTTCGAGCAACCGTCACACTTCGGGATCAGGATAATCCGGCAAATGATATACGGAAAATCGTAAAAACTAAGTCACACGGATTCGACGATAACAGCGAAAGTTACGAGAAAGACTCGGGCTTCGATATGTTCATACCCCACAGCACTCTCACGAGATATACCGGATTTACGAAAAACGACTCCATGTTTCTCGATATACAAATAACCGATTTGAGAGCCAGTCTGTCCACGTCCTCGATCGTTGCGTGAGCAACTTTGCCGCTCCGACCTTTTTGCGCTTCCGGTGAAAATTTACTCGTTCACTTAGGTAGGAATAAATCGAAAGGGAACAATTACTCATAGCTCCAAAACTTTGAATTGCCCACGGGCGACCGTCATCTTGAAATTATTTTCTAAAATTGTCCTTTCCATATTCATTTTATTGTTTATAGTATCATTTTGATGAACAGTGAATAAGTTGAATTACAAAAAGTCTTCTTGTAATTTCAGTTGGGGATTTACGTGGTGTATTATCTGGACTATACCGTCGGGGGCGCCTGGTGGATCATGGTGCTGTATCTTGTCCAAGTTGGCGCCGTATTCGCTGTGCGTGGACGTCCTCACACGGGCGAGACAGTGGTCGCCGAATTGTTTCCTCCGACAGGACGATGCCTGAGACATTGGGCAGGACCCCTTTTGTCATTCACATGGAACGTCATATTGCCAGTTGCACTCATGGTACACTCTTTCAACTTTCGTCTCAAAAAGTATCACAGCAATAAAAAAAACCCTGAAAATTTTTCCACGTTCTATTCCACTTTTTATTTTTCGATGCTAAATCAAACGGAACAAAAAGTCTACTTTTTTTCGTCCCGCTGTTACAGGTGCTCAGTATCACGGTCTTCAAGAGCAGCAGTTTTCGGGATCTGTTCGTTTATCGCAGAACCAGTCGCGACTACTGGTCGGTATGGGCACGACAATTGGGCGCTGCGATACAATTGACGCCGATCTTAATTATTCCGGGAGTCGCAATAATTCAGACGTGTCGTTATCTCAACAGTGGCCCACCTGATATTTTCGACGTAAGGATCACATTGTGTCGAAAAAAAAAAACTATTCGAATTCGCGTCGATCGAGCATTTGTGGAGGAGACATCGCGTGCTATTTTTTCACTTCGAAACTCTTCAAAAATGATTCTCTTCTGAAAAATAATTCGTTTCTCTCTCTCTCTCTCTCTGTCTCGTTTGTGCTATCGTAAGACCGAAGATGTGGAGATAACTTGTAGTCATTGCGAGCAATGCAATGCGAACGTAAGTTGGCCTTCAAATTTTTTTCAAGAAGCAATCAAGAAAATTGCCGGCGTGCTCGTACTTCCAGAAATTGTTCGCACATGTTCTCAAATACTGCACTAAATTGAAAGATTTATCGATCAGGAAGTAACCCGAAAGTCAGCTGAAGAATGATGAACTTTTACATTCTCTCCAAAAGTTTGCAACACAAGCTCATTTGCTGTTACGAGATTGTTCGCTTCTAAAAATGTCACAAACCGACATTACAGCTCCCTCAGCCCACCAGAAATTTTGATCAATTCTCCCCAAAGAGGCACATCCGCGATAATTATATTAACTCGTCTCCTGGTTTTCCAGCGTATACAACTGCTGTACCGTCCACCGTTGGACACCACCGAGACGACGAATTCCGCGACGAATTATGGCAACGAAACGAGCACGAGTATCCACGGAAACGGGATATTACCGACGAACGCGGCCGAGCCACCGTTCGAGGACCCGCCACCAAAGTACACACCACCGCCAAGTTATACAACAGCTACGGGTGCGAGAATAGCAAAAATGTTGCGACAGAGTTTTCGTCGTAGCGTGCGTAGGATAGCAAGTGTACTGGGCGAGACGAGCACACCAAGAACGAGGCCGGCTCTCCAGCCACCACCGCCAGATTACGCGACGGTGCTGGTCGAGATGAATCAAAGCGCGTTAACTGACGAACGAACAATCCGTGAGTCGCGGCCGCCGGACATAACGGACACGAGAAGTTCCACTGAGCGTACTTATTATCACGAGAGAAATCGTCCACGAACGATCGATCGTATGACGCGCATAAGCACGATCGACCGAAGTTCCATAGAACGCACGCACTCGACAATGGATCGCGGTAGAGCAAGAATTTACAACTCCGGCAGTTCCAATCTTACAGCTGCCGATGTCGCCAACTTATTGCGCAGCAGTATAAGGAGAGGCGCGACACGTGTCCAACAGCCAAACTTGTGCGGCAACGCGCTGAACGATTCTCACGCGTTAGCGACCTCGGACGCAACGACGACGACTGCCGCCTCCGTGGAAAATCTCGTTAACGCGGCAGTCCCCATAAACGAGGACTTTTGTGACAAAGATGTGCCTCTAGTCCATGACGATGAACAAGAAAACGACGAAGACGAAAAGAAGACTGTTAACGAAACGGACGATTCCGTTTCTGTGATATAGACATGCACCAATTAGTTTATTGAGAGATATACTTGTATCTCGTGCGTTGAAGTTCTTTTTTTTTTCTTTCAATTATTTATCTCTTCTGTCTTGTGTGGATGCTTGCGTGATTTTTTTTCGTCCCGGAACACGCGTAGAATGGGTTCTTTCGTCAATCGACCGAGACAAATTGTTATCGATATACTCATCTCTGCGCTCTCAGTCCAAAGAATTGACACCGGGTGCAAAAATCCTACCAGGAGAAGGATACTGCGTATATTCTAAAAAAAAGCATAGATATTTCGCGTCTCTATAGCATTGGAGAAAAAACAAAACAATCAAATATAAAACGAAACCGCTGTGGAAGTAACGCCTATGATCGTAAATGTGTTCAAATTAATTTTTCTCTTCTGGAATTTATGATCGAAGCGGAACGGCGACAATTTCGTTTCTCGTTTCTTTGTTTTTTCTCGCGTCTTGTAAAATAAAATATGTTCCTTCGTAAGACAATTGATTTGTGTAAATACGTGTAATTATTTGTCAGGATACTATCGTTACGATCGATAGGACAAATTCGGGTTTATGACATTCCTGAGACTATTGGTTGATACGGCGAATGTTCAGTCCGTCCAGTGTGTATGCGCGTGCGTGTCAGTCCTTGAAAGCGTACATTTGCTACGCTAAACTCGAGTGATTGTGTAAAAAAAAATGGAACTTGTGTCGTTGATTTTTCTCTGTGCGTGAAAAATTTCAATGTACGAATTAAATTTGCAATTTACGAATAAGGAAACATCACACGTCAATCACATTCGCAGCCCGGATCGCGTAGTTGTGAAGGTAAAATTACTGCTTTTTCCTTGCGTTAAGTGTAAATCGCTCTATACCTGATACATTATGGACCACAATAAAGTTTTTATGTTCTTTTATATAAGACGGCGGAAAATAATCGCCTGTCACCCTTCATCCCAATAATGTATTGTTACAAATGACACTTTTTTTACCTCATTCTTCGTCAGCCTTACTTTTTTCTCGTGTATCGTAGAAACACGTTTTTCCTTCTTTTAATTGAGTGATACTTTCGTATTGTCGGCAAAATCCGTAGAATAAAATGTTCAATTCATTTGCTTTTGGCCACTTGGCGTTTCGTCTGCTTCGGCCGGATTAATTAATTTCGGTTATCGACGATGATTGGGGGGGGGGGGGGGGAATAAAAATCACAGAGCTTCTGAATTATTTGAATGCCATTGGCGATACAATTTATTAGAAGCCTTCTATCATCATTATTTATCAAGGTGCGACGTATTGGTATTGTTCTTTTTCTCAAGATTGACGGCGAAAGGGGCGAGTAGTTCTTTTCGAGAAATTAAAAGTCCTCTGCAAGCTTAAGAATTAGCCTCGCGATCGAACGTGTACAAAAAAAATTAATAACATATCTGCAATACAACGGTCAAACGCTAGCAATTTTTGTTATTCCGTAATTCATTCGAAGCGTGTACCCTTTTCACTCGAAAAGCCTTTGTACAAAGTGGAGGCCATGCATTTCTTTTCGACTGGTTTATCGATACAGAAGTGAGCCGGAGAAACAAACGAGAATTAAAAAATACAAATATCAACTGCTTTCGATCAATGCATGCAATTTCGACTTGGAAAATATCAGCAACATTTTTATTTAACATTTTCCATTATTTCTTTCGTTGCTCTCAACCGTAACTCGATGTTCGGTAATACGAAAAATACAAAATTAAAAAAATACGTTGAGAGATACAAAACAAATGCAGACCTCAAACTGATAAATTTACGAGAAGTTGTACAGATTGTAGATTTGATGAAAAGATTTTACCAAGATTTCAAGACTTGTGAGCTGTGTAGCCAGGCAAATGTTTGGCACTAAAAAATCCCGACGGCCTCAAAAGGAAAATCGTTACTAACGCATAGTTTGTAGAAAATTAAATGTACCCTAGCTCGTTCAATAGCTACGTCTAGTGCAAAGGTATCGGTACTTCCAACGGGACAATGAACCAAAAACTACATTCGTCCTCGCCGAGTTTTCGCAACGTTCGACTCTCCCAATGTTACTTGACAGTGATAAAAAAAAAATCTTTCTCGCCCCTTGTTTTTTCTTCTAATTCAGCTGCGCTGAAGAATAAATACACGTAGTAGTACGGATTATCGCTACTGCAATCGTCGAACAGCGTATAAATTAAATTTGCGCAATGTTATTTAGTTCAAAGCCGTGGATACCAAGACTGCCACACCGCGCTCGTAAAAGCTGTGCGGATCTTGCTTCGTCGCGGTATTCAAATCCACGGTAAACAATAATTCTGTCCGCGTGCTGTTCAGATAAACGGGTAGCGCTAGTTTGCCCTTTTTAACTTCTTCGGTGGACGTACGCACCCATCTGAGCATCGTAACAGGCAAATCCGTCATAATCGTGGACGTGAGATAGAGCTGGTTGTCCTTGCACTGAGCGCCTTGTAGTTTCAGCCCAGTTACAGCGAACGAGCAATCGTCGGTCGCGATATTGTCGCCATCTCCGATCGTAACGTCGAGCTGAAGCTCCTCGAGCGACCAACTGTTCGCCTGAGCTATGCACTGCCTCGTAGCTGTTATGTAAGCCTCGGGATTCAACAAGCCACCCAGCCATACCGGAAAACTCTGCAACAATAATACTTCCTGAAATAGCTGGAAGGGCGAGCGGCCCACGATAATGCGTGGAGAAAAAAAAATCACTTGGATCAACACAATTGTTCGTGGATAGGTGACCAATGATGCATTTTTGTTTCTATCGGAAAATCAATTTAGAGAAACGACTGGGTATTCTATCATGGGGAATAATGATGATGGGGCGATAACGCCTGCAATGGAATTTTTAACTGTAGAAACAACACTTTGCGCGAAACACACCTTGATTTCTTTCGCACCGCCCTGCGATACGAGACGCGAAACTTCTTGAAGTTGCGAAACTCTGTGACTGAAGTCCGTGATCCATTGAATGACGGTGCAACCTCTCGGAACGGTGTATCGCCTCCAACCAGCTGGCAAAATGCCTTTTACTAATTCCGAGAGCATGGTTCGATGATAATTCGTTTGTTTCTTTTCGCCCTGCGAGGATAGAGAAAAAAGGTTAAAGGTTTCGTCGTGAACGACCAAAGGCTGAGGTTGAAAGTTCTAGGAAATTTAGACAAATTCATTTGCCAGCCTAGCGTTTCTTTTGCCGCGCGGTTAGTGCCTTAGCGATCCACTAGGCCAGGTTGTGGCGTTCTCGATTGAATAACTCACCTGACAAATGAGGACAACATCTTCGAGGTCGTGAATGACATCTTGTAGTAATTTTGCTCCGCTGTTGACTTCTCTCTCGAAATAACGATAAAGTGGATCTTTGATATTTTCAACGGTCCTCTTGAGGGTCTGAAGATTTTTCGGCAAGAGTTGCAGCCAAGTGCTCGCCGAATTGTGAAGGACTCTCATCCAGGAAGGTCTTCCGTCAGCCTCGGCTTCTCGGGGTGTATCGAGTGACTCGTCGTTCGAATAAGCCAACTCATCCTCGTCCTCGAGCTGTTGCATCTTCAGGAGTTTGGAAACGAGATCCGTACCCCTCGTCGTCAACAACACTTTTTCCGCATTGTTCGGCAAGCCTAGCCACGACGGGGTCTGTCGATCAGAGAGCGCTTCAATCCACTTCAAGAAATGATCGCGTCGATTTCCATCCGGCATCGTAATGTGTCTCTGATTTCCTTGTCCACCGTCGACATTCGCGACCAGAGCAAAGTCCGATTCGAACGATCTCGGTGTGAACAATTTTCGTAGAAACGAGGCGAGCAATCGTTGATCGTAGTCGTTGTCGATTTTGCCACCGTAGATGCATTGCGAGAGAAGCGTCACGAGAGCGTCCCAGGGCACTTTCTCGGGTGGCAAATTCGTTCTACCCATTGCCGTTGCCTCGATCCACGTGTCGAGCGTGTCACAAGCTACGCGAAGATCGCTCTCGTTGAACTCGTAATGCTTGGCCCAACCGAGAGGCGAGTAACGCAAACGTTCTTGTACTATCGCGTGGAACCAAGCGAGCAGGAAGTACAATCTGGCTCTCTCGTTCGGTGCTTTCATCATCCTCGACGCGGGCACGGTGCTGAAAGTTCTCAAAAGATTCGCCCTTATGCCGGGCGGTGGCTCGAACACGAATATCCTTCCGGCGCGCAGCAGATTGACCGGTACTTTTGGATTTATTTCCATAGTGAGGAACAAACGGAAACCAGCGTGTGGCTGTAAACTGTGAAGCTTCTTTTCCAATTGAACGAGCCACTGAGGAGCCAGATGTACGTTCTTCAACATGACCCACCGTCCAGCCTTTACCGCCATGTTTATCGCTCTGTCGGCCTGATTGAAACCCTCGGCCGAACCGATAGCAATACTGACGATTTGTTTGCCCAATTCCGCGGCGAGATCATCCACTCTGCCGGAAGCGTCGAAACCCGGCACCGAGCACAGCAACGCCGGTACAGCCGCTTTCAATTGATTCTCCACGGTCGAGGCGAAGTCCATCTCAACTTCGGCGGCCGACATAAACGTTTCGCCGAGTGCCGAAGTAATGAACAACGAGGCCGCTGCCATAACGCGATCGGGACGGAAAGCTTGTATCATCAAAAGTTGATAGATCGAGGCGCCGGTCGCTGACAGCGGTTTCTCCTCCTCCCATAATTTTGGCACGCAATTCTCAGGCGTCGAGGACTGCAACCATCCAGCAAAGTCCTCGTGCTCTTGTATGTTTTGCGAGAGCTTCTTGAACGCCGGCAATCTTATGCTCAAACGCATCATCGCTTCTTGCTGTTCGGAACTCAAGGTTGGCACCGGTGGACCGCGAATACTAAGAACTCCCTCTTTGCCACGCAAAAAGAACGTGAATTCACTGTCGTACGTTGATTCCGTAGCGATTCCTTTGAGATGAATTCTACATAGCAGCAAAGCGAACGTCATTCTGTCAGCGTGCAACATACCACGGGCGACACGCTCGTAACAAACGGAAAACAGATCGCTCGTTATTTGCGACAATCTCTGGGTATAATCGGTGATCCCGGATAACTTTGGATTTTGCGACAATACCGAGGTGAAAATGTCCAAAAACATTTTCAACGAGTACTGATACAAGAAGTGTATCTGATTGAGGCTGTCCATCGTGAAGTACATGTTTGAACACGCCTGTGAGAGCGGCATGTACTGCTGCGAAACTGTCTCGATTTCGGCGATCACCTTGTCCGTCTCCTCCACTTTTTTGCTTATGTCCGCCGCCTCTTGCTTCAATGTTTCCAGGGTCGTTATTACCGAGTCGTCGTCGAGGATCTTACCCTTCGCGTCGTTCAACGCTTGCAGCAATGACTTCTCCAACTGTCGCAGACGCAAATGGAATTCACCCTGTAACTTGAGCAAGTCGGAGCGCTTCTCGTCGATGTCCGGACGCTCGGCTTTCAACACTTGATTGAGACACTGACTCTGCAGCGACGACCTCGTCACCGTGAAATTGACGAAAGTCACACGCGAACATATATCAGGTGGAAACTCGACGGTCGGATCTCTCGTTGACAAGAAAATAACGAACGAGGGCGACAAATCGATGTCCTGATCGCCGAGGGTTATGAGAACACGCCCACCGGTTCTGCGCAGCTCTCTGTTCAATACGGGATTCAATATTGGATCGTAATTTTCAACGTCCTGCACCAGTAACGGATTACCAAATCGAAGAGCGCTCTCGAGATTTTTCCTGAACGAGTCGTCGAGAAAACTCGTCTTCGTGATTTTGCGCTCTTTGAATTCGTTCATTATAAACTCCGTTGCTTGACCCGATGGATCGATTATCAACGGATAACGGTTGAAACGTTTCAGCATTATCGCGTTCTCGGTGCACAAGTCGTCGGTCGGCAATGCGTTCGCCTGCCATCTCAGTCTCTCGTCCGGATTCGACAGATACTCCGTTCGGGCGATATCCGGACGGAATTGAAGATTCGCGTGTTGTAGATGTTGGCACCAGGTTGTAAAGAGGTTTTGACGATACTGCGAAACAGAGAAAAATAAGACTGCTTTTTAAATTTCCTTGCTCGAGAGCAAACTTCAAATGTACACTTTTTTTTCACGAGTGTATTTTTAATAATGCCTTATGTATTTTAATAATTTAATTTAATATTTGCTGGTATGGAATTTTTATTCGGACAGTTTTTATTCCGAGACACTTGTAGCATAAAAAGAGTTTTTTTTGTTTAAGGCGGGCAACCACTTTAGATGCTTCAAAAAATCAATTTTTTTTAATTTCATAATTCGTTAGCAAAATATCTTAAAAATATACCCTGAAAATTTCAAAACGATATTCGGATTCCTTCTAACGGCATGTTAGAAGGACAAGGACATATCGACAATGACGATGAGGACACGCCAAGGGACACAGCGGATTACACCTTAATTAATGCATGAAATAACTTGAAAAAATTACCAGAGATGTATAATAATGTGAATAAATTATTGTCAGAATTGCGGAAATTTCCGTTTTTTTTTCACAATAAAAAAAAATCCAAAAAATCATCTAATTTTCGGTCTCCTAAAGTGATTGCCCGCCTTAAAGTCTTGAAATCAAATACTTTCCATGATTTACAAAAACTCAACGCTGATGTATATTGCATCACACAATTGTCTCGTGAATGTTCCAGGGACCCAAATTAAATGCAATGGCGGTAGAGTGCATTTTAAACTTTGTCAAAATTACAGCATCACATTTCAATTTTTAATCCAATGGCTGATAACTCACGTGTTGGTCGAAATATCCAGCGTAAGCCAAAAACGCGGATGACAGCAGAACATCACCGACGATCGTCGACATCTGGCTGCGGAATGTTTCGCTCGTAGCCTCCCATCTTTCTCGCTCGATCACCAAAGACTTTATAAGAGCTATGGATCGATCAACTTTGCCCTGGACGTTTTCCAGGTCGGTCTTGATCGCCTGCGCTTGCGATATGAGCTGGGCATATTCCTCCTTGTACGAGGCTATACTGAGCTCGAGCTGTGATATCAAGTTTTTCACTTCTTCTCCTTTGGCCTTGTTCGTTTCTGCCTGGCGTTCGAGAGAGTATAGCTCGTCGCGCAATGGCTCAACGCGTTTCAACATGTCAGCGTACTCAATCTGCAGGGGGAGAAAATCGACGAGGTTTACATGCCGTATACCATGTGATGTGAAACAAACTTTTCGCATCTATACAATTCATCCGATTGGCAATTGCTTGAGCGACGTGATTTTTTATAAACTGTTCCTTTGTTATTATTTCAATCGTTTTTTAAGGCTACAAATTTTGCCACCGGACGCAGAACGAAAGGATTGATGAAAAGTGTGACTGAAGAAAAAAAAATTCACTCACCTGTGCAATAGCCCATTTGACCATAGGACCGCAGGCCATACTGGCGCGATTAACTTTCTCAAAGTTGTAATCAGGATTGCTCAGATAGCGGCTCTTCATCTTGTCCCGTACCTCGTCGCTACGAAACAGCACAATTAGTCACCGCTCGCCAAAATCAATAAACAATATTTATTGTTCTTTCTCTCTGTCTAGCTCTCAAGTAAAATAAACCAAGTTAGCTCACGAATATAAACATATATATATATATATATATATATATATATATATATATATATATATATATAGTGTTTCGATTTTCAACAAGCTCGTTAACAATTTCCATTAGAATTTTTCGCCGGTTAAGGACGCGCGTGGCATGACATTTTCGAATCGATTATTTTCTAATTTATTACAATTCAGTTAGTGACAATTTTATCGTTCGCTGTTAGCATGCGTTATAATGTTGGGACATGTACAAGTTATCTCTGGGCAATTATATATATATAAATGTTCATGAGTGTATATATATAGATATACCCACAGGATGGTCCATTTGAAGTGTTAGAAGCTGATATCACAATAGCTAACGGTTGCAATGAAAAAAATTTCATATGAAAATCATTTGGTTCCGAGAGTGAAAAAATATAGGACTCCGAATCCTATCGTTGTCATTCAGGATCAAATAACTTTTATCTGAACATTTTTATTGCATCGCGTGCGTTTTGAGATGCAAGCTTGAAACACTTCAAAGGGACCAAAACTTAAACTTCACACCCTGTGTGTATATATATATATATATATATATATATATATCAGTAGCAGTATAATAGCGCCCTGGACATTTAAAAAAACTGAGTTACAATTTTTGTTTAGTACACGAGCCGGATTGACTGTGCAATGAAGATTAAAGGAAAAAAAAGTGCTGAATGTTACCAAAGAAAGAAAGAAAAAAAACAATATGTTTACGAGTATCACCGCTTGTTAATATTGTGCCGAGTAGATAAAGACATTTGTCTGTATAAAGCTGTTTAGCGGTGCTTCTTTTTTAATAAAAAAAAAATGCAATATGCAGGTGGTCGATAGAAGAATATGACGCGACAAGATACCGTGAGTCACAATTTGAAAATTTTCCTTGTCAATCTACGACGGGAAAGGCAATCCTAATGTATTGTATTCGTCGCGAGACTCTCCTTCCTTGATTTTCCAGGATACTTCGACAGAGACAGAAACAAAATCAAATAAAAACCGAACAATTTCGTTTCTTGCCAATGTCCGCGCGAGCTTCGAAATTTTGCGATTGTTTCTTTTTTTTGCGCTACTGGTTGAGGCAGGGAGGATGGAAGAAAGAAAAAAAAATGAAAAAAAGTGAAGAAACATTGGAATCCATGCTTACGTTATATCCTCAGTACTGAAATTAGAGACTATGGTATTGATAAAATTGTCTCTCATGATGACAGCGCGTATGGATTTCCAGTCGCTGGCATTTTCGCCGAGCAACAAGCAGATAGACTCCAGCGCAACCTTGACGATAGCTGGTGGGTTCGCCATCGAACGAACCTCGACCAAATGATGTTTCTTTATCGACTTCACCGCTGTTGCATACCGGAAGGGGTTCGCAAAATGAAAAGAAACCAGAAAAAAAGAACAAAACGATATGTAATGTATAGATTACGAGGAACGAGTAGCACTGGTCGGGCAATTAGAGGCTAATTGAGAGGGTTTTCCTTTTCGTTTTTTGTTGTTACGATGAGAAAGTTATGTACGAAGCTGGGCAAGCTATCGCGCGCGCGTTGCGGCACAGGCGGCAAGTTGCATCTGACGACCTATAAAGTTAGGATATAGTTGCTGAAAAAACAACGAATACATTTTTTCTTTCTATTCACAAGTCAAAAGGTTCGCCAATCGCGTGAATGCAACCTCGGAGAATTGCGCTCGTAACAAGCCTTTCCATCGTTCATCGACAACGAAACAATTCAATTTGGGCGGAAGGATTTTCTTGAAGTTAGATATTTTGTTTTCTACGCCTCCTGGTGTGCATTCAAGCAAAAAGCTACAGACGAGCGCAAAAAAGAAATAAACCAACGAACACTAAAGTACATTAAACGAAAACATTTAACAAGCAATAAATAGGTTATTAAGGGTTGTCTTTTTTTTGTTTGTTTTTGGTTGGTTTGTTGATTAGAGTCCCAGCCTAGCGTCGAACATATATCAGGCCCTCTTAGATCATTCGTCTCTTACGTGATGTCCTCAGTGTTGAAATTGACGATAGTCGGTATAAAGCTGTCCTTCATTGTGACAGCTCGTATCTGTTTCCAATCTGCCGCGCTCTCCCCGAGCAACAAGCACATCGATTCTAAAGCGACCTTTACGATCGCTGGTGGATTTGCCATCGAACGGATCTCGACGAGATGTTGACGCTTAATCCCCTTCACGGCTACGCTTAATAGTAAATTCGTAAGCACAAAAACAAAACGAAACAAAAAAAAACACCCACACTTTGGCTATTCGTACGATGAGCTCGTTTTTTTGGACTCGACTTCTCGTTTTTTCTTCGTTCAAAGCACACTTCATGGTCATTTTCAGTTTCGGCGAATTGACTTTAATACAGAGTACTATACTTCTCACTGAATAACGAAGAGATTCATCCCGAAGAGAACTATTATCAATTATAAAAAGCATTTTAGACTGAGACGCGTGGGGTCCCGGTGGACCCCAACGTAAAAAGTGGCGCGTCTAAGGTCAATATCAGTCGAAATCCACATTTTGAGCATTCGCGATATAGTTAATTTTCCAAATTGAAATTCCCTCACAAAATCCACAAGATTCTGCGCGTCATCGCGTGACACAAGTGCAAGACCAGAAGAAAAAGAAACTGTATGCAACCGTTGTCATCTCTGTACAAACACACGCAATGTCAATAAGACAAAATGACGGAACAGAAAACAGGGATAAAACAAGAAAATGAGGTACGCACCGTTCTGTGCATCGATAACAGCGGGTTCGACTTGTGCAAGATCGGCCATAACGTCTTCTCTCTTTTGATCAATGGCGACCGTTTGAATGGCCAATTGTTGCTGAATCTCTTGACTCTGAACCTTTTTCTTTTCCGCCTCCTGTTGGTCCTTCACCATCTGTCGCAATTTAGCGTTGGCGGCTTCGTTCTTGGCCTGCAACTCTTGAGACTTGACCGCGAGACTCTTCTGCATCTCTTCGACTTGCTCGACGGTCTCGGCAATTTTGCTCAGGCCGACGTTAAGATGCAGCTGTTGTTCCTCCAAATCGCTGCGTTTTTCGCGATAGAGCTTGACGAAGTGATTGATGAAGTCGAGATAGTGACGGGGCGTAATGGCCATCGTTCGACTGCCGCGTTTGGCCAAACGGGCGTTCGCTTTGTGCAGAGTTTGATGCACGTAAACGCAAGCGTTTATCACCGCGTCGCGATGCGACGTTTGAGCGGGTATGAGCGAACAAGCGGACGGGAAGAAATCCGGACATTTCCACGATGGTTTCTCGAGATCGACCCGATTCGTAAATTCTTTGCCAACTTGGAAGAGCGCGTTGTCCGACCAATCGCCGAACCAATTGAGCACGCAACGATTGAAGAGGGCCGGCGACGTAGCTGCGCGATCCTTGAGCCCGTCCGTGCTCGGATTCATCGTGAATACAACGTGGAGGTTCTTCATTACTTGGCCGGTGAACCACTTGTACAATTCTTCGTTCGAATCGAGCATCAAACCTTCCCGCTGCGCTCCCTCCTTGCACTGAGTCATGAGCGTCGTATACTCATCACCCTCGAACAATCCGGGAACTTCGCCATTCGCAAGCAGGGTATTCATACGCTCGAGAAAACCGGAATCAAGCACGTTCGACTCATCCAGGATGAAAGCTATTTTTTCGTCCTTGCAGCCCGAACGACGAAGCACTTGACGCAAATCTTCGTCGAAGTCTTCGCCCGTGTACTTGTTGTGCACCTGAATAACGATCATCATTTGTCGATTCATTTTTTTTTTTAAATCGTGACAACGGCGCCAATTTCAAAAGTCAAATTAATACGGTGCAGCATTATCTCATGATCGAGAGAGCTTTTTTTTTATCCCCGATCTTACCTTGATTTGGAATATCGATAGGCCATTCATCCATGCAACGAATCTCGACAGAGTCGTCTTACCAGCACCAGAGACACCGATCAACAGCAAGTGTCCCTGCGGCTGTCGGAAAATTCTGTCAATTCGCAATACATGGTCGAGAACCTCGTCGAATAGTACGAGGGGAACGTCCAACTCCTCCTCGTAGAATACTTTGAGACGCGCTCTGACGTAATCCCGCAATTCCTGTCGATTAACGGGCACGTAATCCTTGGACAGCCAATTACTGTACAAAATTGGCCGGGTGAGTGCTTTCTCACGATCGATGCCGGCAAAGTGTTTGATGCCGACAACATCGATGTTCTTGTTCGTCCAAGCACGCTCGGAATCCTCGACCAGACGATCTTGGAAGAGACGAAGTGCCTCGTGCGCCCAAAGACGTACCAGACCTTCGACCGACAAACTGTCCAGAGGTCTTATCGCTTCGCAAATTCCTCGCACCCATCGGGTCATTTCACGCGGCGAATAAACGTAGTGAGGCTGCATATCCTGGGTGAATCGCTCCTGCGACGCCAGATAAAACTCGACCATCGCATTCGTCAGGGGCTCGGCGTAACCTCTCAGAGAAGGCGTCAATCTGGCCATTAAAAAATTCCATTGTAAAGAAAAATTGTCTCGAGAAACGACGATATCACCAAAACATATTCCTCTATGGCGGAGTAATAAAATAAAAAGATTGTCGTGTCCCGTCTCGGCATACGAACCTGAGCATAGCGCGAGTAAACGTTCCGTAAATCTGTTTCAACGAAGTCTCGCCTGGATAATCGACGTATATGACGGGCACGTGTCGAAGGAATCGGTGGCTCAGGGGCTTTCTGCCGGGATCGGTTGGCGGATTGCAAGCACCGACGAACTGTATTCTCTCAAGGGACACCCACGCCTGATCGCTGGTGCGGTAAAAGCCTCGATGTTCCACGAGTTGTCGAAGGAACGAGATTACACGCTGGGTACCGTAATTATCCATATCCGGTAGATTGATCTCGTCGCAGAAGAGGACGAGCCACTTGCCGAGCTGTACCGGCGAGAGAACAACGCCGTTTGGTGTTTTACGATATTCGCAGTAGTGATCGAACGTTTTTAGCAAAAGTTCTGGTGTCGTGGCCGACGAGAAGTTCAGCCCAACGACCTCCATGTCGGGCAGAGCCCGGAGCGCGGAGAACAGTGTCATCGTTTTGCCGGAGCCGGGAGGTCCGCAGAGCACTGCAAAACAAAGGAAACATTTTTTTAACCAAGGCCACAAGTACAATTAATGTTTCGAGGTATTTAAGGAGGGAAAATCCTTTACAATGTTCAAAAAATCGATTTTTTTCACATATTTCGAAAGTATGATATATTGAGAGTGTAATATAATAAAGGGTCAGAGAGTGTACAGTGTGAATGCGTGTGTGAAAGCGAGCGCAACATGTGAAGGACTGGAATGAAAAAATACTCGAAACAGAAGAAACAACGCCCTTCGTGACGAGACAAAAACGTCTACTTGAATTCCGGAAGCCACGAGAGTTAGACGTTTTCTATTGATAACGTGTATTCAATATTATCGACCTAAATATAAGTCATTGATTATATGGTATGCCTGCGATTTCCGTTTCTTAAAATACATCATTCTACATGAGTATACTGGAAAATCGAAAAATGAAATATTTACGAAGTTATAGCACATAGTCGAGTGCACGCCGGTACCGCATGCTGTGAACTAGGGAAAACTTTAAACGCGATTATCTCGAAAATGCATTTTCAAAAACTGCTCATGTTATAGCTCAAAAAGTTATCGATCGATCCGACTGAAATTTTGGGAGGTTTCTCACTAACATTATTGGGAGGATATACCTAAAGTGTTAAGGTTACTGCGTAAATAAATTACCTTTTTGGGGTAAAAATTGTCGAGAAAATGGTCAAAAATATGAAAATTTGATTAAAGAGCCTACTTAATATTTAATTTTATACTTTTTTATATTTTTATAAGTATATCCTTCCCCTACACATGTCAATAATCGAAAAATATTTTCGTTTTCTGTTTCAGATCAATAGAAAAAATCAGAAAAATAGAGCACTTTTCGATATCACGCAAAAGACGCCTAAAGGAATACTTTATAACGCCGCCATTTTGTTCTGTTAAAAAAAATTAACACTTAAACGTTGTAATAAAATAATGTCAAAATTGTTGAATGACGCGATTATTTTATCACCTCTAAAAAAATCATGAAAAATGACTCATTTTCAAGCGTCTAAGGGGTTTTCCGCCCTTAAGTCACTTCGTGTTCCTTGTACAATTGAGGCATTAAAAGTAAAGCGTCAAAAGTGATAGACTCACCAAGAGGTTTGTGCTCGGCCAGCCAGGTATAAAGCAAACTCTCGTGCCTGACGGTGTCGAGGGTCGGCACGACGATATCCGGACTCGCAACTTTATGGGTTTCGACCTCGATCTGCGGTACTTTATTGCTCCAAGGCAACCACTCGCCATAAATGTTAACCTCGAAATCGATAATGGGTATGTTGCTCTGGGACGGTAACGGCACCGTAGTGATCGACCTCACAAAATCGCCCAAGTCCGACCGAACTTTGAGCTTGGCATCGCCTGCGAAACTCCACAATAGAGCATAGACCAAACACTTTGGCATGTATCGCTCGAGTTGTTCGCTCGGAAGCGGAAAATCAACGTGCGCGTGATTATACTGTAAAACATTTCTGACGGCTTGATTGAGCATCGAGAAGAGCGAGCTGAGCGCCCGCAATCTCGTGAAATCCATAATGTGCTCTTGTTTCATCGCGTATTCCGAGCACCTCACGACGAGGCCGTCGGGCGCGAAGTAACTCTGCAGTATACTCGCGACTTCACGTTGCACTTGAAGAGCCGGCGAGAGGGTGTCCTCCTTCTCGGCTTTCTTGCCGAGATTATCCTCGTCACCGTCCTCCAACGGGATGTTCTTCAATCTCAGCATGTAATTCTCGAATATCATTTCCGTGGACAGAACGTCCTCGGAGAACCAGACCATACCGCAACGCGAGACGGTAGCCAGAGTCGCGTACTTGAGATCCTGTACCTCGAACATAACTCGAACGTTCGGCGGTAGACTCAGACGTTCACCGTTCGGCAACGTCAACAATTTGTTGTCGTCGAGTACGGAATTCAAATTTTCCACCCATTCGGGATCCACGTCACCGTCGAATATTATCCACTGGCGTTTGTTTATTTCGCCCCGCACGTTGTCGATTATCTTGCGAAGTATATGCGTAAAAAGACCGTCCGTCCATTCCCGGGTGTTAGGGTCGAGAACACCGTAGAGGGTCTCCTTGCTTATCGCTTTTGGATCAATCACGTGAGCCACACCCTCGACACCCTCGAAACGCTCCAAAGCTTTCAGCAAAACTTTCCACGCCGTTGTTTTTCCCGAACCACTTGGACCAACCATCATCAGACCGTGATTCAGATTGCAAATTTGATAGAGTTGCAACACCTGTTTTATCATCGAAAGAAAGAAAATTAGCGAGTCTCGGGACACAAGTTCGATCGGTGTTGACAACGACTACACGTGCACGTGATACAGGGCGAAATTACTCTCACACCGAATACCTGTGAATTGAAAGAACTTTCGACCTATTTTTTTTTGTCTTTCCCGAGCCGAGATTTGACGAAGCTATCAAGAATTCTACATTGCCAATCGTCTCGTTGGACCAAGGAAGAAAATTCTCTCAATTTCCAGGATTTCACACAATACAGCAGGTTATTTCGTTACGAGCCTCACCTTTTCCACCCACGTCTCACCCGCAGTTTCCTGAGCGTGCGTTATCGTAAAGAGGGATTTTCGTGAATATGATTTATTGTTATCGTCCTATCGCCATACTTACGCATAAGACAGAGGGTAAAATAGACGAATATTGTAATCGAGCGCGGAATGCAGCTCGAGATTTTTTACAGAAAATCCGCGACGAAAATTTACCGAAGCCAAATAACTAAGTAAGTTTGTTTCTTTTTTCCCTATATTCTTTAGGCTTGAAGTGTTAAGAATATTGTTAATATTATTTCTTTAATTATGAAAGTTATAATCGATTCACGGAAAGATCTTCGATCTGTCGAGTCGCCGAGTTGAGTGCCGCAGCTTTCTCTCTGGTTAGTGGAATTTTTTATGGAAAAATCCTCAAGATACATTACGGTACATAATTTACAATAAAAAATACATCCGGATGCTTAACTATCAAGTTTTCGAAAAAAAAAAAATCTCGAAATTTACCCACCAAGTTACCTGGCCTTAAAGAATGATTTCCGATAACATAGAAGAGATGGTGAGAGGAATTTGTCGCAATTGTAACTTTGCGCAAATATCCTTGGGCACAAAATCTTTGACCAATTGTTTCCAACAAACGGGATAATTTTCCACAAACGTTATACGCATGAGATGAGAAAAGTGTATACGGATTTTTTTTGTTACATCGCCGTCGTTTACCTTTTCTTGCCAAGCGCCGCCTTGCTCGTCCCCTTCCCCGCACACCAAGTACTCCTCGGCGCACACCTTTCTTATCTGGTCCTTTAGTCCTGAATGCATTAAAGTACGTCGATAAAAACCGTTGTCTCGTCTCCCCCTTTCACCGTCTAATTTTCAATCGTTTACAGACTCACCTTTCATTTCCGCACGAGTGTAATTCACGTTGGGGAACACGTCGTTCAGCAAACTGAACAACAGCGGAATATCCTCGGCGACGAGTTTCGGTACCATGGTCTCGCAAACCGATTGTATAAGAATTTCTTGTTCCGGCAGGTTTTCCGCTATGGAGGCCTCGTCGATATCCGTGTCACCGCGATTGTGCATACCTTCCTTGATCTTTTGAATTCTGTCGCGCTTCACGTTGCCGGCCGATATCAGAACGGATTTCAAAGCACGAAGACCAAAGTCGTAGTGAGATTGATTGGAAAGCTGCTCATCGCAGAGTCTGCCAAAACGAATCACGAATTATTCCTTCGTCAAGGGGAACCCTTCAAATGCACGCGTGCGTAGCGCATGAGGTCACATTTGACTCCAAGCTATTTTCGGTCTGAAGTTAAAGAACAAAACGAGCAAAAGAAAATCGTCCAAACAATAACGTATCTTTTTTACTCAAGCATTTAAGATGCGTCAAACGTACTTGAAGAAGGGGACGATTTTGCAAGCGAGTTTCTCTGCGGATCGGAAGCCCTGGCTGAAGAGCATAACTTCAGCGATGAGTTGTCTATCGGGTGTGGTCATGGCGAGAGAGCGGAACAATTTCTTCAAGTTATCTGGCAAGTTGGAGCGTCCCGCGTATCCCGGATTCATTGTTATGAAAATGGCCATATCGGTGGAAACTTTGACCTGTTTGCCAACGAGTTCGACGCAGAGCATACCCTCCTTCTTTCCCTCCATTTGGCTCTTAAGAGCTTCCTGAATAGTTTGAACCTGTTGTGATACGGCGGAGAGCATTCTCTCCTCGAGTCGATTGAACTCGTCGAAGCAGCCCCAAGCGCCGACCTGACATAGTCCAACGAATATTCGTCCCATAGCTTGGAAGTCGAATGTTTCGTCGCAATTGAAGACAAGGACGAAGCGTCCAAGTTGATGTCCGAGAGCCTTGACGGATTCGGTTTTTCCCGTGCCTGCTGGACCGAAGGGTGATCCACCGAGACGCGCCTCGAGTGCCTGCGTCATCGTCAGGTAACAACGATCGGTGAGTGGTGTCTGTACCAAACGATCCTGTACACCGAGATACTCGAAACCGTAGAAGAATTTCGCGTTTGCCATGTGTATCGTCAATTGTTGCAAGACCTCGGTCTGTCGTGGATCGAAGTAAAATCTCATTTCGCACAGCCACTCGAATGCCTTGGGATTCGATACTTTGTTCGCTATCAAACGTCTCGTGACGGTCCTCTTGTGCACGAATTCGTTGATCAGATGTTCGAGTTTCTTTCTTCTGAGAGCCGGTTGTTCTTGGAGTACCGAGTCAGCCAATATATTGAGAGTACCCTCGACCTGAAGTAAGACTCTCTCGAGCGAGTTCTTGGTCGGATCCGCTTGTGCCTCGTGAAGCGCAGCCTCGACGTCCTCCGACCACAAAATTTGGGCGGCAAGAACGATTATCTGTGCCTGATAATTGTCGCACCACGACATGAACGCCGGTGCGTTTATATTGCCGTCCTTGAATTGTTTTATGTCGTGTACGGCTTTGGCCAGGCTCGAGGCTAGCGTGACTCTCATCTCTTTCTCCACGAGAGTCAGCCACTCGTTGATCTTCGGATAATCGATCGTTGATACCGGTGTTTGAAAGTTAACTTCCTCGCCCTCCCTCGACGCTATACCCGTGATAACCGTGTTGTCCTCGTTCAGCAAAATCGCAGCTACACCCGCAAACATTTTCTTGAAGTGCTTCTGGAGCCTCGCAACGTTCTTACTGTTGCCAATGATCTCGAGAAGATCCTCGTCGCCGACGAAGTAGAAGCGCGGAAACGACGTTCTCTCGCGCTCGAGATACTCGCCGAGAGCTTTCTGTATTTTGCCGAGGAGATCAGCGAGTCGCTCAAGCGCTCGTTGAACACCCGGTATGTTCAATACGTCCATGACCATCGGTGATTTCGAGACTTTCTTCATCAGACCGAGAAATTCGGAACTAATACTCTGAAATCTGGATGTCTCGACTGGCAGGAGTACCTTTATGTCGGCGCTACCCGAAAATATGCCCTCCAGATATACCCAGCGTCGTTGTACGTCGATCCAGACGTCGAAGAGCGCGTTTATTCGATTCAACTTTTCCTCCCAGGTGAGAGCTTCCTCCTCGAAAACTTTGTAGTACGGTGACAATTTCATTGCGGCCACGGAATTAATATGCTCCTTTACTTTGTTGAACAGATCGTCCCAGCCTCTTATGAGACGGCACTTGTTCTGATAATTGATAAGATCGAGCTCGTAGGTTTGCCAAGACTCGCGCACCTGTTTTAAGAATTCCTCGAGAGCCATCTCACCCTGCGCGACAAGAATAATGTCCTTGACGATGGCCTCGTTTTTCTGCAAATTTACATCCCACACTTGGCCCAACGTTAATTCGCTGAGTATCCAATTGACTCGAAGCTGTTTAGTCAATTGCTTCCAGTGTCGTTCCTTGAGTGCGTCCGACTTAAGCTCGATTATCATCATATTCACTTTTATGTAACTCTGCAGCATTTTCTTGACGTACTCGTAGGAAGAGTATTGCCTGAGCCTGGCCGGCAATTCTTTCAGCTGCGACATCATCGTGTCCAATTGTTGACGCAGCTTTCTCGGTTGTACAGAAAGCCAAGGTTTCTCCCGTGTCTCGTCGATCTGAGACCAGATTCTCGAAAGCTCGGACCACACGCCACGCAGATCTTGCAACTCCTCGAACACAACTTGCATTCTATCCTCGCTCGTCGAAACGCCCCCGGGTTCTTGCAACTCGAGAGCTTCCTTGGCCTTCGCAACGTTGTCGCGTTCCTCTTTGAGCCGTGCGAACTTGCTCTCGAACAGCTGCAACTGTTGGAGCGCCTCGTCCGGACGCAAGTGTCCCTCGACCGGCTTTCCACGCTCCCAATCGCTCAAAAAGTCCGTAGTTCTCGTTTCAACGGCTTTGTCCTCGGCGACTATTTTCATCTGCAAGGATGCCACCTGGGTCAGTATACTCGTATCTTTGCGTTTTATTATCTCGTTGAAAGCGCCCCATTCGCCCTCGATATTGTCAACGTGAAGCCACGAGGTTGGAAATTGGAAGCGTTGACGCTCGAGTATTCTCTGGCCCTCGCGATAAACGTCCACCTGCTTCTCCCAAGCTTTCATCTTGCGCTTGAGCGACTGAACGTACGTTATGAAGCCGACAGCATCGGTCGTACTGGCGGCCTCGATCGATTGCTGCTCGAGATCGCTCCGCGATTTCGATACTTGAGAATGAAAACCCGCCATCTCGTTGCCGAGCAATGAACCAAATTTCCCGAGTGTTTCCTTGTGCCAGGAATCATACTTGAGCGACACTTTGCTCTGTACTTTCGCAAAGTCAATGATAACGGGTCCAAATTCGCGTCTGGTGTCGGACGTGTCGAAAGTCGTGCGCGTCTTCTTAATATCGTTGAGACACTTCATCCAAAGATTTATATCGTCACCGAGCTTGCCGTAGAGATTGTCGGGCTGAAGATCCCAGAGGGCCTGGTATCTGAGCCATTGATCGACGTATTCGGCCACGTCGCGCATCTTCGATTCAACCGCCTCGTATGCGGCTTCGAGCGGTTGCTTACCGGTCGGTAATTTGGTTAACAAATTCCTGTACGTACCGGACTCGGGTTTGTCCAGGCCGACCTGATAACGGGAGCTCTGAAGCCGCGATTGCGACGTCACGATCGCTTGCCACGCGAACAATTGTTGCATTATCTGGAAACGCGCGTCTTCGATACTCGGATATAGATACATCGTTTGATTCGTTATTCGCACTTCGTAAATTTGATTTTGTATTTTTGGATCGCCACCGGGTTTATGAGTAGGCTGTGCGGGCGCGTCAGTGTCCATGCTCAGATCGACCTCCTTCTTTTGTCCCATCAACGCGTCGGTCCAGGCCTTCACACCAGCCTCAAGTCGGGCCGCCAAATTCTTTTCCACCTCCTCGTCGAGTCGCGCCACCCATATGTGCAAATTCGAGTAATTCTTCAGCGACAATTCGTCCACAGATTTTTGAATTTTTGCCAATATATCGGCAAACGTGTTAGCCGAGTAGGGACAAGTCTCCAGTGAGCGCACGTCCACGTCTAGCTGCTCCTCAACCACCAGGAGGTCTTCCACTTTCTCTTGGAACAGGATTACTATGTCGGACAAACGCTGCACGTATGGATCCAGCTTGTAACTCTCCCACACCAGCGCGATGCCCTGAATCGAACAATGCGTCATCATCGATTGTACATTTTTGGGCCTGGACTGTCGGCGAATATACGTTTTTGTTGCAATATACGAACCTCGGATATCAACGATAGTACATCTTTTCGCATGCCAGCCACCAGTGGGATGATGCTCGCTTTGTCCTCGATCTAAGCAACGCAGATGCCTTTTTAAAAATATTATTCGTATTGGAATGTCGAACATATGCGTTCACATTTTACGAATACGTGTGTACGACACTGACAAACATTGTCGATCGAGGGTTTCTCGATGTTGGCAAAAAAGGAGACACGACTATTACAAGGATACATATCAAATCTCGAAATTGTCATTCTTTATTCTTTCTGGCAGGTTCAGCGGATCAAGGTGATGTGAAAGATCCCCCACTCCCGAAAACCCCACCCACACTCCTCATGACGTCGATATTGCAATTGACCAAATGGCTCTGCCCTTTGCCGACAAAATCCACGAACCGATCTGCTGGCAAGTTAATACTACAATGATCAACAGTCTCTCTGATTGATTTGCAGTACCTCTATCGGGTTATCTTTCAACTAGTTTCCGCCGTCTGTTTCTCCTATTTTTGTGACATTGTCTACAATCAATATTTGTAATTTCGTGAATTTTCGGTTTTTTTCTGACAAATGTCAACTGGTACAATCCGTAATTTTTTTGCAATTCTTGTAAATTATTGAATTTTATTTACTAGCTCAAATAATTTGGAATTCACGTCCATGTGTTCAATTAACGTGATTTAGTATTATGTGCATTTCGATTATTTGCAAATGGACGGAGGTGGCGTTTCACATCACCTCAATATAGTTGCGTAAAAATAAAAATGCCGTAAAAAAAGTTTTGTTTCTGGAGGCACGAATCGTAAGCGACCATAACGCACGAATAAATGTTTGCGAATAATTAAAAATAGCTGAGCATAATTCACGATCGGCTATGCTTTCCAACATCTAAATACGCCTGGAGTTCACTATTCACAATTCTTTTGGCGATAAAGAAATCGAAACGATAAATCGAATCATTACAACCCAAGCTAATAACAATAGCTGGGAAAGCTACTCCGACACGGATATTTTGAGAAAGAATTTTTCCATTTCGGAAAACGGTGATTTGTCGTATAGTCGTACCTCCCCGACGATCCAAAGTTACAATGCGAAATTAAGGGGTTACGTGGGTTTGAAAATTTCAAAAAATCAATTTTTTTTAAATTTTATTATCTATTAGGACAATATGTCTAGAATATTCTCCCAAAGTTTTGAGTCAATCGGAGTAAAAGTCTAGGAGAGAGAGCCTTTGGGAATTCCCCCCGTTGGGAAAGACCGGCCGGGAGCGACGCAGGTATACGCATTTTTCTCGAAACACTATTTTTGAAGTCGGTGGACCCGATTTCTCAAAAACTAATACACTGATCTTATTGAAATTTTGCACACTTCTTCAAAATAGCATTGACTAGTGATTGAACGAAGGTTTTTTTTTCTCGATTACAACTAACTTTACGAGGCTATACGTAGTGTAAATTGTACCAAAAATTGAACTATTTTGCATACAACTCTGCCAAAAATTCAAATTTCAATTTTTTTTAAATCCTTCGTTCAATGACGATCTATACTTATCTACTAACAGAAAAAAATTTGGTTTTTTAAGTTCAGATAAAGCTATCATAAGTTATCCAGACCATCACGAGGACACTTTTTTTTAGGGATCTCCGGAAACCAGGTCCCACCGGCTGAATTTCCCAAATTTTTGGATGACATTTTTTAAAATATTGTTGAAATGTTGCTTTTTTATGTGCTTAACATTTTGAATAAAATACTTTATATATTATATTTTTCAAAAATAGAGAAAATATGCTTTTTTGGCTCCGAAACCCACGTAAGCCATTAAGAAATTTTTTTCATTGCGTTGTCATAGCGATAATAACACGATATTTTCGTCGACGCTTTAACGACACAATAAATCAAGTAACAAGCTCGACTATGGATACACCAAAGAATACTGTACAAGGTACACGTATAGATACAAGAATATAGAAAATTTCATGACCGGAAAAAGAAAAATCTTTGTCCTTTTTACACATTCGAAAGACACGTTTCTCTTTCGTTTTCGGCTACGTAAACTAAGCAGGCATATACAATAATGATAAATTGCAAGAATCATAAGACAAGATGCATTACTCGACAGAAATCATGGTTTTTGTTTCATGACTACCTTTAACGTGGGACAGTGGGGGCTCCGATTGGCAAGCTAAAAAAAAATTGTGGAGATCGGAGGGATTATAACACCTTCCACACAGTGAGAAACAAACTAGCCTCACGAATATCATTTTCGTGCTATGGACTAGCGTTTTATCGATGTAAAGAAGTTCTTTTTTTTTCTCTTCTCTTTTCGTTCTTGCTGTACGATAAAAGGATATCCGGACCGAGTCAACGGCCGTGCATTTTTCACGAAATGAATTTGAGACTGTGACAATAATGATTGATAACTTGCCTTCTCCAACGTTCTCTCGTACGTCCTTATGCTCTCGATCAGGCTGATGGCAAACGGATAGAGCTGATTTGCCTGATGCGCCTTGTTGACGATCGCCAGCGGTACGCGAAAACCAAGATTCTTCAGGTTTCTCACCTCCTTCGAGAGCGTAATGATCTCGGGCAAAAAGTTGACCTTGAGTTTGAGAACATTGCCGCGTCCCAAACGCGAGCGAACGCTCTCGATCGTGAAGATCCTTCCGGTTACGCCGATGTTTCGCTGCTGGACTTTTCGTGCCCAGTCGTCGAAT